>BLKR01001048.1:0-348511 GCA_011170035.1 Teleogryllus occipitalis
CGTCTGTCTCTTCGACCGTTTCTTCGTCCGTCTCTTCGTCCGTCTCTTCGTCCGTCTCTTCGTCCGTCTCTTCGTCCGTCTCTTCGTCCGTCTCTTCGTCCGTCTCTTCGTCCGTCTCTTCGTCCTTCTGTCCGGTCTGTCTGTCTGTCTCTCTGTCCTCCTGCTATTACGCCAAGAGCCATTCTCTCCTGAGATCTCTAACTAGTATTGGAAGGAAGATCTAAATTTTGTTGTTAAATATCGTAGTTGTCAAATGGCTCGGTTTTGAAATTCCTCCGTCTGAAACTTCGACTAGGACTATTGTTGATCTTTTTCAAATTTAACATCACATTGTCGCCCAACGCTTGTAACTATTTTTAGCTCCCATTTTCGGCGACAACCTGACATGTCATCAGATCATTCACGACGATCAGTGACCACACTACGTAAATAACAATCGTAATCAGACCACCCTTTGGAGTTGGTAAAGTCACTGGTTAATCGTTCTATAGCATGCTTGTCCCCGCTTTTAAGAATAATTGAAGCAAAACAAATATATATTACAATAATTATCATCATTCTGGGACAATGATGTTTCTTAGCGATTGTTCTAGAGCGGCCATGAGAGCTTTACTATTCTGTTTCTCAGTTCTAAAAATAATTCAAAGAGGCACAAACATACTGCAATAAATATAATTCTCGACATTCTTTTTCACGGCCAGATTACATCTTCATCTCCACGATCATTACTCTTGACTGGGCGTTAAAGCCTGTTCAAGATGCGGTATCTTTGATCTCCTCACGAAAACACAGCTTGATTACTTCGCTTCAGCGAACACGGCTAAGCAAGGCGTACATTCACTTCGCACTTCATTACGGCTTGGTCCCGTTTAGCTTAGCATTTCCCTAAACGGAAGCGCCGCCTCCCACGGGGCTTCTGAAGTATCTAGGGAAGGTTAAAGATCAAGGAAAAGGTAATAGAGTTCGGTTTTTAGGGATACGAGGTGAAACGACGGAAACTACAAGTAGGCGTTTAAGGCAGCAGAAACCTCTGAAGATTGCGGTTTTATGAGACTGTTTGAGTGACAATGTATTACCACATTCATTCACATACGTCTAACGGTCTCTAAATGTTAAATGTAGCAACTTATTTCGTATTTTTGGTGTTAGCAGTATTTTTGAGATCGTGGTTATATGTCATGTGGAAATACACACTTTTAAAATTTCTCAACCTTGGTGGTTGTAATTTTTAAGTGAATGTAAAAAAATTCACAAATGAAAAATATCAAATATCGCAGAAACAATACTTTTACACACATCTGTCTCTAGAGGCACAAAAATTTAAAACGGATATCACGGAATGCATTTCAGTGTAATGTGACCAGATGGAGAATAAACTCATAGTCGACGAGCTTTCACGTGCGTATTAAGGTGTGGATAAATAGAAAAGCCTCTCATACTTCAAAAAATCTCTCAAATTTCACAGTTCAAAATTAAAAACGCACGCACTCATTAGTTCAAATCCGATATTTTTCAAATACGTAGATAAAGGAATAAATCTTTCAAATTTTACATTTCGAAATTAAAAACGCATGCACTCATGAATTCAAATTCGATATTTCTCAAATACGTTCTTAAGCGAGCATACAGTACCGATTTTCAAAAGAAAGTGACTAACAACTTATTCTTATTAAACTTTACTAACACCTTGTTCACATAAACGTACAAAACAGTCATCTTTAACTTTTAAATAGATTCTCTTGCAAGATGATTAACAGAGCAATTGCAGACGTAGATGAGAAATCAGAGTTTGTGGAGTTTTAAACTCTTCAAAAATTAGGGGACACAAATATGGAAGTGTGAGGCAAATATGGGAAAGAATCAAATATTTTGATTATTGTATATTATTGTATTAAATCTATTGTATTATAGATTTTGTGACAAAATTTTGGGATGTAATTGAGAATGATTTTATAGCAGAATTAGTGAATAACGCTGAAGAACAGCTTACTGACGATCTTTCATGAGCATTTTGGGTCATATTAGGAAAAAAGTGTAAAAAATGTAGCTGTACTAAATGCGAACTACTCGCATCATCCGTATTTGCAAGTATTTTTTTACGGCGATTACAATATTTACCAGTTTATATTCCGTGTGGAGGTAACATGAAAAACCATTGGGTTTCGTGAATTTCAGATCGGGAGAACAACATTATCAGCTACTACTATTCATTGGTAAGACCAATGCCAGATTCGGTAAGAAACTATTTGAACAAAGCTATGCATTACATGTAGAAAGTTTCAACACATGAAAATACTTTTAATACAGTTTACAGCGTAGACGATGCCACATTCAGCTGGTAACTTTAGTATCTGTACGCAATAATTTATGAATTAAATGAATACACGTATATACACTTTTACCCTGGTGAGAAAACAATAATTAATTAATATTTAGGTAGTGGCAATTTATCTCCTGGTTAGAATAATTTCCACATTCATTATTATCTAATAAATTATTAAAATTATTAATTTAAATAATTATTATATTAATTATTAATTAAAATCTGCCATATTTTGACAATACCCACAATACAAGAAAAATTATAATAAACACTAGAGATATTTATCACACTTCATCTGTCGGCAAATTTGACAAATGCGTTCCTTTGACAATTAAATATTTTTCAGAATCTACGCTATTTATTTCCGTCTAAAATATTACGAATTTGATATCAGGAGTGAGACTCAAAGAAGACAAGAATATAAATAAATTGTCAGCTCCTTTCCCACCTCCTAAACTTGATGAATGAATTGTGTGAAGTATTAGGTCCTGAATATGAGTAATTAGCAGGAAGAGAGCAGCTCTGGAGTTCGGGGACCCTGGCTGGCGCCGGTGTCAAGCGAAGGATAACCACAGAGCTGCCGCGCTTTGCGCATAAATCAAGGAAGACGACACACCTTCTCGCGTTGTACGGGTTTCTCAACACCATCCAAGGTAAACGGAGAGTGGCAACCTTCCACAGAATTGTGGTGCCTTGTAAGGAAGATCCCAACATTTGCATTCGCGCTGTAAATCAAAATGTTAGATCCCGCGAGTGTCACCTCCCTCTTTTGTTTACTGGAGGGAATCTCCTTATTCCCGGTAACGACAGATCTCGTTTTATGAAATGATTTACATATTTTCGAGAGGGAAATGACTACGATATCTTTTGCATGTAAACAACATTCAGCAGGGGAAGATGGGGCTCGCACAGGCATCAGTTGATAGCATTTATGTTTTCGGCAATTCCAGTTCAATTTTAACAAATTTCGTTGTATCAATAAAATTCCATTTTTTTAGCTTCCTTATTGTATTTTTCTATTCGTGAATGTTTGACTGTCGAACTTTTACACTCGTTAAAATCATCAAATGAAGGTGGGCCAACCAAACCCACTTGTGAGTTGGGAGTTTTATTTTTAAGTTTCATTTTTTTAATTAAAAAGGAGCGACTTGTATTTTTCAAGGGACCAATATCACAGTACCTAACTGAAAATACCAAGTAAAGATTGGTACGTTCTGAAACGACCTGTTTCTGCTCTTGAAAATATCTTACAAAGCTTTATTTTATCATTTTGTTAGGTAGTAGAGTAATGTTACCAGTAGTAGTTACTTCAAGTACAAAACCGGCTGTTAAGGTCAGAGGCAGTATTGTCGCATACTCTGCAGCAGTCCTGATTGGAAGGTTCTAGGGTTCAAGTTCCGACGGTGGCCTTAGAGATGACAAGGGAATTCAAAAAATTTAAAAAACTTATTTACAAAAGTCAAGATCTTGGTTAAAGATTTAAGCTAAAAAAGAGAGAGAAGTAAACTCTTTCAATTTCCATATTACAAAAGACAATCAATGAACTATGAAAATATTACTCATCAAACTCGAAAATACATTTGAGATCACAGTTTCCCCCTTGTTGCATTGATCAAACTAAGACATTGTGAGACGCTCGTTACGACGTGAAGGACACGTGACGGAAGAACTTTATAGAATCGTTGTAGGAACCTGAGTGTCACCATTTCTGTCCTCCCCTATGTCACATCTCAATTTCACTTAAGCATAAGACAATGAACACTTCCACACGATTTTATTTCCTGAATCGACGATTTTGGGCGTAGTTTAAGATGAGTTGGTCGACAGCACTGGCTCGATGAGATTTCTAGGCACTGGTCTCTGTGATGGATTATTTTCGTGATTTCTCCCATCAGTCCTCAAGGTAGTAACTGAACCATCTGACTAAGGTCGCCCGCGACTATTCTTTCCTAATCCTGAGACCATTCCTTCCTTTGGGGCCGGGCGATCCCTCATCCTCAGGAGGTCCATCCTTCATGTTCTATATCTAGAAAGTCTGCGACAAGCGTCGGAGGTACGAAATGTGACTGTACGTAGTCGTTAGCCCCGAAAAAATAATTTATCAAGACAATTTTTGGAGAGGCTTTTATTTAATTAATAAATACACTAGTGTCAAGGTATATTTTAGCTTAATTATTTAAGCACTTTCTAATCGCCTAGAAATCATCACCAGAGCTGAAAATATAATTTAAAATATGCATAAGTTGAAGGAAATAAATAAAAAATAAATGAAATGCAGGCGAAAATTAGCATAAAATTGAAATAGATTATTAAGTTAGCAAAAGTGCATAAGCAACCTGGTTTCCATCTATCTAGAGGCCGCATGAACACGTAAACCTGCGCACCCGACAAAACTAGCGTTTAACAGAATAATTTGTTGAATACGACTTTAGTTAGACCTGCTTGAGAGCAGTTTTTGTGAACTTCAAGACGAAATAGAAAAAGTTTCCTTGCGAAACGCAATGAGGAGAACTGTTCATGCGAACGCACCATCACGGGCTGAGCCCAGAGACAGCATTACCGCTTTCACTTCAGCGACTATGATCGAAGTCCGAGGGTTCGAGTCCCAACGGGGGCTGATTAAAAGCTAGCTGCGTTGAATTCAACCACTAAAAATTCTAGCGACCTGCTGCTCTGACCGGTTTCCGGAGTTCTTTTTATAAATACCAGGCAAATGACGGACCAGTACCCTAACAAACGGGTAGCGGAAAACGCTCGATGTTTTCTCCCCCTTCCTTGTCCTGTCCTCTCCCTTACACACTTATATGCACTACCATGCCATAGTCCTTTAAAAACTGGAAATACTGCAAAATAATTTTTTAAGAAATGCTTTAAAAGCTCCATGGTATATCAGAAATGATCAAATTTTAAAATAATTATCTATAGAACCTCTGAAAACTTGAATTTTAAAACTTTCTTCTAATTTCTACTCTTCTCTTTCATCTTGCCCAACCACTCCATTGTACACTCTAGGTAAATCAGTCAATTTTTTTTCACGAATAAAATCAAGATATTCTAAAGACCTACTACATCCTCCTTAATTAGCTGTAAAGCTGGTTCTAACATTTCTAAATTCAATATGTATGTTATTATGTTTTTACTCCAAATATTGTATATATTTTTCTGAAGGACCCTTCCTGGGTATCCTTAGTTGTTAGTTATTGTCTTATATTGTCAATATTATTGTCTTCAAGCATTGTACATATATAATGAATTGTAGTTAAAACAAAATTGTATATACTATGTAACATAAAAACCCTTGAAAGACATAATAATGTCGAACAAGGATAATAAAAACTATTTTTTTAAAAACTGCCATAATGTCTGGAGACCAGTCGAGATCTTAGCGCTTGCCAGGCTGGGGCGTGTCCCGCTGGAGGGGATATATATCTCCTGCTAGCCGGCCTGTAGGTCAGCGCCGGATTTGCACTTTCCAAGGGGACAGGAACACTGCCACCTCTCAACATATAGCATTCAGTGGATGGACAGGAATGATCATTGAAACTGACGTGCTTGGAAACGCTAATAAATAAATAAAATAATTAAACGCATTGTTAATGATGATTGGACGGAAACGTTGTGTTCGTATTCGAAGTAAAGGTTTGCATAATGATAAAAAAGATCTTGAAAACTGTGAAGAGACATCGTAAAAAATAGTCGAAAACTCTGCACGACAGTATACAAACAATTTTCAAACAAATAGAAAAGTCATTATGTTAGGAAATTCCAAATTAAGATCGAAACGAATTGTATGACTAACACTAATATCTGTTTAAGAACGTAGATATTTACGTAATGTTTTTGATCTTGCAGCAGGAGTATGCAACTACTGCGCAGATACATTCGAATACTCTCTCCCTCTCTCAATGTTTTCAATGACAATGCGAATTTGCACACATTCATTGGCAAAAAAATTACAAAGAAAACTAGGAAAATGCTTCAAGTGAGAAATCATTTGACTAGAGAAGTGCCATCCAGAATAATTAGTGTCCTTGATTTTTTATTTGAGAGAGGTCAATGAACAGGAAGCGGCATTTGAAGTGCTAGGCCCTCTCTCACGACGCGGAGAGCGCAAACTTCCATTAGTACGCATTAGCCTGCACTGACAAACGATGCACACGTTCTATGGATGCATTTGAGTAGTACTTCGAGAGTAAAAGTGTTCACACTGTAAATCCTCAGGAGTGTACAACAACTCCTGAAATAGCCTAAGAACTCAGAAAATGGGAAACATTGAAAATGAAAGTGCCAAAATTACTCATTTTCATATTTTCCACAAAAATCTCTGAATATAGCTAGGAGAATTACTTGGGAGATGTAGGTAGTTTCAGAAAGGTAGCAAGTTCGTAATGACTAATGAATGCAGGAGATCCTTGGATAAATCTGTCTATTTGAACGTTAAATGAACCATTTGAGGGGGTTTGGAATTTTCAGAGTTTCCCATTTCAGACTTTAATTACAGGTGTTTACAGTTTGCACAGATTTTATTGTTGTGGAAACGTAAGTGTTGGGATACGTTCAATGTTGTGTGAATAAAGTTTACTTGCGAGGAAGGATATTCTGAGCAGGGCACTTTCTCTTCAGTCATGTAAGCCATACACGAACTGTTATTTTTAGAAGTTTTTTGCGAGTTAGTTTAACTTATTTTGGATTGTAAAGAGTGTTTGCCAACACAGTACATTTCCACTATCTGTAACATTTCCCTTCTTTCCAATATTCTGACTCCCATTCTCATCAAGAGGCCTTAGAAATCTCAATTTCAATAGTCTAACCTCCGATGCCAGTTGGTGATTACCGATCTTCAAGTCTAATAGTATGAAGTGGGACGGCCAGTAACTTGTAAAATTAACATCTCTTTGCATTTTACAATTCTTCGCTGTTTGTTCCACGAATTTAATACTTATCAATGTTAATATGCATTTTGCATTGCTCTATTGCATTGCATCCCTCTATTGCATTTCTATTGACATTAACTTTCTTTATCCTCTCAAGCACCCAAATGTATGTCATAAAATTGTTCACGTTGCTTAATTCAACACATGACTGTCAGTTTAACATTCTTCACCGGCCATGATCACTACTGTGACTTTTTTAAATCGTCAGCGACAATCACGACACTCCAAATAATAATCTCATCTCTTTGGAAGGCTCAATGTACACGCAACATGAGCAAAATACACGAGTACTACCATGGTCTTTGAAACCAAGGAACATAAGCGATCCATCTGTGTTTATCCCATTCAGAACACAAGACAATTCGAGATACGTACTAGGATATCCGAAAAGACACTCTCAATTCTAATTCAATTACAGAACAACCGATCCAAAGAAAAATTTCGGAGTTTGTGGTGTTTCCTCTATTGCTAGATGTCCAATTCATAATCCTCTTGATTACGGCATCTCGACCATAAAGACCATCATATCCTGTCGAACAAGAACAATTAGCATCCAAAATCCACTTTTATGACGGGTTCCAAAACTGGACCTTGTGATACGCCGAAACCTCTTGGTTTGACCTCGGATGATTCAGGTCTGCGAGACGCGTACACCTCCGCCGATTTGAGAGGCCGATTCCGCTGCGTCGTCGGTTGTAAAGCAGCTGCGTAATCCGGGGAACACGTCTGCTCATGCGCGTGGTACACGGAGGATGGCCTTGCGGGGGCGGCCTTTCCTGAGCAGAGCCTTGGGCCGCGGACGACGGCGCGGTAAGAGGGTTAAGCCCTACAGAGTGTACAGGAAGGGGTGACGTAACGCTGTTCGTTATCCTATGAATGGTGAAATTTCTCAAAGTGAACTGGAGCTCAAATTATTTTGGACTGAGTTCAAATTAGGGCATTATTTTGAAAGAAATATTGACTGTGACTTTTGGTAATAGAAATTATGTTCGAATTATTTTATAATTGTATGAATACATAAAATATTCCTACAACTCCCCCTCCTTTATCTTGGACTACCTAAGTACTTTTCAGGATATTTTAAAATAATATCGTAAGGTGTGGGAGCTATGTTCGTTAAGTCAGAATCAGGAATGAGTTCAAAATTTCAATTCCAACATTTATCATGTCATATTATATTATATTGACTAAACCTGAAGCTCTCAAAGACATTCATCTATCACATATATTTTATTTATTTTCCTATTTGATTCATATAATTATTTATACTGGCGTGATATATCATAGTAATATATTGCTTGGTTCAGTATCTTTCACATCCATTACTAAACCACTTTGTTTTCAGTTTGCAAGCTATGAAAGGCTCTTCATTGCTTCCACTAAGCTATGAAAAACAGCTGCCTCACAAATCAGGCAATGGTAAACGACCAGTAGTCGCTAACCTTTCTTCCCAGACACGACGGCAACCTTCGAATGTCCCCAGTCTGTTCGCAGAAGCGTTAATCCCACTAACACAAAAAGGAAAGCCCCGACACCGAGCTCCTGCAAACGTCTCTTAGAGACATTGTTGAAGGGAAGCAACTTCCTAAAATGCATTTCCTTTAGTATTCAAGTGAGAGAAATGTTTCTACCAGTGCAGTGGTCCTTCTTCGTCTTATTCTAGGGCTTTTATCCAGTCAACAGCCGGCTACCCTTTACTTCCCGATGGTACGCATATTCGACCATACACTAGACACCAACACACTTGCGGGCTCCTCTGATCTGGGGTCAGCAGAACGCGAGGCCTTCCGCGACAACACATACAAAGTCAAGGGACCATGCCCAAGGTGGGACTCGAACCCGCGACCCTTCGGACCGAAGCGCTGAGTCGGTACTCGCTCTTTGCCACCTCGGCAATCCAGGTCCATTGCGACAAATTAGAAAGGGCGATTCTAATTTGGGTTTTTATTTTTATCCTTCGCTAGATAAGTAATAAACCATTTCACTATCATAAAGAACTTTCTTGAGCTTTGGATTTACTTCCATAGCACTCTGTGTTAAGGTGGATTATTCCAGGTTTGGCTCCCGGTGGAACTGGTGATTAAGTTTCAGCCCGACAGCTTGGTTTAGGAGACATATACGAAACGGAATATACCCAAAATGGGAGAGGAATTTGATAATGAACAGAAGCAAAGTTTTTACGAGAACGTTTTGTTTTGAACATATATTTCCCAGCAAAACTATATACAATTATAGGAATATATAGGGAACTGTTATACATAGATTGATTGATTTTTTCGTGTTTTCGGGCGCGTCAACTGCTTTGGTCATTAGTCCTGTTAGTGTAGTGTATGTTTTCTTCTCGGAGAGATGGCGGTGATCTTCCCCCGCTGGATGGCGAGATCCGGCGCCGACCTACCGTCGGCTAGTGGGGTTTCTCCCTATCCAGGACTCTCCCACCAGCGGGGCACCGCCCCAGCCGGGACAAGCTCTAAGCTCCCGATCGGTCTCCCGATGTATGGTAGTGTAGTGCATGTTAGTGTGAGTGTGTGTGTGTGTAAGGGGAGAGGATAGGACAAGGAAGAGGAAGGAAAAGATCGCGCGCGGGCCGTTTGGTAGGGTACTGCTCAGGCATTCGCCTAGTGTTGATCAGAGAAACCACGGAAAACTACCGATCAGAGCAGCTGGCCGCTAGATTTCCCCTCCAGATTATACATAGAGAAACAGTCGCAACCTATAAATAGAGAAACAGGGCATAACCGTTGGTCAACTGACTCTAAATGCCAAACTGACATTTGCATCACTACCTAAAAGGCTATTTCACAGTTTCAGCCATTTTCCCTCGCTGCCAAACGTACAGCCGACTCAAATCGTGACATGTCCACCCCTGCGCGTGCAGTTAAGTGTTCGAGTACCACGTTAGGTGTTGATGTTTCACCTTGAGATTGTGACGTTAAGTTCAAGGAAGGTCATCAAGTGTAGTGAAGTAAAAGTATTGTAATGTTGCGGTAAAAGTCAGCAATTTTTTGACATATACTCGTATTGTGGGCCCTGTTTTCGAATGTGAGTAAATCTTGTTGCTACATGTAGTCAATTACTTCCTCTAACACGTTATATATTCAAAAGCCACGTTTCATGGATCCTTGAAAGAAAAATCTGTTGACCACAAAACGCCGGTCTGACAGTGCGTCTGTTCGTCCATCTTTCCGTCCGAGGTCAACGCTTAAACCAGGCATGTCAAGGTCGCGGGCAAGGTAACAAGCCTACTAGAGCTCGCGGGTACTGCGTCCTGATAAATTGGCGCGAGATTTGAAAGTAATGGTTGAACAATGCAACGGAATGTCCGTATACGTCACTGGATACACAGCCCATTACAGTCTTCGAGGGAAGTAACTTATATAAGATATAACTAATTTAGATATATTAATTCCCATTTCCTCTTTCAAGCAAAGAAATGATCCATTCAAATACAATACATCACATTTCAAATACTCAATTGAGAGTAAAATTTAAAAAATTGAAAATCAAATGTATTTTGATTTTGTAATCCTGTTTACTTAAAAATGATATAAAAGCATGAACTTTCTACATTTACGTTAGAAGATTTAACAGAGAAATATTCCTATCTGTTAAAAGCTCTGTTCGTCCGTAAGCGAGAACTGTCAACTTTTAGAGACTAGAATTGTTAATTTATTTCACATTATTGCTAAATATAATAAATAACTGAATGATTAACAACACAACACAAAACGAAAACAGGGAAAGAATTCACCATTGAAACATATTCTAGTCACTTAGCAAAGCTGTTTATATAAGGAAGAATTTAGTAAGAACATGAACATCAAATAGTAATTAGTAGTGAAGAATATAAACATAAAAGAATTCTCGGTTATTTGATAGAACAAATCTGGCGAACATATTTTCGTATGAAGCCACTATTCAGTGCCTCAAGCCGCTCCAGTTTGCGCATGTACATCCCTATCTGGATTTTATGGGGAAATGAGTGCGGAGTCAGGGGATGTGGCCCGTGCCCGTAGGAGTGCCGGGCTCCCCAGGCGGGCAGGTAGCTCATGCCGGCGCGGTTTGACGGGCTTGGCTTAAACTATACAGGCTATTTTTTTGAAAACTGATATTCCCCGATCAATCAGAAAGAATTCTCTGCTCTGCAAGTTTGAAAGGGATATTTTGATACTTGGGGACACTTTACAAGAAGCATCAACAATATTTTCAAACTTTATTCAAGAAAGGCTCCCAATTTTTACTTTCTCGCCTTATTTTGTTACAAGAGAAAGTGTAATCGTGCGTCGGAAACAAGCAAATTTTTGACAGAAAGTCTCTTATTGCCGGCCTTGGTAACGAAAAAGTGGATACTTTTGAGTTAAATTCTCTCTTCCAATTTTTTTTACGTTACTAATAGTTTCAAGTAACAAACTATAAGAAAAATTATCCTTAATCTGTTTATCACAATCGTCATTGAGACAATACAATCACGACGAAACAATTTAATGTTCAAATAACACATCATTGATTCTAGTTTTCGATTTGCCCCTTCAATTTGTTGTGAATAGCTATTGATACCCGTACCGTACCCGTACTCGTCTCGTTTATGTTTATCTGCATCGATAAAGAAGTGTATATAAATCTGAATCATCTCAATATAGTTTCCCTATTATTTATTATCGTTAGGGTGACAATATCTATCTTATATTTTTCTAGATCGTGGAAAACCTCTGCTGATGTGTTGCTATCCCCTTGCATTTTCCATCTAATGACCGTAGTCCGTATTCATCGCGGTTTCCATCACACGAGTGTGTTGGTGGCGCCATTCCGAGGCTGATCGGAATCTTTTGCTCGAGATCTTTTTCCTCAATTGACGGATATCCGCAAACCTAATTTCCTTTCTGGAGGTCCAGGTTTCCCAGTCGGGTGACCTTCCCGTATACAGGATTCCCGACATTATGGTTTAAAGCTCTGTCCCCCCCCAGCCCAGAAAGAAAAACCTTGTGAGTATTGGGAGCCTCCAATCTTTTCGATTCCACCTTGGATCTTGGGGATGGCGAAGAAAGAATACTAAAAATGAAGGATTCACTTATAAAGGCAGAGAGAAAGAGAGACAGAGAAAGAGAGACAGACAGAAAAAGTAAGCCATCTGATATGACAGGGGGGGCAAACTCCTTAATGCATTTATTATGATACTACAACCCTTGGAGATCATATGTGGTCTCATATCATCATAATAACTTGATGAAATCCGGTAAAAGTAGTATCAATTCCCTAAAACTTGGTCACAAACAAGAGAAGATACAGACGTAGAAAAATCATAAGAAAACGAGCAGGAGAAGTAGAAAAAGATAAAGCAGGAGAAAAGGAAGAATCAGAAAAACGAGGAAGCCGAAGCAGAAGAGGAATCTGGAGACGAAGAAGAAGAACATAGTCATCAGATCAAAACGAAGCAGAAGTCAAAGTCGAAAAGCCGATACAAGACAGCACGCCATAGAGCCCCGCACTTTCACTCGTTGGCCAAGGCCGCCCCACGCTCTGCACTGCGGTGTGCGCATGTCCCGTTAGCGGGCGGTTTGGCGCAAGCGGCGCGGGGCGGAGCTGGGCCGGACCCCGCCTGGGCGATCGCCGCTATCTCAGCCATCGGGCCACGTCCGCCCGCGCCCCCTCCCGCCACGCCGCGCCACGCCACGCCACGCCACGCTGGCCGGCAGCCAAGGGGCCGCCGTCGGTATACAAGGATTGTCCTAAGGATGAGCCAAAGTGACAGTTCGCGTAACAAGTGGACATCACATGTAATTCAGAGACGTATCCCTCCGCCGCGACAGCTGCTCAGTCACGCCCCTTCGTAAAGTGCTCATGGCTCCTGTGAAAACATCCCTATGCAGAAGTCTAAGAGTTTTGCTGAGGTATATGCACGTACGCGAGTGCTGGAAATATTTAAATTTAATTACGTATGAGGAAAATCTCTTAACATGCTCTCACAATCAGTAAAAGAAAGCTGCCACGAATGTAAATTGAAAGCTCTCAATCACAGCTCGCCAAACAACAGCACAATAGACGGAAACACGTGCACCAGTACGAATCTCGGTTTTTAAATAAACGCAATATTTATCACACGAAAAGTAAATTCAATGTAATGTTAATAGAAAAAAACAATTTTTACAGAAGAGCATGTAACATTGCACTTCCTAATTTCAATTATTTCTCAAAGCGCAGTTTATTTTCGTCGGACGAGGACATCACAAATGAAAGCGTCGAAGCTATTTACAAGTTAGCCAACTGCAAACAAACTAATGCAGGATGGGAGTCTAATGGGCTCGAGGACACAACGAACTCAGAACCTTCAGTTATGTTGCCAGCACTGTCACTTTAGCTCATCCTTAGGAAAATCGTTCTATAGTTTGGTTGGTTAGTGATTCCGGGTGCGTCAACACTTTAGGTCATTACTCCCGTAAGTGTAGTGCATATTTTCCTCGGGCGATGGCGGTGATCTTCCCCCGCTGGATTGCGACAACCGGTGCCGACCTACCGTCGGCTAGTGGGGTTCCCCTCTAACCAGGACTCTCCCACCAGCGGGGCACCGCCCCAGCCGGGACAGGCTCTAAGCTCCCGACCGGTCTCCCGGAATATGTGGTAGTGCAGTGCATGTTAGTGTAAGTGTGTGTGTAAGGGGAGAGGATAGGGCAAGGAAGAGGAAGGACAGATCGCGCGCGGTCCGTGGCCCGTTTGGTAGGGTACTGCTCCGGCATTCGCCTGGGATTGATCCGAGAAACCACGGAAAACTAACGATCAGAGCAGAGGGCCGCAAAAATTCTCCTCCAGGCAGTGACTGAATTCGACCTAGCTGAAAAGCTAGTGTCAAAAATCCTGCCGCCGTCAGGACTCGAACCTAGGACCTTCCGGTCAGAGGTGCTGCAGTGGCATCAGTAGATGCACTGAGCCACCGCTCCCAGTTTGCCCCAGTAGAGGCATCTAAAGTTCCACACATTCGGCATTCGCCGAGCAGCGAGCTAGTGCTCGCCCAATCCCGAGCAGCTGACGTGTTCGGTGAACGTCCGCTCCCTTCGATGTTTCGAAAAGACTGACACGCGGTGGGTAGGGCGAAAACCGAATGTTCGTCACTCGGCAAATAGCAAGCAACTCATCCACACTACTCGGGATTCGGCAAGCGGTTGCTCGCTGTTCGCCGAATAACGAATGTGTGGAGCCACCTTAATGCCTGCGCTTCCGAGCGGTGGGTGCGAAATGCCGGGGGATAATCTTCATTCCAGGGTTTGCCATCACATAGGCATACGGCACGTTCTGGCAGATACTAGGGAGTTTTAGCGCCAGGTCTAACGAGACATTCTTAACTCTTGATCACGTGACTAACGGGTTGATACGTTGTAATGATCAACGTTCTGAAGAGCTTTTAGCATAGCGTCATTGTGTTATGCATTTTAACAAATGAAGCATTCATTCAAGCGTTGAACAAAGAAGCTACATAATATATCGAAGAGTGTAGGCTAGTGGTGAGACATTTAAACCACGATACGAGTCAAGAATATAACAAGTCTACATTGTGCAAGAAGTTATAGATTTTGTGGTCCTCTGCGATGAGCATGCAGTGTTAAAGTTTGATTTTTTCCCTTTTTTTAGTGCGTGGAAATCTTAAAACAGCGTTTGTTATGAGCATAATTTATAATTGTATGCTTTGATATAAAGTTGAGCATACATTTTATAATATTCTGAACAAAATAAACATTGGTTTGATTGTTGGCCCTGTACTTGATCACTAAGACTATCAATATTGACTTTGATATTGCTTAAGGGTAATCACAAAGAAGGTTTCAGCTTATCATCCGTTATCCTTCCGCAATTTTATTTTTTAATTTAGTGTATTTCACCTTCAATTATAACTTCTCAGAAAGCGACGTCGCTCGTTGTGACGATCATCATCACGCAAATGCCGGAGCAGTGCGCTAACGAACGGGCCACGGACCGCGTGCGATCTTTCCTTCCTCTTCCTTGTCTTTTCCTCATCCCTTTGCACACACACACATACACACACACAGTCACATGGAGTACACTATCACACTTGTCGCAAGACCAATCGGGACATTGAAGTTTGTCTTGACTGGAGTGGTGAGAGATACCTGGATACGGAAAATCCCCGCAAGACCTTATAGGTCGACACCGAATCTCGGCCTCCAATGAGAAAAGATCAGCCCCTCCCGCGATAAAAACATGCGCTACACGTACGGGACTAATGACCTTAGCAGTTGTCGCGTCCGGAATCATTAATCAATCAATCACGTAGTATACGAGAAAGTAATAAGAATTGGGTCCGGCAGCTCTCCGAATGCTCAGGTGAAAATGCACAGGTTTCGTTACTTGGCTAAAAGATAGCGGCACGGAGCTGTAACATCTGACACAATCCATGCAGTCTCAGGCACGCTAGTAATTCCAGAAATGTATTGTCTCTTCAGGGCGGTTTATTGCATTGTGGAAAGTCGGAAGCGAAACACGTTGTTTTGCGGTAGAAGAATTTTAACTCTCTCAGGGGTAAACAGCCCATCATCACGTATGTTTTCACCCCGTCATCATTTATGGTTTCTTTGTAGTTATCTATTCAACAAAACATGCTCACGGAAACGTAATGAATTTGGAATTTAAAAAAAATCACTCCCATGTAATAAAATTTATTTTCAAGAATAAATAAGCAATAAATTTTGGGCTCTTATCCATAATGTCCTTCGTCAAGAAATTTGTATAATTATTTTCAGTGAACAAGTAGACAAATTATAACAGTTTAAATTACCGTGGCTGGCCAAATTATTATGATCACTTGTACTTGTGAAAAAAATTACAATTTTCTTTCAAATGTATTTATTGATGGTCACATTTTATTAACTTCAACATATGGTACACAAATATCCAATTATTATAGATTATTTAACATCTGAAATAAGCAACGTAATGATAAAAAGCAAGGTAATGATTCTTCCTGATGTGACAACATGGAATGATAATTTGAATAACTATATTTCCCATTGAATTGTATAAGTCGTGCACAGATAGTGAAGTTACATTTATGTCCAGAAGCAAAACAAGGGGCCATCTCAGCATTTGCTCAATGGATCAAGGAAACTGGACGAAAAACCTGATCGACATGGGGGTCATTGACCCAGAAGCTGCGATACAATACTTGTTACATATTGTTTACTTTGTTACATATTGTTTAATTTTACTTTCCTTGTGATGCTCAGTAATCTCTAATTGTAAAGAAACAGTTATGCAGCAGAAACGATTTCACTTTGGATTTAAACTTTTCTATCTTTAAACTATTCTATAAGAACTTATTCCATAGCTCTTAGTACTTAGTTAATATCCTAATAATTTTCTTTTCTGACATTTATCATTGTACAAAGATGCTGAATCTGCGTGAATCTTGTCTTCGAATGAGATCAAATTTCTTCTTCGTTTGCTGACATTTTAAGTCTGGATTTATCTTCAAATACTCTCCCAAACCGAACATACTGTTTGCAAAGCCAAAACACCGCATATAGTAGTATATGGAAAAAGTAATAATGTAATCGAGCTCCGCATACACACATTTAACACTAGTATTACATTAGCTCCTGCTCCCTACTGCACAACACGAAGCAACATAAGAATTTACATGCAATCGGTCATTAGTAACCTAACATGCACCTACAAGTTAACCACCTCATTCTCGGTACATCGTGCCGTTGGAGACATCCTTTTCATGCTCGACGTGTAAAGCGGCGATTGATACGGGGAAATTGATCTTACCGCTGCGAAAGAGAGAAAGCGGCGCTTGTAAAGCAGCCAGCGTCACCTGATCGTTAAATTCTAACTTCGGTGCAAAAGGTACCATTAGTACTACTCGCTCTAATCACAAACACGTGCAATGCAATGAAAACAGCGTGACTTAATGGTGTGTGAAGATTAACGTAAATGAACGTAAAACTAGAACTGCTTTTTGCGTTTACACTACTGTCGCGTCTGCGAGTTGGCCAATGGAGTGTATGTATCCATTTTAAATTTCAGCAATATCAGATGTTTATTAGTAAAATAAATGCGAATTTCTGGCGCTATAATCACAAAAACGTGAATTTATTTTTACTTGAGCAATAAAATAAGTTTACTGCGAGAAGTAACCTACCATGGGCTACTGAGGGTTAAACCGTAAAATAGTTATCTTCTCGGCATTTGTCTTATGCGCTCCATTTTATTTCACTATAGTTCGTAAAGAAACGTAGTAGTTACACTAAAGGTAAGTGTAAGGTGCCTACATTTATTTTAGTACATACCACTCGTGAAATTAAAACCAAAAGTGTTTGACTATACAAACAAAATGCGCCAATCAGGGCGGTGTTTCTCAAAAAGTTATCGCTTTTTCTATCAGATATTTCTAACCGCTTCTCTCTAGTGACCCATCATAAACGTGACTCATTTATATTAAAAGGCGGTATACATCTATCGCTGTCGATAGCCAATAAACTAAATACCTCTTTGATTTTAACAATCCTTTCAAATATTTTCAACATTCGGTTCATTTTCGAACTCTGTTCGACATAATTTTATTCGTTGGATGGTGCTATTAAATATCACACGCTCTTTGAAATTCTCAGATAAATCCCCGACTCGCTTGGCGAGTCGGGATTTATCAATAATTACCAAAGCGTGCGTGGTATTACTTATAAATATAATACATCTTCAGTAATCTACATCAGGAAGTAAAATTTTAAACATTGTCAACATAATTTTATGCATGTCCAAATGGAACGATTTAGAATTCGACTTACGAAATGTTGCAAATATATCGAGCTTAAGGCTCTTATATATTGATCTTAAGGATCAATGACCACGACATCGCCTCTAACACAACACATTGAAAGCGAAACACTGTAGACCGCGTTGAAAGAGAACTCACTGAACACGTCGCAAAATTTCAAGAAAAACGCTGACATTCCCAAAATATATATAAATTAAAAAAATAAAAAGAATAAAAAAAAGAAAAGTTGCGGGATGGTTGAGAAGGGTCTTTGAAATTCTTGTCGCTCGGTGCCCACTGGGAGGTCAGCGAGAGGTCAGCCTGGGGTTGGCGGGTGGCGGCGGCTGCGGCTTTCGCCAGGGTCGCGGTCGTGGTTGCGAGAGGGGCGGGGGAGGGCGAAGAAGAAGAAGACCTGCGCAGACCGGTCTGCGTTGAGTCCTCCTGATTTACGCCGCCTTGGGCAGACCCCGCGCCGCCGCCCGAGTCCTGGAGTCGCTGCGGCTAGTCCTGCCGGCCAGGGCCGGTCTTGGTTTTCGTCTTCCATCGCTGGCACCAGCGTTCGATTCCCAGACGCTTCATGAAAAATTTGCGGCGGAAAAAGCAGGGCCCACAACTCATTATACTATTTTCTCCTCATCATATATCTTCATCATCGCCTACCCATTGAAATAATAGCTACCCTTTTCCAAGCATAACTATGAGATTTAAACCGGGAGCGGTAGCTCAGTGCATCAACTGATGTCACTGCAGCGCCTCTGTCCGGGAGGTCCTAGGTTCCCACTCCCCACGGCGGCAGGATTTTCGACACTCGCTTTTCAGCTAGGTCGAATTCAGTCGCTGTCTGGAGGAGAATTCTAGCGTCCGGCTGCTCTAATCGGTAGTTTTCCGTGGTTTCTCCGATCAACACCAGGCGAATGCCAGAGCAGTACCCTACGAAACGGGCCACTGACCGCGCGCGATCTCTCCTTCCTCTTCCTTGTCCTATCCTCTCCCCTTACACACACACACACACACACACACACACACACACACACACACACACATACACTACACTACCACATATTCCGGGAGATCGGTCGGGAGCTTAGAGATTGTCCCGGCTGGGGCGGTGCCCCGCTGGTGGGAGAGTCCTGGTCAGGGGGAAACCCCACTAGCCGACGGTAGGTCGGCGCCGGATCTCGCTATCCAGCGGGGGAAGATCACCGCCATATCCCGAGAAAAAAACATGCACTACACTAACGGGACTAATGACAAGAGCAGTTGCCGCGCCCGGAAACACGAAAAAATCAATCAATCAAAAACTATGAGATTTAAGCACTGGCATCATAATAAAGAAGTCGTCCGTAATTTCTTTCTTCACCACTGACACCGTAGCTCCTCCCATATTGCAACTCTTCGCTTGGTCGACGTCGCCGTTGCCATTTCGTCCGCCCCGCCCGCGCCTTTGGAGGGACTTGAGGTCGCCCCCCCTCCGCGGCTGCGCGACCGGTCGCACAACACATGCGGCGCTGCAGGGGGAGGGGGGAGAGACTCCCTTAATCTGTACAGGTAGGGCTCAAGGACACTACCACAAACATTTTAAATATTCAACATTCAAATTGAAATTGGAAATATAAATTGCATTCAGCCAATAAATATTCAAATAAGCTCATTCATAAATATATTAACATTAAGTTGAAATAAATTGAAGAATATAATATTTTTTCGAATATTAATTTAACTAACTTATGAAAATAGTTTGTTTACTTGGAATATCTTACTTTAAATAGATATCTGATTCAATTAAATGATTCTGAATAATATAATTTTCATACTTCATTCTGTAATTACCAAAAAAATAGTACTTTCATAATTAAAAGTAAATACATAACTCAATGAAAAGACAACATAATGTGTATATCAAATTAATTGTGATAATTGTAATTTTAAATACACTGTTATTACAAAATAATCGTTAGAGAATCGTCAGAATACATGATCAGACATGAAACTTGATTGTACAAAACACAATGTAATAACAAAACATAAGCTATCTTTAGGACATTATTTAAAGTGAAAGGAAGTCAAAACTTTAGATTTAAGAATAAACTTATTATTAAATTGTTTATTTTATTAAATTGATGAAACATATTCCCCTATTTCAAAAAGATATTTCTTCTAACTTTCAACTTTCAATAACTTCTTGGAAAATATTTTGTAAAAATTTCAAAAGGTATTTATATTATTATTTAAGTTTACATAATTTTGTAAAAAGGAGTCCTAACATATATTTTGTTATCGTCATTATTTTGTAATCGTTTTTATTTAATTTCATATTTGTACACTCTCACACAAAGTCCCAGTAAAGCGATGAAACGTTGTAAGAAATACAATATTTTCTCTTTGTATAGTAATAGTTCAATACTTGAAAGAAATTTAACAGACAAAAAATTAGAGAATCAAAATTTTGCTAAGAACCGAGGTGTTTCTAAATCAAGGCAGATTCGACCCAGTTTCCCTGCAAAACCTTCATTGTGGAGTAAAACTGCCAAAAGGCATCATCTCTACCACAACCACTACAATTATCAATTCGCCTTCAACTAACACTATCAAACTTATATTACTCTCGACATTACGACTAAGATGACACGTAATTTTATTTTAAATTATTCAACCATTCTCATTTTAATCCTAAGATTCAACCCTAACTTTTATCTTGACTTGTGTTTCCTATTGTAATATTCTTGTTTTGTTTTGTTTTTTTAAAAATTTGGATTCAATACTATCCTCGTTTTCCAAATAGGCAAGATAATAATCGCAAACGAACTGCTGCTTTCAATAAATTATCTTTTCATCTGATTCGCAATTGTGCAGATAGTTGTCAAACATAGGTCATAATGAAGACAACACACGAAAAGGTACATCTATTTTTCCAATTCGTTTCTCTGTTTTACACCAAAGCCTTAGTAATTTCCATTTAGGTGTTTATAACACAATAACGCACTTTCTATACATCGCTTTCAACTTGGAACTACGAAAACGACCTGCCGCTCCTGCCGACGCCGAGTCCTGCTCGCCGCGTCGCCAACGCCACGTAGAACGCCGTTCCACCAAGTGGCCACGCGCGCCTGACGTTTGGGGGAGGCTTTTGATCGATCGATCGATCACTTGATTGATTAATGAATCCAGGAGCTTCAACTGCTAAGGTCATTAACCCTGTAAGTGTAGTGCATTATTTTTCGCGCGAGTTGGCGGTGATCTCCCGTTGGATGGTGAGACCTACCTGTCGGCTAGCGAGGTTTTCGCCAACCAGGTATCTCCAATGGGGCATCGCCCCAGCCGGGATGTGCTCTGGTCTTCCGACAAGTGTGATAGAGCAGTCCGAGAAAAAGTAGTGTAGGTGTAAGTGTGTGTAAATAAGGATAGTGCAAGGAAAGAAAAGGAAGATCGTGCCCAGTCCTTGTTCCGTTTGTAAGGATACTGCTCCGGCATTCGCATGGTGTCGGTAAGAAAAACCACGGAAAATTACCAATTAGAGCAGCCGGCGGGTAGAATTTTCCTCTTGACAGTGGCCAAATTTGAGTGAGCAATTTAGTGTTGAAAAACGTGCCCCCATCGGGTCTTAAACCCTTGGATCTACCGGTCAGAGATACTGCAGTGATATAAGTTGATGTCTCGGCCAACTTTGGCGGTTTGGCTGTGCCTGCCTGGCCGGCATGGTTAGGGCAGGCGCCTCCGAGTCTCAAGAAGGCAATAAGAAAATTAATCGCGGGATTAAATCACCGTGACTCAAGATCTAATGTTAAGCCTTGGTACTTGAGCATAGGCAGCTTCAAAGGCATGTGACCGCCAATGGACAGTCATTTTATTCTGAAGCGGAATTTTAATAAGACGCCTGAATGCAACAACGGCAGTAAACTAGTGTAGGTTTCTGAAGAAATAAGAAATTATATTTTTTTTGCTTTTAGAGGGTACGCAAGAGAAATTCGCAATAAAATATTTGTCACTCAGGTACAAAACGAAACGACTCTCGTAACTATGCAAATACGATGACAATCGGAAAGCCTATTTAATGCTAACAACGTAAAGGGCCTTGAACTTACATTTTATTACAATGCAGGGTCCAGTAATATTTTCTCGATTCAGAACTGTTGTGATGCTTCAAATTTTAATAACCTATCCTAGTCTGGTTTGCCATTATGTCAAATTTATTACGTCTTGATTTCGGATTAATTTTGATAAAAATGAGCCAATCCTTTAAAAAATCACTTCATGAATGTAATCTCGATTAAATAATAATATTCTTAGAAGACCTGCCACGAATATTAGTTATATCAAGGCTGTAACAATACTGATCTTCAACTAGTAAAGATCACAGAAGAAATAAGATTTTATGATAGCATTCATCTTTCATAATTGTTCAACACAAAGACGAATTCATCGAGATTTTTACCAAACGACACTTTACACACGATGAAATTTGATTAGAGGTGTGCATGACTGGCGACAGTATAGAAACTACCAACTCACAAAACATTATTCATAATAGAAAAACATGAAATATTACGAAGACTAGTAATAGAAATAAAGACATTATAGTTGACCGATGAAAGATGTAAGACTATGTAGAAAAGTTGTTAATACTCGTAGTAAAGGAGATATAAAAATTTTTACAGAGTGCTAGTGGAAAGCTATTACATAACAATAAGTATCAGATATACAATAGGTACAAATGGATCAAAGAGAATGTGGGAGAAAAGAGGAAAAAAATGACGTAGGGTATGATCCGACAGCAGCTCCTTAAGTTTGTGAGGTTAATTAACGTTTATATTTTATATAATGGCATCGATCCAAGATTACTGGCAATTTGTGACGCAAATTCGGCCGAGTTTGACTTCAAATGTGCTTTGAAACGAAAAATTCAAAAGCGATTTGAAAACATGAGATAAAATACGAGGTTAATTGTCCAAATACGTGTATTGTGAAATGCAACGAACACTTTATATTCAAATATATGAAGCAAATGAAAAAGATGTGAAATATAGAAAATTGTGTGACAATAAAAGCCAGAAATAATAAAAAGGCGAAAAAGTCAAAACCCAATAAAAAATAAAATGTTAAGAGCGAAAAACCAGGGGGGAAAAGAAGCAGGAGGCGAAGGAAGAAGAAGAGAGGAGAGGAGAAGGAGGTGAAGGGAGATGATGACAGAGGAGGAGAGAGAAGTGGGAAAAAGAGACCGTACCAGGACAGGAGGAACGAGAGAGAGAGAGACGAGGAGAGCAGGCGAGGTGACGGAGGGAAGAAAGGTGAGCGGGGCAACAAGAGGAGGAGCGGGCGCGAAGGCTGTCCACGAGTCTTCGCCGTGACCCCGGAGCCAGGGTCGCAGGTGGCTGCCACCAGGTGCTCCCCGGGCGCTGCCTCCGCCCTCGCTCGGCATCGCGCCAGCACGTCCCTCCCAGGATGCTACACGCCGTCCTGGGAATAAGACGCGGTCCTAATAAATTGAGACGTTATTTGCTTGTAATGATATAATCAATTGTTCTAATTTGGCCCAATTCTGGCCATGACCTCTCATGAATACGTTTATGCTTTTAAACGTGTTCGTGCTTGATGGTTTAATCTGCCTATTCTCGTAATTCGCCTATTCTCATTCTCATATTCTATGCGTCACTTCATATAACGCATCTGACGTCATGGAACAAGAAGGCTCCGAGGAAGAAGCCGTCCGCGACCAAATA
Organism: Teleogryllus occipitalis; assembly: GCA_011170035.1. Classification (NCBI taxonomy): domain Eukaryota; kingdom Metazoa; phylum Arthropoda; class Insecta; order Orthoptera; family Gryllidae; genus Teleogryllus; species Teleogryllus occipitalis. Next base: position 23,737 of record BLKR01001048.1, read on the forward strand.
TTGATTTTTCATGTGTTATGAAACAGCAACATTTTTGATTTTCTTGGCATGCAAAGAACCGTTGCAGTGTATTTATAATATACAGTGTTCATGTAATGTTTGTGAAGATTGTTATTGTTAAAAACATTTAATTTATTGCAGGGAAGTACGAGTGTGTTTTACTTTTTTATTCTTGAGCAGTTTGCGTGATTCTTAAAAAAATTGTGTGGTTTTCTTCAGCAGCCATTTTGATGCTAAACATCTCTAGTTCTTTTTATTCTTATTATTTTAAGATAATTTTAAATTATAATGCATTAAATATTGATATTTCAAGTTGTAATGTCAGTAAGCTATCTGCCACCAGGTTAAAAAACACACTCCTACAAGAATTATAAATATTTATCACCAGTTAGATAGAAAAAGGAATTAATTCTATCATTACAGGAATTTTATTTACATCTCTGCCACGACCCGCTTCGCTCTGATTCACCCCGCTTCCCCTCGCTTCGCTCCGCTTCGATCCGCTTCGACCCGCTTCGCCCCGCTTCGCCCCGCTTCGACCCGCTTCGACCCGCTTCGACCCGCTTCGACCCGCTTCGACCCGCTTCGACCCGCTTCGACCCGCTTCGACCCGCTTCGACCCGCTTCGACCCGCTTCGACCCGCTTCGACCCGCTTCGACCCGCTTCGACCCGCTTCGACCCGCTTCGACCCGCTTCGAACCGTTTCGTCGTACTGCGCCGCGTCCGCTGTTCTCACCCCCTCTCCAGCCTCGCTCCCATCTGCACCTCTCTCCCCCAAACAGAAATTTCTACAAGCATGATAATGCATGCTTGACGATCTAAACCACCGCCTGAATGAACAATCTAAAGTATCTTGTCGTCTCAGGTATCTTCTCCACCAGAACACCACCTCCAGCCGGGATAAGGTCACATCTCCCAATATGTGTGAGTGCAGGACATATAAGTGTGTGCGTGTGTAAGAGAAGAAGACAGCAAGGATGAGGAAGGAAGTATCATGCGCGGTCACTAGCCCGGTTGTTGAGATGGTATTCGTCTGGTCTTGAGTGAATAAATCACGGAAAATTAGAGATGAGAGGAGCTGCCAGTTAGAATGTTCGTCCAGACAGCGGCCGAATTCGGCAGCTACAAGGATGTAATATGGTGCAAAATCACATCGTGAATCGACTTTTGTTATGTGACTTAAACAAAGCACACAGGGAGGACGAAATACAGGGTACAGGGAGAAAGAATCTAACAACGATAGTTTTGCAGCCACCGCTTTTGCTTTTGCAGGAAAGGAACCACACGCGAAATCATGCCCGTGTGAAACTATTCAGTCTCGTGGCCCTTCCCACACTTCACAGTATTCCAACATTGCACATGCACGAACAGGAGGCGCTCTTGAAAGCCGTGCAATTCTCTCGGGTGTATTAAGGAGGCACTTAACCTTGGAAGTGCCGTATACCTCGCTGCACGCTTGGGAACGTAAACGTCCGGTGCATATCGTATGCGGTGCGGGGTAGGGCTACGACTTGCGTAATGTTCGCAAGATGCCCATTGCACGTATACGCATATCTCACGGATACTTCTAGTTACTAGCAATTATATTTAATGCGTCGTCTCTGGTGGCACTAAAACATTACAATGCGTTAACAAATAATTGCAAGGTTGCAAACACCATATTGTGAATAAGGAAACTGTTAAAATAGGGAGTATGCAGGGTCGAGGGGGCGTGGAGGTGTTGGGACGATGGGATGTTGGGGTTATGGGAGGTTGGGGCGTTGGGGTGATGGGAGGTTGGGGCGTTGGGGTGATGGGACGTTGGGGAGTTGGGGCGTTGGGGTGATGGGATGATGGTACGTTGGGGCGTTGGGGTGATGGGACGTTGGTGCGTTGGGGTGATGGGACAATGGAGCGTTGGGGTGATGGGATGTTGGGACGTTGGGCGTTGGGGTGATGGGATGTTGGTGCGTTGGGATGATGATACGTTGGGGCGCTGGGGTGTTGTGAAACTGGAACGTTGTGGCATTCGTTTGTTCAGGAGTTGGCACATTGTGGCGTTGGAGCGTTGGGCAATTGGTACGTTGTAGAGGTGGGGTGATGGAACATGGTGTGGTTGGGGCTTGGTGCAAAAGGGACATTGTAGCATTGGGGCATTCGAGCGTTCAGGCGCTAATTCCGCTACGAGCCACCAGGCGCCGTGCAGCTTCCACCGCCGACCGCCTCCACTTTCATGAGCGCTTTCCCCGCACTCTGCCGGCAGCGAGTGGACGCGCGGCGCGTTGGCGGTGAAGGGGGAAAGGAAACGGTACCAGGTGTTTACAAAGTGGTGCGAATAAAGTTATGACTGGAAACTTACGATTCTACAACACATTTGTATTAAAAAATATTTACTTGAAACAAATTTTGAGCAAATATATTTCATTTTCTGAATTGGTTCTTTTAATGCACAAATAACACACAAGGTTTTACTGGTTGATTATCTTCTATATTAGTAATTTCCAATGCGCGCAGTGAGCGAGAGGTCCTAGGTTCGAGTTCTGACGGCGGCTCCAACAGGACCAATGTTCCAACAGGACAAATGAACAAATGACTACTTGTCTGGCCCTGGGTCGCCTCCTCGTCCTCTACTCCGCTGACCTTTGAACCGGGAGCAGTAGCTCAGCCCATCATCTGATGTCACTGCAGCACCTCTGACCGGGAGGTCCTGGGTTCCCACTCCCCACGGCGGCAGGATTTTCGACACTAGCTTTTCAGCTAGGTCGAATTCAGTCGCTGTCTGGAGGACAATTCTAGCGGCCGGATGCTCTGATCGGTAGTTTTCCGTGGTTTCTCCGATCAACACCAGGCGAATGCCGGAGCAGTACCCTAACAAACGGGCCACGGACCGCGCGCGATCTGCCCTTCCTCTTCCTTGTCCTATCCTCTCCCCTTACACACACACACACACTAACATGCACTACACTAACACATATTCCGGGATAAAAATTATACAACATTTTTGCGGGGTTAATTAATTTTGAAAAAATTCTTCAATGCTGAAATGTTGATAGATTCTGATGCTAATTTTCATCTAATTCTTGCTAAGGATATGAATGGTATCAAAGTATACAAAACACGTAGCATTGACATAAGAGGCCGTGAATGCATAAAACTAGTTTTATTTATTATGAGTTTAATCAAAGTATTGTTACAAAACCGCAACACGTTTGCAGATAGTTCTATCGGCCGATTAGGCTTCTTGAGACAGAGTTAGAGAAGGTTCACCCACGTACGTGGACATTAAAGATCTGGGTTCGAAACCCCGTAAGGCAAAAAGGTTATTAGTCGCGTCCGTTGCTTGGGGGAAGTTCCTCCTCATCTACACGCTAATCCATCCATATCTTTTGGCCTGATAGGCAACTGTTTGTAAGGCGTGTGTGTAATTGAGGGACTGAGCCCCTACATCTGGAACAATGTTCAAGAATCGAGATGAAGTAAAGGGATAACCTATGTAAAGATACAGAATCGAAATAGGTCTATGCCATGTTCGGGAATCGCGACGTTCCTCTTCACTGTGAACGTCCCCAGCGGATCGGAATGTATTTTAGGAGCCGATAGACAGTAACTGGGAAGAGACGCCTAATTTTCAGTTTGATTGTATTAATTCCCGGCCAGCTGCTCTGATCGGTAGTTTTCCGTGGTTTCTCCGATCAATACCAGTTGAATGCCGGAGCAGTACCCTAACAAACGGGCCACGGACCGCGCGCGATCTGTCCTTCCACTTCCGTGACCTTTCCTCTTCCCTTACACACACATTTACACTAACAGGCACTACACTGCCACATATTCCGGGAGACCGGTCGGGAGCTTACAGCTTGTCCCGGCTGGGGCGGTGCCCCGCTGGTGGTAGAGTCCTGGTTAGAGAGAAACCCTAGTAGCCGACGGTAGGTCGGCGCCGGATCTCGCCATCCATCGGGGGAGGATCACCGCCATTTCCGGAGAAAACATGCACTACACTTACGGGACTAATGACCAAAGCAGTTGACGTGCCCAGAAACTATCAATAAATAATAATAATAATAATAATAATAATAATAATAATAATAATAATAATAATAATAATAATAATAATAATAATAATAATAATTCTCAATTTGATTCAGCTTGATCTCATTTAATTTTGTGCTTGGTCAATTTGAGTGTGCATGGTGTTAATTTGATTGTGTTGGGAATCGACGTGATTTTGCTTGCCCTCAATCTGACTGCGCTATTTCCCCATCTGATGGGGTTAATTCTCCATTTGAGTGCGCTCGGTCTCGAGTTTAGGTCGTAAAGGCGTAGATGACGGCGTGGCCACAGCTGCAGGCAGGGGAGAGAGGGCGCCGAGGAAGGAGGTTCCGGTTCACGGGGTCTCTGGTTTGACCCCCGGCGCGCCGGTCAGTCAAAGAAATTGGGGCGAAGAGCGCCTTCTGCGACGAGGAAGTCTGCGAAGGAGGCCTGCGCACAGGATGGCCCGCAATTCACATTTCATACCCAGACAAGCTCATTTTTTTTCATATCTTAGGAAAACATATTTTAAGGATTTTATCTCTGTCAGACATTAAGAGGAGTTTTCATTTTCGCGTATATTTCCTCTTTTTTATATAAATGACAACTTATCCCAAATCGTTCTAATAAAATGAAACTATGATCGATTTGTACCTATAATTTATTATTCAATCCTCTCTTAATCTAGTTGTGTCTTCTTGAAGCGAGTTCCACTTTGCAACACGTTTGGCAAAGACATGAGATTTTTTGACATACCATTTTGTTCATATTTAAAATATCATCAGTTGTGGTAAGTTGAATGAAACCACAATAAAAGTGTTTAAAATTACGTTTTACAACCGGTATACTATCACTGACGGATAAGCTCTAAAAATAACATTTATAACTAGTGGTGCTACACAATCGTACAGACTTTCTCGCACTAGTTAGTTGCCTGACGTCGTGGATGACTAAACATGCATAGGGCCTCTCGCGCTATCGTCTCCGCACTCTCGGAACTTGCGTAGACTTATTTCGGTTCTATACCTTTATATATTTGTCCATGGCATTCACCGGGAGCGGTGGCTTATTGCAACAACTGATGCCACTGCAGTGGGCGGGAGGTTCTAGGTTCGATTCCCGACGGCCGCAGGATTTTCGACACTAGCTTTTCCGTAGGACGAATTCAGCCGCTGCCTGGACGAGAATTATAGCGGCCTGCTGTTCTGATCGGTAGTTTTCCATGGTTTCTCCGATCAACACCAGGCGAATGCCGGAGCAGTACCCCTCCCCCCAAAAAAGGGCCACGCACCGCGCGCGATCTTCCTTCCTCTTCTTGGTCCTATCCTGACCCCTCTCACACACACACACTTACACTAGCATGCACTACACTACTATACATGCCGAGAGACCGTTCGGAGACTTACAACTTGTCCCGGCTGGGAAGCTCACAGCGACCTCCCAATGACAAACATGCACTACACGTACGGGACTAATTGCCTCAGTAGTTGACGCGCCCGGAATCACTAACAATCAATCAATCAATCCATGGTATTCCTTGCCTTCAGTACTATTGTTCTTGGTATGTCATGCTTTCAAGGCCTTTAATGTACTTTGTACATTCAGTCTATGTATCTGAATAACGTGTGCACCATACGTTTCCACAGCAATAAAACAACTTTACTTTCACATATGTTTCAACATCGCACTTTCTAATGAACAGTCATTTTCTCAAAATCAACTAACTCTACAAAAAATGTTCAAGATATTTAGAGCGCGTATCAAATAACACAATGGTTTAGTCTATTTTCATGTAATGTTTACGTAGGTTGGGTTAATGGTATAGTAATATCTGAATTGAAGTATGACTTTCGGAACATAATAGTAGAGAGTAACCTAGTACTAGGGTTGGGAAACATATTTAAATTTAGTATTTAAATACTTCACGAAAATACATTATAAATAAATATTTAAATACATTTTTTATTGCAACAATATATTTTAATTTCCAATTGCAGTAAATTAGTAATTGGCAGTCATTCAAATTTGTGAACAATAACTATTGCAATATATCGAAACAATATGTATAAATATTTTGAAATATAAAATGATAGCAAAAATAAGTCTAAACACAAAAAAATGAAATTTCCATTTAAAACGACTAATTTTTCAAACAAATCATAAGACAATAAACCTCTAGTTGCCGAATGTATAAAACCTGCAAAGGAAAACATTCAACTGGCGCGAATGAACATAAACTAGTGTAATTACGAATAAACGCTTTTTTCTCTTGTAGGAAAATTGTCCAGTATTTTTAATGATTTAGATTTATCATTTAAAACTGAAGAGAATCCAAATTCAACTGCTGAAAGGAGCTCTTATTTTTGTTTTAATAAGGTGCATTCACTAGCGGAATCACACAAAAAGAAACTATTCTCCTTCTAAACTCTCCTCCTCTTCTTCTTGTTCTTCTTCGTCTGTATTTAAAGTATTTAAATACTGCCCAACCCTATCTATATGCAAATTCTCTTTACTAAATTTGAAGCCTTTTTTTAAAATGTCGTTTGAATGTTTCTGAATATAAGCAATTTTAAGCTGATTTTCACAGATAACTTTTGAAATTTCGAGAAAGGGTATGAGAAAATATTTGACCAACTTGACTCACAAATCAAATTATATGTAAAAAGTAGTAAAAAAATATTTGAAGTCAGTTTTGACAAAATCTTATTTTTATATTGACCATATTTCACGCAATATTATACGAAAACTACTCAGATCTTTAAAAATTCGTACATTACTATTTCAAGATCAGTCTTTAAAGAACAGAGTTCATTTAAAATATCTATCTTCAATATTGTAGTTCGTTAAATACGCAGAAAAATATTGAACTTTTTCAATTTTCGAAAAATGAGGGATATCAACGAAAAGAGACACCTGCCCCATGTTTTAGAGTCCTTTACATTATCCGAGATCCGAGTTTAATAAAAAGTATATTTTCCATTATACGTATATCAGTTCACTAGACGAAACTTTCGGTTCCTTTGACTCGAAAAATTTCGCTCAAATTAAAGGAATCGGTCCTCTACAATGTGAACAGATGAACGTTGTGAAACAAGTCAATCAACATTTATGCGGTACATTTAAACATTAAGTTTTACACAAAACGCACGTAGTATTATTACAGTTAATAGTAATTGTATTACTATATTACTAATTTATCAGTGCCCTAATGGTGACTGCCGCTCCGAAATGCCCGCTAACCCACAATACGACTAATTTTATATTACTAATTGGTAAATCGGAAGTTTATGGTTGACACTCTTCTTTAGATCCAGTGAACTGATTTTTCTTATTTTTCACGCAAGATATCTAATTTTATTGCCAAACCTATTTTATAATCAACGCATTTTGACACCAAGTGGTCCGCGACGTGCTGATGCGCGCACTTCACTTTTAAGAGAATTTACTTTGAAAAGAACTCTCACTTTTAAGAGAATTTACTTTGAAGAGAACTTTCACTTTTCAAAGAATTTCTTTTAAAGAATATAAGAATAAATAGACATTTTAAAAAGCAACTCGCTTATTGCTTCGCATTATATATTTTTGGGATGTGTTGTAGAAATTGTTCGTCTCGGTAGACAATAAAAAACCAATTTAAAAGAATTACAGTGCAAAAAACACGCAATTCCACGCCAAAAACAAGTAATTTCACGCCGACACAATGAGAAAAATGTATCATGAAACGGTTCCATGTTGAATTAATATTTGATAATACAAAAAACAATTTAGTAACGCATTTACAAATTCATCATCATCACGAATTCTCTTAAATAAGAATTTAGCATTGCACAATAAGTTCCGCATTGCATCCTGTTACGATGATTTGCTACCCATTTGAGTGTTTTATAATTCAATGTCGTATCATCAGCGTGACCACATACCCTTGGATCATGTATTATTCCTTTCTCCTTGAAGAAATTAATTAATTCTTCCTCCGTTTTGTACTTTACAGCGAGTCTGAGGAAATTCCTACTCGCTATTCTTAATAACAAATTACAAATATTCAATTGTTTTATAAAAAAATTAAAAGAACGAACTAACCCCTGGAACATAATATTGACTAGTGAACTGATGCATTTTTTCCACCAAAAAAGAACCAGTTCTAATAAACCAAAGAACCGAATATTTCGTCCAGTGAACTGGTGTACTATAACGGAAAAGATCCCATAAAAATTTTGGAGCCATTTTTGAGAAAATTTCGAAAATGTTCTTGAAGCTTCAATGACGCACCCCCTCCAAAAAAATCCCTTTCAATCACACAGGGAATCGAGTTCATTCAAATTGATCGAGGAATATCAATTTTAGAAAAACATCGACTGAACGTTTTAGGTGCCAGCGTTGACCGATAGACTGTCGGTCTGACAGACAGAAAGAATGAAAGACAGACAGAAAGAATGAAACACTGACAGAAAGGATGAAACACTGACAGAAAGGATGAAACACTGACAGAAAGGATGAAACACTGACAGAAAGAATGAAACACTGACAGAAAGAATGAAACACTGACAGAAAGAATGAAACACTGTCAGAAAGACAGACAGAAAGAATGAAAGGGAGAACGAAAGAATGAAAGAAGCCGTTTGACCATCAATCGATTTTTCACTGCCAAGGACCAAAAAACATGGATTCTGCTACACAAAGTGTTAGAGAAATAATTTACTACAGAGGATCAAGATTTATCCACTTTTTAGTTACCAGACCCGGCAATAAGACATTTTCAATGGACGCTGTTTTACCCTCAATTAGAATATTTTCTCTAAGTTCCATAAGCAGAATACGAGGAGGTACAAATGTTGCTACAGAACACAGACAACTGAACGACGTGTCGAAGTCATAAACTTCTTGAAACCGCATTATGTTTTTTTATCATTCATTGCTTGTTTTTTCATTTCTAAATTTTAATTCGCATGGAAAGGTTTAGTAACTTACGATGGATAACGAAATCTGAAACATTAAATAGATGAAGAAATATCAATTATTTTTATTCAGAATAATCAGAACGCATTTAATTTGTATTCTCTGTTACTCGAATTTCATTATAAGCCTTTCGTTAACGATACAAATTTGTTAATCAAAGCCATCTTTAGAAGAAATGTGTTCTTGTAGGTACTTTTCAACTTCCGAGGTGCTATGCTTTACGTTGACTCACACAGATCGCCCGAGATACCTGTAAAAACTCTACCTTTGCACGGTGAGGCTAGGGACACGAAACTGATGTCAATGTTTTCAAAATATCAATGCTTTTATTGAAACATTCATATTTACATCCATGTTTTACAACCGATGTTTTTTTACATCAATGTTTAATGTTCTATGCTTTTACGTTTCCAACGTGTTCTTTGTAAATGAAAAAGTCCGGTAAACATATTTTGTAAAACTCATAATACGAAATAACTGAATATACCACTTTCAGTCCAAGTGTTCGAACAAATCAAACGCTGTGGATAGTACTTTCATGGAGCAGAATCTATGGTGCCCAAAGGATGATTCCGATGGAAAGGCGAAGGAAGATTGCTTCGCCATTCCTCGTACGTTGCACGCGAAGAGGCGGCCAAAGCATTCTCCGCACGCGAAGGGTCTGGGTCTCCCCTTAGCCTTCCTAATCCGTGTACGGCGGTGAACTGTGGAAGTTCTGGCTCCTTGAGATGGTTTAAGCACAGAGATTATTTCGGGAGGGGGGAGGCGCCAATTGGCCCTCTAGAACCACGGGGATATATACTTGCATTTCCTGAGGGCTCAATTACATTTATCCCTTGGCAAGTGTATGTGACTTCTACAGGAGGAACAGCATTATCTGATTCCATTTTTTATTCCCCAGGGATATATCCCATCCCCCATTCTGGAGGGATGGAGAATAGAATGATAATGGCAATGAAGGATGATTTCTTCCTTATTATTATCACTATTATTATTATTATTATTATTATTATTATTATTACTATTATTATTATTATTATTATTATTATTATTATTATTATTATTATTATTGGTGTTATTATTTAATTTCCTTTCTGGAGGACCAGGTTTCCCAGTCGGGTGATCTTCCCGCATACAGGATTCCCGACATTATTGTTTAAAGCTCTGTCTCCTCTCCCCGAACCCAGAATTAAAAACCTTTTGAGTATTGGGAGCCTCCAATCTTTTCGATCCCACGTTGAATCCCGCGGATGGGGGAGAAAGAATATTTGAGATGAAGGATTTACTTATAAAGGCAGAGAGAAAAAAGGGGAGAAACACGAGCGATGGTTTTTGAGCGATGTGTTACTAGGATCTTTTCATTCCATGTAACTATTAGGATCAACGTTTTGTTGTCGACGTCGCCCCTCTAGTTCCGGCCGATCCCTTTCGCCGTTGGGGCTAACGATTCTTCGAGGGCCTGAAGCTCGTGGCTCGGGCGCCCAAACCGCCGCGCGACCTGCGCGTGACCCGCGGTGGCGGAGTCGTCTGTCACCTGCGACGCGCTCCCGCAATCTGGGAATCGCCAGGTGCGTTATGGAACACACCTGGCCTCCGCCAAGTTCATTAGAAGACCCGGCCTATACATAAGCCTTACGCGAACAGGCCGGGTGATTAATGTTCTCGCGAACTTGGTGGGAGGTTTCTGTCTACGAATTCGCAGGTGATACTTTTTTTTTTAATTTGTTGCGGCTACAACTTGACGCAACGCGTCTCCAAGCCCCTTAAGGGGCGTTGAGCGCTTTGCGCTGGGGAGTAATCCTCCATTAATGTGCGCTATTGAGGAGTAATACTCCATTACTAATATGTCATGTCACGTCACGTCGCAGTCAGTTGTCAAGAGGACCGCGTACGCACCTCCTGCTACGCGCTCCTGCGTCACTATCCAGTGGTCAGAATTGGGAAGGAATAAGGATAGGGGTGGGGTTTTGAACACTTCACAGGGGTTGGACTAGCCCTTTTGAAGCAGCCAAACTCGTTTTGTTGAAACAAATTTCACATGAGATTCGAAGGGAATCGAACCCGGACCTCAGTGGTGAAAGGCTAGCGACTTCGCTATGTGTTACGAGCGGGCTTCTGACTTGGAGATGAAATACGAGCGAATGAGATATGACTTGCGGATAATGTAGTTCCTAGAGCTAATATATTGAAAACTTTTGAGTCTATAGAAATCTGAAGTGTTTGAACAATGTGAAAAGATACGTACAAACTTTTTTTAAAAAAACGCAATTGTTGCAGCCTTGTAAATGAAATGTCAGCTTACGGTATTCCGCTCAGTGATTCCGGCAGCTTATATATTTAAAAAATATTCTCGAGTTTACAGAATTGTTTGAAAAAAGAGAACTGATGTATTAACCGACGCTGGTAGAAGAATCCAATGAAAACACTAGTTACCTGAAGTGAATAAGATAAGAAAGGAATGAATCATAAGACGTTAGAATAAAATCTACGTTGATACGGGTTGATGAACTTCACAGGATTTAACGCCTCTTCCTGCCCCCCTGGTTCTCCCTCCCTCCCCAAAGACATTATGCTAAGTTATATCTGATTATTCAAGAGATACAAACGTACAAATTATTTTACTCAAAGTCACGAGACTGGAACGTGACTACCGGTGCGAAGATATAAAAATATGAATTTGCACATTCCTACACCGATCAAACTAACTACGTAAACGAACTACGTAACAGGAACAACATAGGTACACAATTTATCGTATGATGCGCTCTCTCAGAATATGCAATGCCTTAAATGCCTCGTGTAAGAGATACAAATATGTTGTAGGACAAAATGTTTGTCGAGAGAGGGGCGAGAGAGGGGAACAATTGCCTTCCACTACCTGAAGGGCGGAAGGGGTGATCGTGATGTGGGAATGATTATGAGATATGAATAGTTGGGATGCTGAAGAAAAGCCAACCTCGCCACAACGACTTGCTGAAATCACCTCTGCTGAGCGAGAGACAGCGAGTGTACCTCTGCCAATTAGGAGCGAAGTGCTGTTAAACAAACGTCAGCTGAAGACAAAACTCGCACGTCTCCGGTTCTTTACCTTTACCTCCAGCGCAATCAACCCGAGAACTGCCGGCAGCAGCCTCACCCCCTCCGTACGCCCACCTGCCCATCCGCCCGCCCACTCCCTCGCCTAGCGGCCCGAACCGCTCGCCCGAACCGCCCGCCCGAACCGCTCGCCCGAACCGCTCGCCCGAACCGCTCGCCCGAACCGCCCGCCAGAACCGCTCGCCCGAACCGCTCGCCGGAACCGCTCGCCTGAACCGCTCGCCCGCCTGCTAGAATGAACCAAACTGCCCGTCTTAACCGCCCACGTTCTCGTCCGATACGCCCTCCAATCCCAAACATCTGCGCACCTCCACGTTCGCCTGCCCACCCAACCCCCCACCCGTACAAACCGTCTTCCTTCTCTTTCACGCATACCGACTTAGGTGGCTCAGGGTATCAATTGTTGTCACTGCAGTGTCTCTGACCGGGAGGCGCTAGGGTTACACTCCCGATGGTGGCAGGATCCTCCACTTAGCTGGGTGGAATTCCACCACTGTCAGGAGGAGAATTCTAGCAGCCGGTTGCCCTCATCGATAGTTTTCCATCGTTTCTCTGATCAACTTCAGGCGAATGCTGAAGCGGTACCCTAACAAAGGGTCCACGGACCGCGCGCGATCTTTCCTTCCTCATCCTTGTCCTATCTTCACCACTTATTACCAACGCTTACGAAGACTTAAAAACACTACACTGCCACACATGTCGGAAGCTTAGAGCTTGTCTCACCTGGGGCGGTATTCCGCTGGTGGGAGATACCCTGTTGAGAAAAAAACAACCGGAAATTCGGCGTTTAGGTTGTTGCTGGATATCGCCATTCAGCGAGAGCTCACCGCCACCTACGCGATGAAAACATGCACTACACTTAAGGAACTCACGACCTAAGCAGAATCACTTAAACAACCAATCAATCGTGCGTTCGTTCACCCGCACCACTCTCCCACCGCCCGCTAGTCTGAACCGCGCCATCTACCCGCCCCTACTTCTTCCGTGCTAAACGTATGCAAATGCGTGGCCAAGCAAGCGGAACGTGGAAACACAAAAGTCTGGCGGGGATCGCGGCCTCTTCACTCCCCTAACGAGCACGCGACGCAAACACGCCCACCGGCGTGCTTTTGTTTTCACTTACACCGCGTCCCTGAGACGTTTCCGAGATGCTGCGCGGCGTTTCCGTGAAATCATGAATTATTTTAACGAACGACGTAACACAGTAAACAAAGGAAATAGTATGATCTAATATATTTTTCTCCTTGGGGATTTGTTCCTGGTGAAGGGAGGCGAGGTGGCACGAGTTTGGCGGCCCCCTTTAACCCCGTGTGCGGGTGTGAGCACATTCATAGCATTGCCTTCACGGAGGATGCCCACCGACAGCTGACGAGTTCACTCTCCGCGGAGGAACAGACGTGCAGTGTGTCAAGCAAGGACGTGGGATATATTCTTGGGTTGGGTTCTGTGCTGTCAATGCCGTCTGGGTATTACTTAGCTGGCGCACTAACTAACAATGTGTAGGGTGTCTCATACATTACAGACGTCTGAGATCAAATCAATTTGGTCTACAAAAAGTAGGGTACAATCCCGGAAAGATCTAAGATTTTTTTTTTGTTTTGTTAAAGTACGCATTTAACTATAAATTATAAGTAGAAATTGTAGAATGATAACCCTAATCTGTGAATCCAGCTACTCATTGAACTTCTATTACATGGGTAAAATCAATAGGATAAAATTTCGCAATTCTTTGGGATAATTTGGCAATTCTTTTGGATAATTCGATAATGTACAAGAATTGTAATTACTCTGAAAGTATATGTAAATTATTTGTAATTTAACCGTACGTTGAAGTCTGTTAATTTCATCCCATAATGAGCTTCTTTATGTTATTTCCGTGAATTCATGTGACCACTATTCAACGAAATTAAAACTAATATCAAGTAATGCACTTTAGTTAAAAAATATAGAATTATATTCTATGTAGTTGTTGAAACCAAAGAAAATGTAGACTCTTCTCATGTATTTAAAATGGTTTTATTATTAGTCGACAGTGATTTCGAATCAAATGCAAAACACAATTTGCTACCAAATATGACATAAATTGATAATTATATTTTACAAATTGACTGTCGCAAACCATCAGAAACAAACAAATCATCCAAAAGTCTCGTCAATCGTACAAGTTAAAGAACACAATGATACAAATCTTTGAGAGAACGAGAAAATATGAGAACAAGGAGGGAAGAAAAAGAAGCATGAGTGTTTGTGAATAAAGATATATTATTATTATTATTATTATTATTATTATTATTATTATTATTATTATTATTATTATTATTATTATTATGAACGAAAGATAATGAATTTAGTGATGGCAGCAGAAATATCGTAGTAATTCATATGTTATTTAATGAGAATCAACAGATAACCAAACCAAGAAAACTTTGTGTACTTTTTAATAAAACAATAAAATCATACAGAAATCAGAACTCATTTTCGGGACAGTGTTTTTCATGTGCTATCAGTGCTTTTTCTCAACCTCAAAGAAGATGCGATTATTGATGGCACCTTTCGATAACACTTGCAATTTATGTTCCTTTTCTGTCACTTTTTTATATCGTTCGAAATCGAAGCCCATTTTGATGTGAATGGAATTATCTTCAGCCATAATTTTCGTAAGATAATACCATGAAATGACAAACATACCCACAAATTGTATATTATAACAGAGCTCAGATGAATGTGAAGCTATTTAATTGTAAGTTACATCTGTTATACTTCTTACAACAATTAGCTACATTAAAAGACAGATATGTGGTAAAGTTTGTACGTTTAATGAATTTGATTATTTTAAGTGATGGTTTTATGAATAATAAGATATTGACAGTCCTAAAAAATTCGAGATGAAGTCCAAAGAGTTCACATTTTGATTTTTTGTTTGTTTTATTATGCTTCACAACATTCGAAAAATATTTTGGGTAATATACTTTTTTTATTGCATGTAATGGGAAAAGCAATATTAGTCTAATCTTAAATACAAATGACGCATGAAAGACAACAGGAAAATACCAGCTAGTCCAGACAACAAGTAAATACTAGGAAGGCGAGGAGACGAATACAAGATTTCTTCATTAGAAACTGTCGAGTAATCACGGATGAATGGAGCGTGATATGTGCGAGGCCACGTCGGCGCGGCGGCCTGTTTAGGAGACCCTCGCCAACAACACGTCCTGAAACTGGCGGCTGTGGGAATACTCGCGGTCACATTGTTCACAAGCCATTCTTCTTCCACTGGCAGTCAAGGCATTGATTCCGGTGGGAAGTGCGTGTGGCAATTCGCGACCGGCAAAGGGAAACAAACGTTGTTTTGCAAATGCAGAGAAAATTAAAAATATTGGCTGCAATATCGTTTCCAACATCCATTTCGCCATGACGTGTGCCTATTTCGCCCACAATTCGACGAACCGAATTACAGGCACTTGGACCACACGCCGAAAACAAGCGTGTGACTTAACAACAACAGGGATTAACATCGAGTGAAGTGTTCGGAACTGTTTTCTGCGAATCGAAAGAGCTTCTT
The DNA here is from genome assembly GCA_011170035.1 of Teleogryllus occipitalis. NCBI lineage: Eukaryota > Metazoa > Arthropoda > Insecta > Orthoptera > Gryllidae > Teleogryllus > Teleogryllus occipitalis. Next base: position 39,360 of record BLKR01001048.1, read on the forward strand.
GGAAATCCGAGCAGATCGTCTTAAATCGATCTCTTTACTGCGGTGTTTACAACACTTACAATGTCAGTGGATGCTGAGCCACGGACGAAATTACGAGGTCGCTCGGAGGTCGAATTAAGGTTCCCGAGAAACTTCCGCAATCGCCCGCGCCCCCACATCGCCCCGCAAACGCTCCCTTGACCTCAGAGGACGCGGGAAAAGTGAAGATTCTCAGAGGAAGGATAGGATGGTCACGAAATTCAAAAAATTCCAGAATAGTAGATAATTGGCGCTCGATCGTTTAGGAAAAGTAAACAATAAATTAAAACTCATTGTGGAGAAGGTGGGAGGGATGAATTGATGGCTGAAAGGAAGTATTACAAGACCCTTTCTTCCGAGATTCGCAAATTTTCTCGAAACTGTTTTGTTTAGTTAGAAAGCTATTAGCTTTAGACTAAAAAATACACGAACTTTTCCTCGAAACTACGGATAGTCTTTCATTTTTTAAAGCGTCCGTAGTTCCAAAAATTTGATTTATTTTGTAAAATTACATTTGGGTAATGTTTTAAACTTAAAAACTACGTACATCGAAATAGCGTCTAAGTCATGTTATCCAGTGCATTAAGCACTCTCTGTACAAAAAAGATTAAAAATAACTTGGACATATTTTTGAGAAATCTTGTGTTTAAAATTCTTTCTATCACGCAAAATTACGCAAAAACCACTCATGTTCCGAAAAAAATTGTACGTGACCTCATTTCAAAATCTAATTTTGAAGAACAGATTTTTTTTTAAAAATCTCTATTTTCACTATTGCAATTGTAAGACGATGCGGAAAAATTAAACATTTGCAATCTGCATATAGAATTCAGAGAATTCAACGAAAATCGAACTTGCACAATTTTTATTCCTTTGCTCTATCTCACGAAAAATGTAATTCAAAAAATTATAACTGTTTTTGAGAAAGAAAATTGAAAGTGTCCTTGATGCTTCGTGTAAAATACCATCAAAAATTAATAAATTCTTTTCAAATTCAAGGGGCCGGCACATCAGCAACATGAATGGGAAACTATCAATTTTGAGGTACATCCTGTTAACGGTTTGATGCGTTGTTCACAGGCGTTCTATAGACTGTCAGACAGTCGTTTTGTCGTAAACCAATCCTTCGATACCAAGGACTCACAAAACGCAGGTTGTGATTACACAATGTGGTAGAGAGAGTAAAGTACGACATATGTTCAAGAATTATTCTAATTTCCGGCACCAGGAGCCAACAACAAGAATTTTTCTGCCGAAAAATGACCTTTTCTCGCAGCAGCATAACTTTCTCTATAATACGTATGTAGTATGCTTGAAAGTAGAAATATGTATTAAAACGAGAGAAAAATACCAAGAGTTTTCACTCATCGCTTTAAGAAAAATTATTTTGATGGATTTGACAAACTAGTCGGTGACACTAATGTAAAATTAACTATTGTCATTTGTAATATACGTATCCATACGCAGACTGCTAATTTAAAGGTAGCAATTTCATAATTGAACTTGACCACCTAACCTTACATAGTAATATGATTGCTCAGGAGTTGTGGCTTCTAATTCCGCTAACGCGTAGGAACAATATCGCCTAAAACATCATAACATCATATCCCATTCCATTACTATCTACGAAATCTCTGTGTTAGCAATCTGGCATTTGTTACCAAGAAACTGCCAGAAGACGAAAAAACTGCCGCAACAGCGACTCTCCCTCGCACGGTTTTCCACGAGATGCCACCCGAGAAGTCAAGGCCATCGGTGTATCGGTCTCACTTTTTGACATCACCCAGCTCTTTATGGTTGTTCTAAGTTATCCGGCCTGGCGAAGCGTGTGCGTAAAGTATTCTCGCGTGAGAGCAGCGAAGTTACGACCGACAGCTTGATGGCAGCTGAGACCAAGCACCGGCCACGGCGACGGGACGGGACGGGCAGATCGCATCTCCAAGCGAATCGCCGCGAGGCGTTCGCCCAAACTCCGCAGTTTTCTGGAAACCTGTGGATTCCTGGCAAGCGTTCGCGTTAGCGATTAGTGCGAGACGCTCCGACCCCAGTGAACTTTGTGCCTCGACTACTCAATCCCAATGTCAGCTGACAAGGTATTGTATCACGCCAACGCCTGTTGTCTTAAAAAGCAGCTAAAGTGGCGGTATGAAATAGGGAAACAATAATTCTAAATACACATTCGTGCTAACTTGAATTTTATGAAGTTAACGCCTTCAGAATTTGAACAAGCACAGCAACATTGGACCTCTTGTGCATCTTTAGATGATTCTATTGTAATTATCAGTATTTAAGAAGTTCAAAGTGCATTTTGACACTTTACGTATGACAAAACGTCTATCAAATGCATGAATTTTACTACAAACACGTAGTTTCACAGAATGTTTTATCATATTATTGAAATGTTGGCTCCTTGAACTTTACTGTCAGATGTAACATTCATTTTGACACCTTACAAGTTGTTACTATAGCTGTAAAGTTCACGAATTCACTGTTATATTTTTTTCAATTTTTGTAAGCTTGGAACTTTGTGAAATTCAAGGTAGCAAGGTGTCATGTGAATATGTCGTCGGAACTGTCCTTTACCCATAAAATAATACAATTACAAACAATATTTAAGGACAACAGAATGAAATACTTATCTTCTGAAAACCACGATAATCTAAGACATGCGTGAAACACCATCCCCTGTCACATTTACACATTCGTAAATCCTGTGAACATAGTATTCAATGTAGTAGAGTGCTATGAAGCTTTACCCACAAAAAAGTTATAACATTATTTGTCTCTCACATATTGATTTAATTCTAAAATAATTTATTTAAAAATGAGGGAAGTAGTGTATGCTTTTGCAAAATCAATGGACAGGATATCTGTTTTGTCTATATGAAAATGAGACTTCTTTTTAACAAGTTCATGGAACACGAATACTCAGGAAGTAAGGAGTAAGCGTAGAAAGTACACCATTGGACACTTTCCAATGGATATAAAATCGTCTAGCCACTGCAGTAAATCTCAAGTAACCAAATATTGAGGAGGATGCAGCTGAATGCTTTCTGCTAAGAAAGCTAAGGTTGCAGTAATTCAGAACGTACATTTCAGACCTTCTTCACATCACTTAATATTTTCGCTTGAAGAGCAGAAACTTGTAGTTGATTATTTTCGTGACGCTTATTAACTCATAATTGCCTTTCCACTAAAACAGCCAGACGATTGGTATGTGAATATTATATTAATAGTATACAAACTCCAGTAAATTGGTTTCCAGACAAACTTGCGAGTAAAGAATGGTTTTACAGTTCCATCCAATAATGCCAATGATGTAAAATAATGTTTAATTTAATTTAAATGCTGTTTGTATGCACGTATGTATTTGACGTTTGAGTTGCTTGATAGACTTCGCCGCTATCAAATAGTGCACATATGCTTGGGCCTAGTTTAATTTAGACGCTACGGGGTTTTAAATGCTGTTTGTATGCACGTATGTATTTGACGTTTGAGTTGCTTGATAGACTTCGCCGCTATCAAATAGTGCACATATGCTTGGGCCTAGTTTAATTTAGACGCTACGGGGTTCAAGAGACCTGCGGCAGGTATGACGTATTGCCTTCGCAGTATCTAGCAAACTACGCCTTCTTTATTTTTTGTTCGTCACACGGCTACAGAATTTTATTGGAAAGCTACAGCTCTATTTTTCCCCGACCGGAAATTAAAATCTGGGATCGCACAAAGGGGAGCTAGCACTCTGTTTATGAGCCACCTGTAAAGTCAAACATTGTTTATTAAGTTTATTGCAAGATGAAAAAAATATTTTCAGCAATAATGGCCATTATCGAAAATCGAAAATTCCAGTTTTTAAGACGGTGTAATTTTCAAGGGGTACGTTACTTACCCATGATAATTTACAAAAGTAACTGTACTGTCATGTGTAAAAGCACAGAAAAAATTAAGACTGAGATTCTATTCCTTCTTTGAGAAATTACTCTCTGAAAATCGAACTTGGTTCATTTGCGTTCCGTAGATTTAATTGCAAATATATCTCAAATAAAACAAAGAAGGTAGGTAAATAATATTTCTATTTGGAGTCCAGAGTAAATTGAATCCAATGTCTTTTATTTTAGAATGCTATAACAACCCAGAGCTGAATCATTTTGAAAAGAGTAAACCTCTACAAACGCGAAAAATGGCGCACGGCGTAAAACAAAATGGCCGCCATTTGTAAAACATATACAATAAAAATAAATCAAAACTATTTTTGAACTGCCAAAACAAGAGGAAGTTAATGCACAATATACGAGTTTTTTTCGAGATTGTCGAGCGACCAGTGCTGGACCACTTAAAATGAATTGACCCTGGCTCCAAGAACATCTAAATATCTAGTTCAGTGATCCAGTTCTTTCCAATCTGTTTATCGCCGCATTAACATAAGGAACCGTACTCCTAAAAATTCCTCTGTCTCCGCCCCGGTAGCGTTCGTAAATTGCAGACGAAGAGCGCGCGGCACCGCAGCGCTGGGAGCGAGACCAGAAAACGACCTCGCGTGTCGCCAGTTGAGCCAATCCCCGCGATCTCCTTTTCGTTTTCTACGTCCACCATCAAACTGTCCGGAGACGTCTTGCTTTGCGGTTCTCCAACGATTCCGCGGTCGATTGTCTTCCTTAATCTTCGTGGAGTACCGCTAGGTCGAAAACCTTTTCTCAGACCTCATCTGAGTACAAGAACACTTAAGTTCGTTCCCGTGGGTTTGAAATGCTGTGTTGAGGCGTGTGTTGGCCTTGCTTTGGTTTATTGTAGTTTCAGATTCTCAAGGTTTGCAGCAACATTGGGGAGCGGAACTACTAATTTTTTTCTTAACCTACTTCACGATTTTATAAGAAAAATATGGGCGGGCAAAATCACCAAAACTGGTAGCGGTGGGTATATACAATGCCATACATCTCAAACGCACCGTTGCTAGGGGGTCATGAGTTCGTGCTGCGATGTCCTGATAAAGATAATGTGTTCAACAAGTGAGTTTGTGCTGCAACAAGCGTATTTTACAATGTGGATATAAGCAAAATATTCGTGTCGTAACATCTTATTTCAATATTCAATCAATCTCTGTTTAATGGCTTTGTTTGATAATTTCAAGTTGTAATAAGATGTCTTACGATACGTTTCGTAAGCTGAATAAGCGGTGAGAAAATTGACTATGGGAGGCCAGGGATCTTCCCTATCGCAAAAGTAATATTTGTCCCTGGCTTGCGTCCCCTTCAAAAAAATTGCTAATTCGTAGCTGATTTTATGGGATTCAATCCCAAAAATAAGCGACCAGACATCAATATCACCTGGAAATTTCATTTCAGAACACCTGTCTTTTGCGAACGGTAAAGCACCATTATACGTCAATACCATGCATCAAGTGATGCGATCAAAACATCACAAGGTCAAAGCAAGACCGGGACAAAGAGAAAAAAATCAAAATGTCTGAAAAAACTGTCGAGGTGGTAAAGATGGAGGAGTAGTCGAGGTGTCTGAGATGAAAGACAGTCGAGCTGGCTAACATGTTTGTGTCTCATTCCAAAGGTTCATGGTTCGAGTTCTACCTCAGGAAATGTGTACTTGTGAGCAATGGGGGGGGTCAATAAATGCATGAACTCCGAGGCTCACAATCCCAGCAAACAAATTCTTAAATCCATTTCCATTGAAATTTAATAGTCAAATGTGAAAACGATGTACGTGTACCACTCAATGGTCCTGAGCCAACCGAAAAATATCGACAAGATTCCACATTGTTCGACGTCCTGTGTGCCACATTGCCAAGAAAATACTTTCTTGAAGCAACAAAACGTCTACGAAGATTCGCGGATCATGTTCACAAACTCTAGGAAACCATCTCTTGAGCACCTGCAAAGCATGTAAATGATCACAGAACGCGCGTTGCAGTTGCTGAGGCAGATCCCTGTCTCGTCCAGCTTCGGGACTTGCATGACAAGTCCACGACCAGTTCTGCATCAGCTTAAAATACAAATCTCGCCTGAGAGAACAGAAAAGAACTCTCGAGAACAATGGGACGCAAAGTTCAGTGTGCGAATGTACAGATCTTCCACATCGCACGTGGTCGAGACTTTATATAGTTAGCATGAAGTACACAGTATTTCCATAGAGGGCTGAAAATCAAGCGTTCTAATCCTTCAGTAACTATTATTACGAAATTGAGATTAAATGAAAATGAGACAAAAAATATAGTACCTTATTATTTAAGCGGTCAGAGTAGTACAGTAGTAGTAGATCAAGGTTGGAGCGCCAAAAGTATCTCTGATGTAAGGGTTAGGGGTTCGAATCCCGCCTCGAGGAAATCTGTGGATATTTGTGTATTTATCGGCTGAGGTTAGTAACAACCTTAGGGTTAAAGGCGCTAGAATGTCACGCTTCTCTTGTCATCAATTTACACAAAGTGAACCCGTGCGACAACTCTCGCATGTTAAACTTCACATTCTTCCCTATTTTTCCATTTCCATATTAAGTCTGTAATATATTTTTTTCTTCAAGACCTTATCCTCCGCCACTTGTTTTATATGCCTCCTTGTAATTGATAACAATAGAATACACCTTTGTCAAAACAAACTAATTTTATTTAACGTTATTACCGAGTAGAGAAGTACACCACTGTAATTCAATCGCGTATAATATCAAGTAATTAGTTTAATTTCACATACAGTTTCAGATTATACAGGCGCTGAACAGGTGGGGTAGAATCGAGAAGCGTGGAACCAGCAAAAATGTAATACATTGTTCAAAAAGATCTCATTCTGTAGATTAAAATGTGATAAACGTTTCCTTCAGGTTTCGGCCTCAAAAGTTTAGTTTTGAAGGATCTAAAACGCTTCTTTTCGGAGTTATTTAACGATATAGATTAAAAAATACGACAGAGTGTTGAGGGTTGCATTCGACATTAAAAATATAGATTTTTTTTGAAAAAATGCATCTAAATCTTAAAGTCAACCTGCAATTCGTCATGACTCTGTGAAATTTTCTTTTATTAGAGACCCTATTTATAAAGATTGGTTATATGTGAGTGCCGCAAAAGGTTTGTATACTACTGAAGTAGTTTAGGAGACGTCTGAAACATCTTTTAATAGTCTCATATGCTTATTTGGGTGTTATTAAAACCAATTAATTTTTTTTATGATTTTTAGGTATTTGTCCAAACGTAATCTCTGCTACGTCTGAACCGATATCGATGCTGCTTTCACTCAAATATTATGTTTTGTTGGTGAAAACTTAATATTAATTTTGAAAAAATGATCTTTCTCTCATGTTAAAAAGAAAGTATTTTTTCATAAAAGTATACTTTTATTCATATCTTAATAATATTTTGTACACATAACATTGAAAAAAATAGAAAAGTAACTGTCTACGTGGTATTTCATAAAAATTATTCCTATTCCCCTTTTCTATCCTCTAAAGTAAAATTTAAGCCTACTGATTCAGTTTTTTGCGAATATTTCCAAATCTATGAGTAAATAGACCAAAGCTAATTAAAATTTTCTTAATTCCCATGAAATTTCTCACAAAATGTATTTAATTCTTTTTGATGGCACAATTATGTTTTGAACAACTAAAAGTCAAAGTTATTACAAGTTTGCCGGGAGAACGAACGTTTGGAGCTGCGCATAGCAACAATGGCATAGCAACGATAATCGCAGGAAACGGCAGCAGGGAACGCAAAGCGAGGTGGGAATGGTTAGGGATGGGGCTGGGCGGGATGGGGCTGGGCGGTTGGGATGGGGGGCAGGGGGGGTTGGGCGAGATTTGGGTAGGGCAGAGTGGATAAAGGCGGGGGAGGGAGGGTAAGGAGGGGATACACTATACACGAATATTCATCATTTTTCTTCAATATATGACCGCGAAAGGTGGCTCAGGGCATCAACTGACGTCACTGAGGTTCTACGGTCCACTCCCGACAGTAGCAGAATTTTCTACTAGTAGCTAGATTTTCAAATAGTTGCTAGATACCTAGCGGATGGCTGCTGTGGTCGGTGGTTTCTCGGATCAAAACCAGGCGAATGCCGGAGCAGTACCCTAACAAACGGGTCACAGACTGCGCGCGATCTTCCCATCCTCATTCTCGCTTCATCTGCCCTTACTAATACACTCACACATGTACTACACTACCACACGAGTCGGGAGAACAGTCGGGAACTGAGAGCTTACTTTGGCTAAGGCGATGCTCCGGTGGTGGGAGATACCTTGTCGAGGAAAATCCCGCTAACCTACGGGAAGGTCGGTGCCGGATCTCACCATTCAGCGCGGGGGAAGATCGTCGGCATTTCCAGAGTAAAAAACAAACACTACACTTACGGGATAAATGACCTTAGATGCTGGTGCACCCGGAATTACTAATCAACCAATCCAATAGATTACAGGAAACCCTCATTAACACGAATCAACACACTGAAATAATCGGAGTTCGTGAAAAAAAAATCGAGTTAACCGAGTATTATAAATGTCCGAATTACTGTAATCCCTTGCTGGGACCAAAGTTTTGTTCATGTTAAGCGAGTTCGTACTAACGAGGGTTTACTCTCTTGAGATTAATTAATACTCGGACAATTCTAGATACTTCAGCTAGTATTCATACTATTCAACTGATGAGGAAATGACAATTATTTTAAGGCATGCATCATCTACCTGAGGTCCAAAGAAGGCACAAACGAAAATAAAGAAAACATGATGCAATCACAAAAAGTCTTACCATTTTGGGCAAATAATTTATCTACTGTTTCTAATGGCCACAAACAAAAACTCGTTGTCAATCTGCAAGTCAATAACACCGCTGAGGAAAATTCCATTAATTCTATCCAGCCGGCGCGGCGCGGCGCCTCAAACATTCTGCGAACTCATGGAATGACGTGGTCACTCAACTCTGACAAGACGCCGTCTCTCGCAAAGAGACATCTGACATGATTTTAGCGATTTCTTGTATCCCCTCTTCTCATTTACTGTATACAAACTGAATAATACTTTTTTTGTTAAATAGTGTGCCGAATCAGAACGGATAATAAGTGAAACTTCATGAATTGCAAATTTGTTCGTCCATAACATTATTTACTTGCTAGCTTGCGTAGTGTCTCCTACGCTATAAACTGTTTTAACAGCACTTAACACTTATTATTAACATGCACTGATTTGAGTTTTTTAAATTAGGTTATGAAGGAAACGAGTAATGTTCGGTTACCAGCGTCATAAGACGTCTCGTTTGTCCCAAATAATTCTCAGGTAGGGGTCTAAACGCAGTGATGGGCATCGGTATGTTAACTGATTTCTATGATTTAATGAATAGTATACATTTATTCATCCATTTATTTGTTAGAGGTTAGAGGCATTGTAACAGCTAAGGTGAGGCTCATTAGTGATCAATAGCGACGATGATGCGATGAGTGATGGTGGAACGATTGAATGATTGATTGTTAGTGATTCCGGGCGCGTCAACTATGGTCATTAGTCCCGTAAATGTAGTGCATGTTTTTCTCTGAATGTGGCAGTGTTCTTACCACGTTGGATGACGAGATCCGACCTACCGTCGGCTAGCGGTTTTCTCCAACCAGGTATCTCTCATCAGCGGGACACTGCACCTGCCGGAATAAGCTCTAAGCCCCCGACGGCATGTGTGGTAGTGTAGTGCATGTTAGTGTAAGTGTGTGTATAAGGGGAGAGGATAGGGCAGGACAAGGAAGAGGAAGGAAAGATCGCGCGCGATCCGTGGTCCGTATATTAGGGTACTGCTCTGGCATTTGCCTGGTGTTGATCGGAAAAAACACGGAAAACTACTGATAAGAGCAGCCGACCGCTAGAATTCTCCTGCAGACAGCGACTGAATTCGACCTAGTGACAAGCTAGTGTCATCGTCCTGCCATCGTCGGGACTCGAATCTAGGACCTCCCGGTCAGCGGCACTGCAGTGACATCAGTTGATACCGTGAGCCATCACTCCCGGTATGGTGGAAGGAGGGGAAGGGAAACCTACTGTCAGCTCCTTTGTTCACCACAAATTCGAACCCGGCCCCCACAAGTAAAAGGTCCGGATCCCGCCAATCCCTCCTTATTCGCGCATAATATATCTTCATGCGCCATCTTGAAAACTCGCCAGTTGTTTACATTAACGAAGGCACGTAAGAAATTCCAGTACGATCGTATTGTAACGAGTCAAGATTCAGAGTTAGATACTTGAAATCAAGAAGGCGTTTGTATACATGGCCTACTTGGGACGAAATACAGATTGCCAATGGTTTAGATACTATGGAGACGGTGAAGTTACAAAGAATAACGTCTCGTCTTGAAGTATAGATGGAGGGTATACGTGATGGAGTACAAAAGAGAGGTAGACGTTTCTGAATACAGACGAAAGTTTGAAATAGAGGAATAAAGACGATTTGAAGTCTAGACGAGAAGTGTAAGTCTTGAAGTACACCTTTCAAACGGAATGTGAACATTTTGAAAGGACGTTTGGTATTGTATTGTATTGTATTGTATTCTTTAACTACAAATTGTTATGTCAATTATCTGTTGTCGTTGTTGTAATTATTGTTGTAAATAAATGTTTCTCTTTACTTTCAAATTTAAGCGTTCAAATTGAGTAAATCTGTCATTTGCCAAGTTTCAAATCTACGGTGTGTGACGTAGCATCATCAGCCCCTAAAAATAAAATAAATGAATATTTATATTTTCTTCCCATAAATTTAATGCATTAAATGAAAAAATAAGAACCATCACAATACGGCAGAACAGAGTTTAAAGAATCTCAACGTTCTGCCGAAAGCTCCGATCTCCACACAAGCAAGTCGCTCTTATGAATGAATAATTTCGGAATCATCTCCGAAAAAGTTCCGAAACCGCGACCCCGTGAATACCTTAAGCAAAACCTGTAGCGAAGTTATTCCCTCTGCCACCCCTCATTACTTACCCGATGTGATGGAGCGGAGCGGGCTGGGGAGGGGGTCATCGCTGCCTCGGTGAATGAATGGCCGTCCATTACGGAATCCTGCGCCTGGGTTCAGCGTACACGCTGCGGCGATTCGCATCTCCTTCGCAGGTGTTCCCTAACCCCGCCAACCTCTCCCACCGCGATGCGCCGCAGTGGGCCACAACGAGACAAAAAACCACCCGAAGCGGTCCATTCAGGGGCAGCTTTTGCAGCTTTCATTCACGAAGGCTTGCGATTTGAGAAGAAATTATCATTAATAAGTTCGAATTTAAATCCTACGTTTAAAATGGTCTTGTTTAAATGTCGCTTGTCTAAATTTAAAATGTCTACGTTTAAAATGGTACTTGAATTATTTTAATAATGTGGGATAGTACGCGCCATTCCAGCTCCTTTGTGAACCGGAGAACGCCGGCACAGATGAGGTCATATCCAACACTAGAGATGCTACAGCAGTATATACTTTCTCGCCTCGGTAACAGTTTCTTAATATTATTATGCCGCAATTTCTGTCCACATTAACACATCTCAGTCATCACTTGTAAAACACAAATCGTAGAACATTAGGTGCGATAACTAATTATTTTAAAGCATGTATCAACACAAAACAGACAATTAACACTGCGTTTCTTACAGTCATAAACGTCTCCCAGCAAAGAGAAGGGATTCTTGAATTTTAAACCGCAGAGACACGGCGTGGTTTTGCAATATGAATTGCTATCATGAAACACTAGCAAATGTAGCGTGGAAAATTCGAATTTGGCAAATTTCGAAGGTTTACTAAATGACGTTAAGTTACTCATGTTTCTTTTCAAATTGAATGAATACATGACCTTTTTTAAAGAAATTATTTTTGAGAAGAGATTTCATTCAACAAAAAACTCTATCATCAATAGTGGACCTTTGCAATGTAAAGTTTTGTAATTTTAAAAAATACAGAGATTTTGCCAAAAAAGGGACAAGCACCATATTTTTTACCATTCTTTGCTACACACGAAAGAAAAAAAATCCGGAACCATTCGTAACAAACTGATTCTTTAAATGCTGCCTATATATCTCGATAAATTACGAGAAAACTACTCATGTTTCCGAAAAATTGTACATAAACTTATTTCAAGATCAGTTTTTGATTAACAAATTTCATTATGGAAATATTTTCTGTCGTCTTTTTTGTAGTTGTAGGAATGTGCCAAAAAATTTAGAACTTTTGCTAATTTTGAAAATTTAGAGACTGCAACAAAAATACTTCTTACGAAGCGAAAATATATTTTGCTCTATTAGAGGGATAAAACTTTTTTAAAAATTTGGATCAATTTTCGAGAAAATTTTGAACTGAATTTTGAACTGAGAATTCCCGTCCAAATTCGTTTAGACATGGAGGGACACAAGTTAAGTTTAGATGTCACTGAGGTCGATGTGATGATACCCTAGATGCGAACTTGGCAATATGACACCGATGGTAGCTTTATGCTGGCCCAATAATTTAGTTCATGTTGGTGATAGGCAATACGTATTTATACAAAGCATGTGCAATAGAAACAACATTTAATAATATGTGATAGCTTTTGATACAACGAACACTTGAGTGACGTTGACAAACATCGGTTCCGACTTGACGTGGAGAAAGAAGCACGTATGAAGATCGCAGTCAAAGTCGAAATTTGACATTGTCTAGTTCATGAGAGTCTTCACGCTCTCAAATTTTCTGAGTATTTAAGCGAACAGTTTGCCTCCAAATCGATTTTCATGTATCATTGACTTTTTCTTTGGAATCAAAACATGACACTTTAGAAAATACAATTTTTAATGTTTTCAATGTTCAATTTTTTTTGATTTTCCAATTTTACATTTATAATGTACTATTATTAATTCATTTTTATGACACTTACTTTATTAATTATATAATAATAATAATAATGATGATAATAATAATATAAAATAATACTCCTAACAATTATTCTATTTTGCTGGCCCTCTGATGAAAATCCTGACCACACTCGTGACCCATTCATTCAGGCACTCATATAACGAACTCCCCGACGAATGAAAGCACTCGATTCCGTGACTTCAGTTATTACGAGTTTCCGGGGGGAAGGGAATTTCAACTTTTCCAAAATCACCACCACCCCACACTTCACCCATGCATTAGTTTTTTTCGTCTCCGGCGTGCGCACCTTTTGACCCGTCGGGGACCAGTATACTCCCGCCGCGCCCTCCGCATTCTAACAGGGTCGTTGCCCCGCGTTTTTTTCAGCAGCGGCGACGGCAGCGCCTACCCTCGGCGGGAGATTAAGAAGCCTCCTTCATGCGTCACCACGCCGCCCACGCCGCCCACCCGCCCCCGCCCTCGCCCTCGCCCACGCCGCCCGCGCGCGGATAAGCATCGCGCCTGACCTCGCAGCAGGTAAGTCCAGCCGGCGGTGGTGGTTGCTGTCTTGCAGTATTCCTTCCGGCATGCCCGCTCTAAGGAACATATTCTGAGTCATGTTGGAGAGGACGTTTTGGAGAAGGGGAATAAACCTTTTTTTTTTTTCTGCGTGCTCTCTGTTCATGTACAAGTAATATCCCCGATACTTTTCTTCACCGTAGACTTGGTGAAATGCGGGTGGAGTGGAGGTATTAGTTATAAAATCGGCCACTAGAGTCTTTGAAGCAATGCCAACCTCTGAAAAATCAATTCCGAACCTTGCGCAATGCAGGACTTGTTGATTTCTTGAAATGGGACGCATACTGATGTCGTTTACCTGAAGTGACGAAAATCATTTTATTATAATGAATTCCTTATAAACTGTGTCAGTCTAAAATTCCTTCTTATAAACAGTGTCAGTCTCAAATTCCTTTTTACAAACTGTGTCAGTCTCAAATTCCTTATCAGCTGTGTCAGTCTCAAATTCCTTCTTATCAGCTGTGTCGGACTAAATAGCAACTAACACGACAAACTTTTTAAAAACTTAAAATTCTATATATTAACCTTTCACCCGAATATCTCTGGAAAGCTGGGAAAATACGTAAAAAAACTAGTTTCACAGATTAATCTAAGAAGGGCTAATTTTATTAACATGTTATATTTTCATTGGTACATTCTGGACAAAGCTAACGTGTAAATGAATGTTTATCACGACATATAAGTGATAAAAAAATTAGTTATTGGGTCATTTTTTGACATTTTTCAATTTTTAGGTCATTTTCTGGACCTTTGCGTTATTTTTACGCATTTTTGTTTCCTTTCCGTGTTTTTTGGTAAGTGAATATTTCATGAATTTACAATGAACACAATAAAACAAAGTTTTTATTGTATCATCAGTTCATGACGAAATTCACTAACGCAGTGGACTCTGTTTTTCGAATTCCCAAATTTAGTATCTTCAATAACTTCTTGGAAATTCTAAACTGATGGTTGGATAAGCGTATCTAAGGATTACATTTCCTCCTAAAATAAAGACTTTATATAAGTATACTTTGTATATAAATAAGATTTATTTAAAAGTGTAAAATGCATTGAATAAATAAACATTGTTGTACATATTTTTTCAAAAATGACACCAGTTTCCCTTTATTTTTAACTCATTTTATATCTCATTTTCTTCGTATTTAAAGTCATTTTATAGGTCATTTTCAAATAATTTTTAGGTTATCAAAATCCGAGCCCTGATGATAAGTCTCCTTCGGTGATTCTTTTTTTAACATGCGTTTGGTTAATTGTAAGGATCATTGTCTCTTTTTATAATTAATTATCGTATCGCCGAAATACTTGCTCCAGTCCAAGCAGAAACCCGACCCAAAATATTTCTTAGAGGATACATGAGAACCTTGTTCTTTTTTCCCACACGCATGCCACAACGTTCTGTATAATTTTGCGTTCTTTACATTATCCTAACTTCCTCAGGATTACTAGGAGTCTCCTGTGAATGACGTCAGGATTGCTTGGAGTGAGAAATAATACGAACAGGAATTCTCGTCTTCAAAAGAAAATAGTTTGTTTCGCGCCAACGATAATGTGTTTGCAAATTAGTCATCAGTGCTCGTTGCGAGCTTTATCTTCAACTGTTTATTGTGCCAGGGAGGAAGAAGATAGACCATTGGTCAAGAAACGTCCGCATGGAAATACGTCCGCATTGACAGGACGCTTTATGCTCATCAATATTAAAAAACAAACCAATTAATGGATTCAAAACATGGCGTACGTTTCTTTTTTTCCTTTTTTTCTTTTTTTCTTTTTTTTCTTTTTTTTTCTTTTTTTTCTTTTTCCTTTTTTTGTGATTCTTAATAAGTTGGTGTCTCACAGCTCATGGTGTTTTGGCAGTTTTGTATGCAAGTATCTTTCGCCTACAGAACGTAATTTTAAATCTACGTTTCGTAATAATTAACTTTCAGGTTGGAGTTGGCAGATAAATTATTTATAAACGAGCATTATATTTTAAGACAAATTTAGTGAGGCATAAGTACTCTAACACTGGGAACCTTTAACTTAATTTTAAATCATTGTAGAAAACCATCGTAACTATATCCAACCTGCAGTTAGATATTAATAAAATAATATAAAAATGAAGAAACGTTTAGTACTATAACTATTTCCGAATTCTTATCTCCTAAAATAATTGTTTAAACGTATTTTTATATTATCAGTTTTATTAAATTAACTTTTATCTAGAAAACGTACTCTGATCCCGAATCCAGCTGGACCAGTGGTTACGATCGCGTTCATTATTTATTTCCTTTCATTTTCATGTTATTTATGTTTTATGACTCAAATTTAAAAGAAATAATGGTTAGTCACTATCCTAATTATGTTTCATAAAATTTAGATAATTACTTTTGAAAAAATGGAACACAAAGGTTTGGTAAGAGATTTAGTGTCTTAAAAGCCCTGAACAAGAGGTGATTATTAATATGCTTGTATAACCTACAATTACTTCCATAGACCGTTCAAAATCTCAAAGATTTGGTAAAGAGAACGTTTGCAACAACGCGAGAAATTAACATCGCACATAAAATAACCACGAAATAAGAGACTCTTACTTTATCCAGAAGATAACTTAACCGGGAGTTACTGGCGCTCTTAACAGAAGGTGTTAATACAGACCCTAAAAAGCTACAAGGTCGTGATCAAATAAAATAAAGGTAATATAACGCACGCAAGGCGAATCTTGTATCGCAGACCTCCCGAGATATCGCGAAGGTATCGCTTCGCAGGCGCAGCCCAGATGAAACGATAGAGGAGGGAGATACAGGAGGGGGATTAAACTAAAACTTTGAAGTGATGAATGAAGATTAAATGATCAAATAAATGATCATTAATTATTATTAAATATCTGAGGAAGATGAATGTGGGGGTGGAGGAAGAAAAAAGGATAAATTTGAAGAAAAAAATGCATCGTTACCACTATTGCAAATCTCACATGCACTGTTCATAGTTCAAACCCGTATCTCAGGACTGCAGACTAGTTAAAAGACAACTCCAGAATATGATGGTTAACTTGGAATTACTAAATGACTAGGCAATGTTCACAGAACATTTGGAGAAGGGAAGATGGAGAAAATACAAATCTCTACCTAAAATATTGAGGTATAACAAAGGAAAATATCATATGAAACAGAGACAAACTCATTAAAAAAAAAAGAAAACACATGAAGCACCACCTTTATCGATTATACTTCGATCCCCCTTGTCTACAATAAAACCCATGCGGACAGTCTATGATTCAAACTGAGTTTTGGTCATGGAAGGTTAACGATTTCTAAGGGAACGCACAAAGTGCTTACTATCAGCACGCCTTATTCCTGAGCTACCACTTCCACAGACGAAGTGTTGATAAAATGATGAGGGGTGATGGATAAAACGAAAAACTTAGAATTATGAATGAATATTAAAGGAACAAAATTTGAATAAATTATATTTGTTTATAAATTAGTAGCGTCTAGAATGGCTCATAAGCAGCGTACTAGTTTCCCGTGGTATGGTCCTGGGTTCAATTCCCGGTCGAGTCATAAATAAATTTGTAGCTTTCCTTTAAAATCGTCCCAGTTTCTGTAGCTGTGTGACGAAGAAAGAGCTCAAGCAGGCGGTTCTTGCTAGTTACGACGAAGAAAATACGTCTTGTTCGCCTCATGTCGCTCTTACCCCCAAGCATGGTAATTTATTTGGCCCAGGCATGGGGGACACCGGTAGCTGGTCAGCGAAGTCGAATTACCGACCCAATAACGCCAAATACATACATATTTATAAATTATCGGGCAATGATTATTACTAGACATCGGATGTTCAGGGAAATGCCTATTTTATTCTAGCGAAGTTATTTAAAGGCTGATAATATATGTGCACGAATCATGACAAATGATGACATATGACGAAGTTTTATAATGCTTATTTTTGCTTATTTGAGCATAAATGCTTTTTTTTGCATAAATACCTTTTTAGGACTTTTTAATTATTTTTATACACAATGCTAAGATATCGAATATAATCATAAAAATCGGTGATGGTCCAACGTGACCATTCGTTACGAAATCTTCAATTCACGTCTTGGTATTTTAAATTACGAGAGAATTTCTGAAAGTATACCAACTGATTTTTCTCCATTTCCCTATTTCATAAATACCAGTCATGATCTGAGAACATGGTCGATTGACAATACGCCGAGGGCACCGAAATTTTAAGTGGAAATAAATATAAATCCCCAGAAGGATTCAGTGTTGCTAGTGTTGGACTATATACCAGTCACATCATTCAGATATCCTTCTCCGCATTCAAACTGATTTTGTCTCCCAGTCGTCGCAAATTTGAAATTGTGATCCAAAAAAAGTTACTGGCAATATGCAAATATTGCTAATATTGTTAATGCAAACTGTTAAGAATAAAATGTAGAAGAGTTGTAAATACATAAATCTAGTTTTACATTAACATGTACGAACTTGTTTTGTGCATTTAAGTTTACAAAATAACAGACAAAAGTATAAACAATTTTTCATTTGTGTATATAACTTATAATTTTTCTCCTTATTCTTGACATTTTCA
This sequence comes from Teleogryllus occipitalis, assembly GCA_011170035.1. NCBI lineage: Eukaryota > Metazoa > Arthropoda > Insecta > Orthoptera > Gryllidae > Teleogryllus > Teleogryllus occipitalis. The sequence continues at coordinate 57,352 of BLKR01001048.1, forward strand.
GTGCATTTTTAGGCGCCTAAAAGACGATATTTTAGTGTCTAAACATCCGATGTCTAATTATTACGCATTCATGAAAGGAGAGTGCAATGGCAGGGGGATAGGAAAGAAACTTTATTACCATCCGATAAATCTCATAAGGAGTGTCCTACATTCACACCCTTGGAAGGCTGGCACTCCAACAACCCTGGAGCTGCGTACAACTTAATCGCCATCCAAGGCAAGACGCGGTGCGGTAGGCCTCCGCCAACGCGTGCTATGCCGCGCGCGCGCTCGCTCCCGCCCGCCATAAGCATTTTAGTATGAGGACGCGTCTCTAATGGGCGACGTGATCTTTTTGACGATTTCCGATCTCCGCTTGACACTCGGAGGCGACCGTTTTCCACGACACGTCGCGGGGCGAATACCAACGTTTTTCTTTCATTAGAAAAGCTCAAACAAGGCTGAATTAAATGGTTCAGTTATATAATTTTTTTCTAATGCCTCTAACACAATCATTATTTCATCTATTTTGGTCAATTATTCTACATAAATCGAATACCTTTCGTAATATTCACTACGATGTGTCGGCAAGGTTTTTTTATACTCTTGACTCAATAACAATAATAATAATAATAATAATAATAATTATTATTATTATTATTATTATTAGTATTATTATTATTTATTATATAATATTATAATTATATAATAATAATTATTATTATTATAAAAAATGGTAGGTCTAAAATATAAAAGTTAGTCTTTACCAAACCAACTAATATTCTTATTAAGCAAGTTGATCTGGTGATACCTCAGATTGCTGACCAATTAAATAACTTGACAGATATTCATATTGCCTTGTATGCAGCTGCAGTTGCTGTAATTGATCTTAATGGACAGCGCATTCAGAATAGCTCTCCAAGCAACGCAAAGAAAGTAAACAAACTGCATGGCAATTAAAACTGGAAAAATGCATTGTTATGTTGAGAACAAAGATTAATATAATTCATGAATTTATTTCAAACAATAAAAGTAGAAGAGTAAATCATAAAATTAATAGAATCCTACCGAAAATGCAAATCAACATCAACAACTCAGGGTTAAGACAAAAACTAACCCTGTACCACGAAGAAGCTAGACAAAAGCTCAAAGCTAAGGGTGCTAGATTGTGAAGATACAATGAATGCTCAAAGAGTAAACAACAAAATATGTTATTTCAAAGTAATCAGAAAGTATTCTATCGGAACTTGGAACACAAAGCCAATAGCCAGGAGAAAGTTGATAGCTATAAATTCAAGTCATACTGGCAGGAAATCTGGACCAATCCTTTAAGCTACAATCATGATGCATCTAAACTTCAGGAAAATATGGGCAACCTTCTAGAAATGCCAAACTTTCCACTTTACCACCGAAGATATTGAAGGAAATCTCAAGAAATGCCAAAATTGGAAATCAGCGGTATCTGACAAAATTCAGAACTTTTAATTCAAGCGTTTTGTTTCCCTACACCACTGGATATCAAAAAGTTTTAATGAGATACTTCAGAAGCCTGACCTGTGCCCAAAATTCTTAACGTAAGGTATTACTAACTACCCAAAAGTGTTGCGAAACCAGATCCCAAAAATTACAGGCCAATAACATGTCTCTCTGTTCTATATAAGTTATTAACATCAGTTTTACACGAAAAGATATACATGCATTGTGAGCAGAACAATATCATCAGCATGGAACAGAAAGGATGCATCAGAAGTACCTTTGGATGCAAAGAATAGTTGACTGTCGACAGCATAATCATAAAACAAGCTGAGGTTAAAACCGAAACTTGAGCATGTGCTACATCGACTATAGAAAGGCGTTTGATTCGATACCCCATGACTGGCTGATACACATTTTGAAAATATATAAAATAAATACAAAGGTTATAAACTTGCTCGCTGCCTTAATGAAAAACTGGTGTACGGAGATTCATTTGGAGAATTGTACATTTACGATTGATATTCGTCGAGAAATATATCAAGCCGATTCATTCTATGGTTTGGTTTACCCCCTATCACAGCTTCTTAACAAGGAATGTCTAGAGTACAGACTCCGACTGAGAGATCCTAGTTCCCGAATCACCCATTTACTGTTTATGGATGATCTTAAACTGTTTGCCAAAAGCAAAAACCATCTGGAAGCGCTGAGGTATGTGACGCGGGTATTTAGTGAAGACATTGCTAAGTCCTTTGGATTCGATAAATGTGCCGAAATACACCTGTACCTTAGAAAAACGGTAAATTTTTCTAAGTACCTGATGAAACTTGTGATTTTCGACAGCTTTGTACCACGACACTTATAAATACCTTGGTATCCGACAAAATAGACGAGTAAACCACACAAATATGAAGTCAAGGAAAAGTACAAATCAAGAATCACAAAGTTGAAGAACACAAAATTGTACTCAAGGACTCTCATAAGTGCTATTAACACTTATGATGTCCCAGTATTGACAAATTCCTTTGGTATTCTGAAATATTCAGACACAGACCTTCAAGAACTGGATACGCTCACTCGAATCACCCTCACAAAATTCACAATACATAATCCCAACCTTTCACATGCGCTGTTGAAAGGCTTTATCTTCCCAGAAACCAAGGAGGTAGAGTCCTGCTTCATATCTTCAATCTTTGCAGGTTACAAGAAAAGAAAATGCGAATGTACTTTCACGCCTGGGAAAGTCTATTACTGGAGTATGTAGTTGCGGTAGATGCAAATTATTCGGCTCTAAATCTCCAGAAGACTGAAACCAACATTAAAATTGTTTCCCAGATATGTAACATGCAGACAGATTGGAAGAATAAGATCCTTCAAGGGAAATATCCTAATCTCTTAAGTAATCCATTAGTTGATAAAGTCACTTCTCTCTTGTGGTTAAAAATGGGATATTTATTTCCTGAAACTGAAGGATTTATAACAGCAATTCAACATGGCGTAATAATACATGCAATTACGATAAACACATACTGAAGAGCAGTATAAAAGATGTCTGTTGAATGTGTAATCAACCAAGTGAGACCATCGACCTTGTGATTAGAGAATGCCCAGTTCTTGCCAACACTGCATGTCTATGGAGGCACAATCAAGTAGATAAAATAATCCACAGACAATTGGCATCAAATTATAGAAGAATTGAACATTTTACAAATACTCATCTTCACCGATTATAGAAAATAGTGAAATAGTACTCTATTGGGATAGGCCTAATGTCACTGATAAAACTGTGGATTATACTCGTAATCGCTGAGACATAATAGTTTTCAATACAATAGAAAAGTATGCAACAATCATAGATATAGACTGTTCACTAACAAACAATCTCAATAAGTCAGAATCAGAGAAGATTTCTAAATACCAGAATTTGGCAGCAAAAGTCTAACATGTTTCGCAACTGAGTAAGGTTTAAATAGTGACAATAATCATCTCAGCATTAGGAGTGTGGTGACGGATCGATTTGCTTCAGGTCTTACAAAAATAGGATTATCAAAAGCAATCTGCATTACCATCCACAAATCTTTAATCTTGGACAGGCTGTATTGTGCGAAAATTCTTAAATTGAACGACGGACAAAGATGAATTTCTTTTCCGTATTTCTTCATATCTGTCATAAACAGTTGCATTTGGCAGAGCCTAAGACGTGCGAATAGATGAATGGTTCTCAATGCTTACTGATAAAAGATAATAATAATAATAATAATAATAATAATAATAATAATAATAATAATAATAATAATAATAATAATGAGAAGAATTTACAGACCATTAAAGCTACTTTATTGGTAAAATGCAAATATAGTTAGTAAATTCTTAAGCCTGCATTGACGGATAAAAGAAACCGACCATGTTCTGGTTCCATTTTATGTGAAAACCACATGTCTTGGGTGATTTTGAGACGTATCAGTGTAGATGCGAAGATAACTATTAGTCCAGATCATATTAGTCTTCACAGCCCAAAAATTTTAAGATCTACTGCTTATGGCGGTCGTGAAAGGTTTAACTAATTAAATCGAAAGACGCGTTTACTCGTGACAGAGTAACAAACAAATATACTGAAACACCGGATAAATGCCAATGACTACCGTTTGATTAAAATCGTAAAAAAACTGAACAATTAATGAAACGGTACCATTTAAACTGTCCATATTTGGCATGATTTGACTATGCGCTAGACCTTTTGGTACTTAACCTTGTGGATCGATGTTAATCGCTTAATGTCGTCTGGCAATGTGTTGTAAAATAATATTCATGTGTTGTTTGTGGATTATTTGTAATGAGCTTTTGATACTGACATCGGTGAATATGATAAGTACGTTGAGTTTTATAATTATACTTAAATGTATTCGCTCAAAACATGTTCTCACCCTTTAGTAAGTATTTGTTTATAAAAACCACTGATTCGTTAATCAAGAGGCAACGTAATGGTAGAATTCCTAGCTTAATAAAGAGAGGCTTAGAAACATAACGTAGGTGGGATTTTCTTATTATTCTTACAATTCTTTTCTGTAATCTAAAACTCTGGGATCTACAGGATGTATTTACCAATAACATTATGCCATATGTCAGGCAGGAATGAACATTCGCGAAATATACACAACGAGCAGTATGGAGACTGACTGGATTTTAAAGAATTCTGAATGCGTAGCATAATGCATTTAATGTCGTGTTCAATAAATTTTTATGGACACCGTATTTAACCAATTCATTAACATTCCAATACCCTTTTAATATTAGTAATTTGTGTGTTGGACTTCTTTATTGTAAAGAAAAATTCGGAATTTTACCTCCAGTTCACATACAACAAGTAATTCAAGCACTTAAACAAACCAATTACCCTCAAATCGTTAACACAAATAGATCACAACAATGCAAGGAGCACAACGAGATGCGCCTACCCCTTAAGATGACATCAACCAGTTTGCTCTTCTTTACATTTACATTTGATATATATCACGTCTGCTCCTTTATTTGATTACATGGCGTGACAGTGCCTAGGATATGGCCCGTCCCGAACAGTTCAGGAAATACTGACTCCGGTCGTGGAAGCCTACGCTTACATCTACTCATGATTACATACGCTATGTGTCCTATTTCCATGACTTGACCCCGGGTTCGATTCCCGGACGGGCAAGATTGTGGTGTACTTATTCCTTGCAATGTCCCAGTACATGTTGCTGTGTGACGATGAGAAAACTTACTTCTAAGGTTGAGAAGACTAGAAAACGGCGTAGGGATGCCTACGTTCTAATCACACGTACCCCGTAACGCACAGCCGCGAGGCCGGGACGCCGCTGGTAGGCCCAAGCTTGGTTAGAGGCTATTGCGCCAAAGTACGTACGCTATAGGTCGGTATAAGTCGGGACGCCGCTGGTAGGCCCAGGCTTCATCAGAGGCTATTGCGCCAAAGTACGTACGCTATATGTCCTACAATACGTCCTTGTATTGTTCGGTACACATGATTTCTTAATATGTGCAGTATATATAGCTTTGAATTATGTTGTTTGCTTTTCAATATATTGTATCTTTGAAGTTCCATTTTTAATTTTTGGTTTAATTAAAATATATTATTTCTTTATGTTACTAGTGTGTTCTTCAATCCGTGACGATACCTTAGAAGAAATTTTCTTATTATAGTTTTTTGATGAGTACGGAGTGATTCCTCAACCTCCAGAATTTTAAAGTAGAAGCAGCGTGATGCTCCTGAACGTTATGACTGCTATAAAAGTGTGGGTACGTCTGGAAGGATTGCCATAAAACACGTATCTCGTTTATCTCTTTCATCTGTGATGTACGCATTCTACCAGGAAGTGTTTATATTTATGACATCCTCTTCACGTATTATTGTCCGTAACAAACTTTGATGAACATAAGCCATTCGGAGAATATGTAATAAAAAGGACTATTCCTAAAACACATATTTTTTAATTCAGTTTATGTAAGTGCATAAAGCCTCTTAAGATGGTCTTGCTATAGGACTATTTAATATCCAATTCCAACTATAAAATGCGTGTACTCATTCAAAAGAAAGATTTAATTTATCTAACGTTGAAATGAAAATGTGGTAAGGAATTACAGAAAACTTTTTTGTTTCTGTTCTTTAAAATCAACTATATGTCTTTCGAAGTAGTAGGTGTTCTTAACATAAATCGCAGCACGTAAAAAAATAACACACTATATATATATATATATATATATATATATATATATATATATATATATATATATATATATAGGGGGGGTATACAGAAGAGCGGTTAACTCCAACACCTTGTGACATATCTCCTTGAAAGCTGGCACATCTGCATGTATTATCATCCACAACGTGTATGTGCTGTAATTTTGTTGTAACTAAGATTAGATGGCGCTGTAGAACAAACCTTAATATTTATATCAAATGCAACCCGCAGCACTCGGCAGTATTTTTTCTATATCGTCTATATCGTCAAATAACTCCTAAACGAAGCGTTCCAGGGCATTACAAACTATTTTTTTTAGTTTAATGGCCTCAAAACATTTCTCACGCCGTAATCTACCGGATGAGATCTTTTTGAACGTTCTATTATATTTTTGGGTTCTGTCGAGTGCAAGAGACGAATCGACAGACGAGGCGTTGCTTCTCCCATTAGGTTCTCAACTTTGCATCTATCTCGGGTAGAAAATTTATTGATTTATTCTACTGGCATTTGCTGGGAGTTGATCGGAGATATTATGGATTAGTTATTCTGGACCTCTTAAGGCCCATTCACAATGCAAACATAAGCATAAGCATGGCTTTAACATAAAAGTTAGGACTACGTCTACAAGTGGACTCATTCACAATGCGTTCGCATAAGCATAACACGTAAGACGTTAACTTAAGAGCTCGCAAGCTTCAAGCTTCTGTGCTATGCTTATGTCAGACATAAGGAATGAGCCAATCACAGTTCGTTAACTCAAAATCGAGTATCGAAGTCGATCGTGTCGATTCGTGTGCTGCGTCTCATAGCCAATAGAAACTTATTTTGCCTGTGTTTATGTTCGACATTGTGAATACGCCAACTCTTCGCTTGTGTTAATGTCTATGTCTATGTGTTATGCTTATGTTTGTGATTGCATTGTGAATGTGCCTTTACAACTACTGAGTCATTTGTCCCGTACGTGTAGTGAATTTACCGGGGGTGGTGATTTTCCCTCTAGATGGCGAGATCCGGCGCCGACCTACATGTCGGGGTTTTCCCCAACCAGGCATCTCGATCCAAATTCAACTAGTTATCTAGCTAGTGTCGAAAACCTGCCACTCTCAAACTTCCCGGACAGAGACACTCCAGAGACACCAATTGATGCCCAGAGCTACCTAAGCCAGTAACAATACACAAGTATTAATAGGTAACACAAGTTACAGGCCGACCTTAATACCTCCGACTGAGGTACTTCAGGGCAAATGCTGTTGCTACTGCAGTACGACTTGACCTTGGAGCCCTAAGGTTCGATTCTAGATGGTGACAGATTTTTGAAACTAAGATACCTATTGTGCGGGTACCGTAAAGAACATAACTAATAGGCTACACTCTTGAAAATTTCCACCAAATATAATTATTACACAAGACTTCCTAATTGGCAAGCAGCTGAATCTAAAACATGTAACAGTTAATTGTGTATTAAATGAAATGATAAATAACTACAAATATTCTCGTAAATTAATTACAATATAGTTAAACCTACTTAATTTTATTCGGTCGGAGTGGTACGGAGCGTTGAAAACTTTTCTAGTATTTTCCTCGAATTTTCGCATTTATTTTAATGTGCACATGGTGATAGGACAAGCTAAAAGTGAGAAATATTTAATTGCCTTATCAATACATGTAATAGCATTCGTTCATTCATTATAGGAATATATATCTTAATTTTATTGTTTTTAATATATGAAGTTGGAACAATTTTTAAAGTAAGTTTACAGCAAAAACAAAAGGTTTTAGCAATAGTTGTTGCTATCAACATCTCTTGCGTCAATAAGACTTTCTAAAACGCAAACGTTTGTGACCATTTCGATTGAGGTTTTTTTAATTCTTGTGATTTTGGCTTGGATTTGTTCCGAAATATTTTGTGCATCTGCCTTTAGTTAGTTATTTAAATAGTTGATGTTAGTTTCTATTCAAAGTTATTTACGTAATTATTATTACTTATTGTAGAGTGTAGTTAGTGATTAGTGAGACTATCTTGCGACATTTGCCTCAACCTTTATGGAGTTATTAAAGAGTTCGAAAGAGTACCCCCAGAAAAAGTTCCCCTAAACCAAATGACATGTGAGTGGTTACATTATAACTCTAATATAAAAATAATATTTTTGAAAGTTTTTTCTCAGTCCCCGTCGCACCACCCACACCCAAATAGTAAGTGAATATTCGGTGACAACATCAGTAATGGTGCAGTTGGCAACATTACGATAAAGCATGAGGAAGGGTCATAATGTAACTTTTTCGGTACTATCTTCATTCAAAAGAAACATGTTATAACACCTTAAACAGTTTAATTGATACTAATCAAATAATAGTGTACTAATGTAATAAAATAATACGAATGTGCTAATGAAATGCACGCGGCACTGCATTAAGATGCTAAACATGCTGATACTTGTCCCACAACAAGTTCCGAAGGATGACCGTGAGATCTCTGAAGGTAAGGCCCCGTCTCACTGAGGCCTCGGAGTTAAAATATGAGGCTAGAATAACATTCATGTCATCTTTCCTTATGAAGGATAGCATACCCACTGCATAAATGACATTATGACAGGAATAAACCGGAACGATAGACGATCAAAATCAGTGCTGATATCCGGAAGTAAATCAAAAGTATGATATGTCAATTGAGAATGTAAGCTGTAAAAGGGCCATAATACTAACGTTTTTACTTATTATTGAACTTTTTTCAGCCTCTTTTGCACGTTAAAACGTTCAAACCTTAATTTGTTAAGGAATTAATGTGAAAAAGTTTTACGAAAAGTAAACAAGTTTCTGATTCTGATAATGTTAATGACGACTCCTTAGTTGACCGTCGAGACTGATTCAATGTCTACACCGAACATCCTAGGTATTTAGGGAAGGGATTTATAAGAATAAACAATATATTTTCAATTATAAAATATACGAATAACAATAATTTTTAATAAACTTATGAAGAGAAAAATGTAGTGTAGTGTGTGTTATAAATTGTGTACTGACTAACCTATGAATATTCTTGAGTTCCGTAAATGACAGTGTTATTTATCCAAGTTCAAGTACCCCGATAATAATTTTGAAATGCAATTGTGACATGATCGAATGCAAGTGTCTGGAAGTTTACCATGCTCGTCCTGCTCCAGATAGCACAGTACAAAGGAATCGGAAAGTTGGCACAATCGATATATTTGTCTTTGGGCAGTGAAAGGGAACTACGCACGCGGGGTTTCCAGGCACTCCTCGCCCAGCAGAGGCGGCTGTCTGACCAGTGTAGTACCTCTGATTTTAGGACAAATGCCTATTTAGTTCATTTATGAGGTTGTGGAAAATAATCGCAGATGTTTACAAGTCATGAAAAAATAGATTTACTGAGAGCATCTAATTGGGCCTAAAATGTCCTAAAAGGGCGGTTGATGCTTATTTTGATATTTCTTTTCCTAAAATTGTCTAAAACATGTAATTTTGAATGAATTATTATATTTTCTTACTCATGTTTTTATCTTTGTTACAGCAAAACACAAATACTTTTCCGAATTTCCCAAAACGCCCCTAATTGACGATTCATGTTCCCTGATTGACGAATCGCACTGTTGACTACGCACCGAAATCTCTCCCCCAACACACCGAACATAAGGAGCTCTGCAAGGCAAAATTAAGGGGATGTTTCACGGTTGTCTTCGATCAGCACGAACTTCTTAGGCAATTGCACCCATTCCGGTGCAACTGCTCAGTTTATAGGTTGAGACTTATCGCCACGTCGCGTTGTCTACGCAACCCAGGCGAGGAAAGAAGAAGTCAGGCAAAAACCTACTGCCGGAAAAGCGAATCTTACAAAATAGTCCCAAGTGTTAAACCGCTAGAAAGTAAAAAGGGTCATTTCGAGTTTTCTTCTTTATGTGAGTGGTTCGGGTCTAATCTTGATTACACATATAATGTGCCGTTTAATTATGAAAGTGAATAAAATAATATGCTTGTAGTCACTCTCATAAATGAAAAAAATACTTCACTTCCTGAATAATAAATGCTTAAATTAATTCTTTTGTGATCAGGTTTAGATGTCAGAAACATAAATTTTCATGTATAATGATGTTTAAATGACTCATTTAATCATTTTCAAATGTATTTTAACTGCCTATAACGTCATTTTCTATGTCTAATTTCATAATTTTGTTGCCTATTTTAGGTGCCTAAAACATCACTTTCTTGTGCCTAAAATTCCGAAGTCGACTGATCGATCAGAGAAAGCTGCGCGACTCGGGGGCCCCCTCCGACAGTCAGTCAGGTCAGTCAGGTCAGTCAGGTCAGTCAGGTCAGTCAGGTCAGTCAGGTCAGTCAGGTCAGTCAGGTCAGTCAGGTCAGTCAGGTCAGTCAGGTCAGTCAGGTCAGTCAGGTCAGACAGTCAGGCATTCAGGCAGTCAGGCAAGCAGGCAGGCATTGCGCCCGGCACATCGCGTTGGGGACAAACAGAAACCAGCGCGCACACGAGGAAACCCTATTTTCACCATTTTTCAGTAGTGTAACAGCGTATCGGACAGTTATTCCCAACTTTGCCGGTTCAAACCCGATCCAAACCATGAGCTTTTTCCAGCGAAAAAAATCTTTCACACGCCTTCCCTCGAAGAAGTGAAGCCGGCTGTCCCATGTTGTAGATTTATTGCATATAAAAGATCTTCAAGCCTAAAAGAGAAGCCTCTGACCAAATTCAAAAATCGCCAGTTCCATGAGTGAGTGATACTTTCTTTCTCTACTAGATGGTGGAAGGTGAGCAGCGGAATTTGCGTGGTCAGGCGGAAGGGCAGGCATCAGAGCCTGAGCCTTGTCACGGAAAATAAGGCTTAATTGAATTGAATTGAAGAAACATTCGTACCGTCCATTCCGTAACAGCTCTCAAAGAGCTTCCATCACCACCATTACACTACCTCTTCCTCCCCGCCTCAATTTTCACCAACTCTGTCGTCCACAACGGCAGAGCCCGTCGGTGTAAGCGACAGCTGTACATGAAACCGATAGCCGTCGGAATCGGAATATCGATAATATTCCGATTCCGACGGCTATCGGTTTCATGTACAGAATATGGTACCTGATTCTTCAGACGCTATCGCTCCCTACGTGTCCTAATGCGCCAGTTCTTAGCTAGTGTTATAAAGCGACGATGCATTTAGATAACGTGGCTGATATTGTGAGAGAGTTAAGTGTATATCACTTAATTGTAAGAGAAAAGTTTTGTTTCAAGGAGGGTTGAAACCGAACGGCATTGAGAACCGGTGAATCGATTAGCGAAAATTGTTGTTTTCTTTTACTTTCTTTAAATGATGTAAGAATAGTACTGCATAAACAAATATTTTATTTATATATTTATTTATTACTGCTTGATGGACATTGGTGACTTTGAGAGGTGATAACATTACAAAAGTAGGAATCTTCGCCATTCTGACGGTAGTATTTCCCTGCCTATAAGATGGATGGATCTTAAAGCTTCTTTAGTGGAAATTACTGTATTGTTTCTAATGAATGGTTAAGTATTGACTGAAGAATCATAGAAAGAATATAAAGGAAACCAATTGACCTTGTTTTGTAAATGATCAGTTCAACAGTATGCTTACATTGTGAACATACTTGAGAAATGTACTGTTCCTTTCATTTTCATTTAGACAGATTTATAATTATAAGGTGTCCATTTCAAAAGATAATTACTATTACAACAAAACTTCATTATTTAGCAATAACAAATCCACTGCAATATTCTTTCGACGAAACTCTTGAAATAATTTTATTTTCTCTTCTTAGATAGTAAGAATATTATAGAAGTATTCTAATCACGCGCCAGATATCAGCTACTTTTCAACAGAAAAACTGTTTAATGCCGTGCCCTGGTAACGAAGAAGAAGATAAATCTTGTCCCCATATGTAGTAAATTACTTCCTCCAACACGCTGAATAGTAAATATCCATGAGGGTCCTTGACACCGAAAAATCGATTGACGGCAAAACGTATGTTCGTCACTCTCGCTGTGTCAACGCTAGCTCCTACACCATTCAGACGATTTTCTCCAAAATAGATATTCTCCTATCGATCTGACTCGAGTAACACTCGCCGTTTAAAACATCCACGTACAGCAACAGCACGTACTTCCTCACATTATTTCTACTATGTGTGATTTCTAAACAAAATCAGGGAATTCGAAGAAAACGAAATCCCCACCATTTTTTTAAAGTTCGATTACCATACTTCCTCTTCTTTACGAAGTAAGAGCGAGAAAGTAAAAAAAGAAAACTGGAGAAAAAAAATAAATTATAGGAGTTGTCATTGCCAACATTATGACCACAAAACGACGAGTCGTTTTGTGGTTTCCACACAGCAGAAGCAGATGATGATGGCTAAGCCATCGAATGCTGCTATTGAAATAAATAATATTGTTGGCAATGACAACTATAATTATTTCATTTTCAATGCCAACGACAACTCATCGCAACACCAATGTTGAGGAAGGGAGTCGCGAGCGTGATGATTTGCAGAAGTGCGAAGGGAGCGAGCGGGTGCCAGCGCGAAGGGGAAGTGCTTCTTCGCGTGAGTGCGACGTGCGCTGGCAGCGAAGGTCCCCGAGGCCGAGGGGCGGGGGCGGGGGAGGGGGAGGGGGAGGGGCGGTGCATCGCGGCCAAGGCGCGGGGGCGGCGTCGCCGCTGCAGCACGAGGACAGCGGGCGCAGGGACGCCGCTACCTCCACGCACCCGAAGGCGAAGCCAACGGAAGGGGCGGATGCGATTCTGCTCCCACAGTCCTGCACTCCCCTCTTCATTATAAGGCACTAGGATGAAAGTCGACCGAGAGTGGTGGCTCAGTGCGTCAAATGATGTCACTGCAGTGCCTCTGACCGGGAGGTCTTAGGTACGAATCCCGACAGCGACAGGATTTTCGACACTAGCTTTTCAGCTAGGTCGAATTCAGTCGCTGTCTGGAGGAGAATTCTAGCGGCCGGCTGCTCTGATTGGCGGTTTTCCGTTGTTTCTCCGATCAATACCAGACGAAATTCAGAGCAGGACCCCAATAAACGGCCCACGGACCGCGCGCGACCTTTCCTTCCTCTTCCTTGTCCTATCCTCCCCCCTTATACACACACACTAACATGTGCTACACTACCATATATGCCGGGAGACCGGTCGGGGACTTAGAACTGGTGGCTAGGATGGCGCCCCGCTGGTGGGAGTTACCTTGCTCTAATAGGGAAGTTGTTCTATGTGAATTAATAAAGGTCATTTTACGACTTATTTATGTTTTTACTTTTATCCCCCTCAAGGTGGATGTCTCAGAATACCCATAGATGGTTTATTTATTTATTTACTTACAATGCTTTTGATTATTTATTTCTCAGCCTTTGTGAAAGTTTTCCACATCAAGGGCCGTGAGCAAATAGGGAATAAAGCCATCGTTCGGCCCTAACCAGAGGAATGTGAAGTAAACGAGGAATGAGGATTCGCGCACAGCCCTTCTCGAAAGGGCGTGTCTGGATGACTGAGTAGTGTCTTAAAACTTCTCTTCTCACTCCCAGCCCGATTCCAATCCGAGGGCTGATCTGCCCCCTCCATCTCCAGATCCAGATGAAGCTCCTGCAGCGCTACGAATTCGCGGTGGCTAAGCAGAAATCCATCGAAGAGCACGGCGTATCATTTCTTAAATCTCTCCCCTTCCTTGTAACAACTTTTGTACATTGACGGACATTACTCGTGATATTATGGTCAGTCTATTTCAAATTTCGCCCTACAAGTGTTCAATAAAAGTAAGTTTTTAAAAATTAGATTAGCTTTTAATTAATTAAATACAATTTCTCAAATTCTAAAGCAAGAAACATTTTATTAATATAAAGATTAATGTACAGTTTGATATTAATAATATAATAAAAATTATAAAACATTTTGGGAGCACGTTTATTTTTATCATCCATCCTCCCCCTTTTTTAGTTTTTAATACAGTTTTGCGAACCCCATCTTCTTTAAAAGAGAACACTCCTTTTCAATTTGATCGGGTCTGCGAATAGTAGTAATATAAAAAAATTAAATTTCTGTTTATTTGTTCCCAAGAATGGCCCAAAACACAAACTATGAATGGTTCTAGTAGTGTACAAGTGTTGCAGATGTTTGCGACACTAGTTTGAACCCGACTGAAAAACCCCGACTTAAAACTGAACTAAACAATTCCCTTGAAATTCAATATTTTTGACCGTGACCGGATAAAATGGCCCCTGAACGACGACGTGTCTGTCGTATAACAATTTTTACCTAGTGAACAACTTGCCAGCCACTTGTCAGGGAGGGGAAAACATTCCAAAAATGTAAAAGAACGTTTATTACGTTTGTCACTACTCACATAATTCCGGTTCCAATTACAATTATTTCCCAACATTAATGAGGAATCCATTTCTTATTGGATATTGAGAAAAGTTAGTTCATGTGTCTTTCTTGGGAATGGGCTGTGATCTTCTCCGGCTGGATGGTGAGATCCGGCGCCGTCCTACATATCGACTAGCGGGCTTTTCCCCAACCAGACAACTCCCACTAACGAGGTACCGCCCTAGCTGAGACAAGCTCTAAGTCTCCCGACGCGTCTGGTAGTGTAATGCATGTAAGTGTAAGTGTGTGTGTGTGTGTGTGTGTGTGTGTGTGTGTGTGTGTGTGTGTGTAAAGAAGGGGTGAGAATAGGGCAACGAAGGGGAAGGAAAGATCGCACGCGGCGTTTGTTAGGGTAGTGCTCCGGCATTCGCCCGTTGTTGATCAGGGTAACCACGGGAAACTACCGATCAGAGCAGCCGGCCGCTATAATTATTTTCCAGAAAACATCTTAACTCAACCTAGCTGTGTAGCTAGTGGTGAAAATCTTTCCAGCCTCGGTAGTGGAACCTTACGACTTCCCGGCCAGACTGACATTAATTAATGCCCTGAGCAACCTAAGCCGGTTGAGTTTTCGCCAACTGACCACTTCGCCTCGTCGGTAGGCGTCATGTTCCAACAGGACAAATGAACAAATGACTACTTGTCTGGCCCTGGGTCGCCCCTCGTCCTCTACTCCGCTCACCTTCACACCGGGAGCGGTAGCTCAATGCATCAACTGATGTCACTGCAGCGCCTCTGACCGGGAGGTCCTAGGTTTGAGTCCTGACAGCGGCAGGATTTTCGACACTAGCTTTTCAGCTAGGTCGAATTCAATCGCTATTCAATCGGAACAGAATTCTAGCGACCGGCTGCTCTGATCGGTAGTTTTCCGTGGTTTCTCCGATCAACACCAGGCGAATGCCGGAGCAGTACCTTACCAAACGGGCCACGGACCGTGCGCGATCTGTCCTTCCTCTCCCTTGTCCTATCCTCTCCCCTTACACACACACACACTAACATGCACTACACTACCATATATTCCGGGAGACTGGTTGGGAGCTTAGAGTTTGTCTCGACTGGGGCGGTGCCCCGCTGGTGGGAGAGTCCTGGTTAGGGGGAAACCCTAGTAGCCGACGGTAGGTCGGCGCCGGATCTCGCCATCCAGCGGGGGAAGATCACCGCCATCTCCCGAGAAAAAAACATGCACTACACTAACGGGGCTAATGACCAAAGCAGTTGACGCGCCCGGAAACACGAAAAAATCAATCAATCAATCAAACGCTCGCATTTGCAGGAGGCAAGCGTCGCGACGCCCGCGAGCCTGCTGTACGCACGTGTGCACGCGGCCGAGGGTCACTTCCCGTCGACGACGGCGCGGCACCGACTGCGTGGCCAAGTGCGAAAATGTTTTTTACGCGGGGACACAAGAACGAAGCCAAGGCTGTTTGGGTCATGTTTTATCGCTTTGTACTGCAGGTCACTCTCTTCAAGGTGTGCGTCTTTATATTAAACTTTCCTCTCACTTCATGTGTTCGTCCAGTAGTACTGAATATTGGCAGGGAAATAAATGATTGATAATCGCAGTGTTGATGTAAACACTTCAATTCACTTCCGTGCAAAAAAACACTTTTTGGCATTCACCTTTAGTGATGTGAGGATATCTCACAAAAGTAGATGACATCTTTTCAAATATTTTTTTAAAAATTGAATTCATGTAGACCATTTGAAAATACACGGCAGTTTTTATTTTTTGTACTAAAGAATAACAAATTGGAAAACCATTATAGATTTTGTCTGTTATCTTCATTAGTGATAATAATACAACATAAAAGTTAGTGCTTAGATCAATTTTCTCAATGATCGTGATATACTCGCGTAGGTTGGATAGTGAACTCCTTTGAACCATTTCAATCATTTTAACTCATTTGCACCATTATTCAGAAGAGGTAACGACTTATCTCACTTATTAACTTATTTTTCTATTCTTAAAAAAGTATTCCTTTTGGATCAGACTACCTTTTACTAACCTTTACATCTTCCTTCCCCTCTTACTTTCATTTTAAGTGACTCAATTCATGCACACTTAAAGAATAGAGGAAGGAAAGGTATTTGAATATACTTTACCAGAGATGGATTGTCTTAAACAATGGGAAAAACTCAGAATAAGCAGTTGATAGAAATATGAAACAATAAATAATAAGAGGAATATGCAATGAATCTTAACATATTGTTGTACACCATGCTACTAGATTTAGCAGGAAATAGGGATCGCATTCTAATTCATTATTTCTGTAAAGCAGTGGAAGCCTTCATTGTACGTCCACAGTAAATACTAGAACAAACTACATGTTTTTTGCACGTGGTGCTGATGCACAACCACACGACTCCCTTTCCGTGAAAAGTAAAACCGCCCGGCAGATTGCAAACATCGCCGTCCCCAGCCGCAGTCGCGTAACCCCTCGACACCAGGACCGGCAAAGCTGAACTTTCGGAGCGAATCACCGTTGTGCCGCGCTGCTCCGCGTCGCGCCGCGCCGCTCGGCGTGAAGACGGCGCGGTGAGGCAACGAGAAAGCAGCGGACGAGCCGCAGCGCACGGAGTTTCTTTGCTAAATTCGCACGGGCAGAAAGTCTAATGGACGAACCCTAGGGATATTTATTTTTAATAGTAGGATATGGATCACGGGATCGGTCAATTAATGAAACACATTAGTTTGCCAACGTTTCGGAACATTTAATTATTTCATCAGGGCTACAAAAAACCACAATCACATGGAATAAAGACAACTTGTTGTTAAAGACAATGTTGTTGTTCAGACAAGTTGTCTTTATTCCATGTGATTGTGTTTTTTGTAGCCCTGATGAAGGAATTAAATATTCCGAAACGTTGGCAAACTAATGTGTTTCACTAATTGACCGATCCCGTGATCCATGTCCTACTACTTATTAACGGTCGTGATTTCTACAATGGTGATTTATTTTTAAGTGAAGACATTACAATTATCCACATGACTGCGATAAGTAACAATCTGTTCGAAATGAAAAAAAAAATAATGAACCGGAACCCTTTCAGGAACGCTGTAGGGCAGAAGTTTTCATAGCAACGCAGAAATCTGTTGTTTTATAATAAATAATAAAAGGGTCATTTTGACTTGCCTGTAAGATTTAAAGTTTTTTTTTTAATGGTAACCGTTTCCCAATTCCTAGCGCTTTACAAGTCTGACGGTAGTAAGTAGGATAGTGTATCTAATCCACTTGCAGAACGATTGATTCCAGAATTTACTGCACGTGTGAATCTGTCGAAGTGTCCACCTGAGTTAAGACGTCTGGTAGTAGGAATCTGATTAGATTGTTTAAATGATTGTTAGTGATTCCTAGCGCGTCAATTACCACGGTCATTAGTCCCGTAAGTGTAATGCATGTTTTTTCTCGGAGTTGGTGGTGTTCTTCTCGCACTAGATGGCGAGATCCGGCGCCGACCTACCGTCGAATAGCGAGGTTTTCCCCAACCTGGTATCTCCCACAAGCGAGGCACCGCCCCAGCCAGGACAAGTTCTACATCCTCGACCAGTCTTCCGACATCTGTGGTAGTGTAGTGCATGTTAGTGTAAGTGTATGAGTGTAAGGGGAGAGGATAGGACAAGAAGAGGAAGGAAAGATCGCGCGTGGTCCGTGGCCCGTTTGTTAGGATACTGCTCCGGTATTCGCCTGGTGTTGATCAGAGAAACCACGGAAAGCAACCGATCAGAGCAGCCGGCCGCTAGAATTCTCCTCCATACAGCGACTGAATTCCACCTAGCTGACAAGCTAGTGTCGAAAATCTTGCCACCGTCGGGTGTCGAACCTACGACCTTCCGGTCAGAGGGACTGCAGTGACATCAGAATCTGACTGGAGGGAACCTGGCTGATCAAGTGATGCATAGTGGTTGGGTCCGTCTCTCAACGCTACAATCAAATGGGAATTCTGACCGCGAGCAACCGTAGATACCCCACATGCACGCACCTCTGCCTGCTGGACGGGTGAGGAAGGAAAGGATATTATTGGAAAGGTAATGACATTGAGCACCTTTTCGGTTGGCGGTGTTATTAGACGCTCTTGTGAAGAGTCATATGGAAGAAGGAAGCCTAGTGGAAGAGTGTTAGGACACTGGGAAGTGTCCTAAGAGCGACAGAGGTTTCACTACTTTTCGCTTTCCGCGACGCTCCAAGGAAACAACCGCGGGGTGACTCGACTAGAGAAAACAATGCACAGACGCGGACACAGACGGCAGGCGCACTGGCGAGAACAAAACAATCGTGTGCTGCTGTTCATTAAGAAGAGCACTCTGAACCAGCAACCTAGATGGAGTCAAAAGCTCCATATTGGGATACAAACCTAAGGCTTTGTTGACTACGTCTCTTCAGATGTGTACTCCTGTAAGCTAAGCCAATAGTAATTAATAGAAACATTTCGTCCTTAGATTAATAAATCTGTTTAAGAAAAAACATGTCCTGGAGAGAAAAAAAAATTATCCCTCTCTCATGAGCTCAGATATCCCCAGGAATTCTCGAAAGGGATCCAGTAAACTAACCACAATCTGCGAGTAAATGTTCTTTCTTCGTCCTTCCCCATAAATTCATTTTTTATAAATTTATGAGGAAAATGGGAAGAAGGAACATTCACTCTCAGATTGTGGTCGATTTCTTAAAGTACTACGTTGTCATCTGTTTGGTGCTGATGAATGAAAACCACGAAAAAGATAGATCGGAGCCAGTAATATCAGCTCGTGCAGGCAGTGACATTGTTGGTGTCGTCTCGTAACGAAGAGATCTCGGACCATGAAAATTTTGTCATGGACTCATCATGCATGATATATTTACACTCAAGCAGTTTTCCTGTTGCATTTATTGATCTTTCCATCCGTTTGGTGATCGACCGTATTCCTTGCAGGAGACCGTATCGTTCCGTATTCCTTGCAGAGTGCAATTGTACATTGCTCTTCGATTTGTTTGAGACATTATTCTACTAAGCATAAACCATTTCTCTCGATATTCTTGTACTGTCTGAACGATTGCACACACTCTTCCACAATTACTAGCGGTTTTACCCAATCTTGAATATCTTCCCACCTTGGAAACTTCTGAACATAAATTAACGCCACTATTCCAAGAACAAAAGTCTTCGAAGGAAAAGAAATCAAATTTCTACTCCACGACACGAGCTCCCAAGAGAATTCCACAGACCCCCACCAAGTGTCCACGTGAACAACTGTCCCCGACAAAAGAAGTTCCACTTCTTCTCGGAAAGAACGCCAGCCACTGAGACGCGTGTCCACGGGATTCTGCAGAAGGTCTCTGCCACTGCCCGCCCACGCAGCGCCATAATTTCACGGGAATTCCGCAATAGGCGAAACAAATGAACGTTGAAATTGAAAAAACGTGAGGATCGGGGGCGAAGTGGCAATTGCGCGGGGGCGAGGCCTGGGACGCGGTGTCAGTGTCCAAGGGGCCAAGGAGAGGGGAGGTTACATAAGGCAAAGCGGAAGGAGGGAGATCACGCACAGACGAAGGGTCTAGAGACGAATATGGGGACGCACACTGGTTCAATCGGGCCTAAAACTTCGTCATAATTGCAAATACGAGTGGATTTGCGTAAAAATGGGTATCAATGGCTTTTTGAGGTCGATGAATTTAAATAACATAAATACATTTAAAATTCAAAATGGCGGCTTCAAAATGGCGGATCTACTCATTTAAAAACAAACAAAAATGCATAAAAATATACAGATGGGGTTCTGGAGATCACTTATTTCGAATATCATGATGAAATTTCAAAATTCAAAATGGCGGTTTGGAAATGGCTAACTGACTCTAAACTATAGACTACAAACATTGATACAAACGTTCTCGGGATTGCGAGACAATATTGTTATCATTCCAAAACTTTATATAAGTAATTTTCTTATTAAAAGTAGTTGTAAGAAGGAGAAATCGAAAAATATGCAGAGAAAATAATTCCCTGTGGCGTCTAAGACACCTCCTGGATATCTAGTGTTAAATCTTACCATGTATTATTGCAGTAAAGTGGTTACAAAACAAAAAAGTACAGGTATGTGAAGCTAAATGTGTGATATTCTGATTAAGGGAATTCTACTTCATAAATTTAAACAAATGATTGAGGCAGGAATACGCAGGACAAAATAATCCACAATATACGTGACTAACATTGTTAGGCCCCATAGGTTAGAGTGCAACCGTATTATATATAAAATATTAGACACTTTTTCTTGAAACTATACCTAACTTATAGTCAAAATAATCTTCTGTTTGAAAATACAAAAAGAATCCACAAAAAATAATTTAAACCCTTTTTTGTAATTTCACAAATATAGTCAAGAATCAATGAATTCGAGTGTTTGGAGCAACGGTAACTTTACGAAACCGTGAAGATGACAAAAAAGTGATTAAAATAACACTCTGAAGCTGAAATAGTGTGCTGCAATGTCTTCCGAACGAGATTTGCTAAGTCAGAATTCCGAATGCGCATTCTGAATTTTGCGTTTATGGCCAGGTTTTTGGACCGATTCTTTCCGTAGATTTTCTTTTTCCGATTCTTTCCCACAGTAGATTTAGGTAATCTTTAATAGGGTTGCCAACTGGCTGGCTTTAGAGCGGAGATTCTGGTTTTCAGCTGTGCCTCCGGTGTTGGTCTGTAATATCCGGACCGGATACCGATCAACTTTTTTGATCGTTTCTCTGGAATTAAAAAAAACATTTTCACGGAAAGGTTTACTTTCGGAAATGTATTTCTGTTATGTGAGTTATAAGAAATTGAAAGAATAATCCAAGGTTTTCAAGGCATCTTGTAGAAGCATCTCAAGTTCATAAGCTTTCTTTAAAATCCAAGTTAATTAACACAAACATTCGGGATTCCGGTTTTGTGTAAGAATTTTCTTCCGTTCTCACGAGGACGGTCGGTAAGGGAAATACTCGTAGCGAGCAGTTTATGGAATAGGAAGAGAATTGCGGAATAAAAATCAGGACAATCTAGTAGGAAACGAAGAAACTTACGAAATCGCCGGAAACCGAGTGACTAAGCAACGAAGCACAAACATTCCTACACCGAAGAAAAAAGAGCCTCCTGATTTCAAAAACCTTTCAATAACTGGAGTAAACCTAAACCTAACGGAAACATTCTTGCCAATTTAAGGTTTTAAACACAAACACGCTTGCGATTGGGAATAGACAGAGATAGGACGGTGAATTCTTATAAGATTCAGTTACTTGCTAATAATTTTCAAAAATAATGTTTTATCATGAATTATTAAGTATGTTCATTAATAATTATTACAAATTATAATCTTTCTTTTGGTAATTCTATAAAGAAAATTAAAAAATTTTATAATTCTTGGAAATATTTCAAAATCTTTTAAAACTTAATCATTACTTAATAACTCAATTCCCAGCAACGCACGTTTTACATTTTCATATACGTACGCAGTATATACAGTGCATTATAGGTAGAATAGAGAGAGTTACGTAATGATAGTGGGAAATCAGATTTTGGGATAGAAAATACTCTTATTTGTTTGTTTTTTATTTATTTTTGGTCGCATCAACTGCAAGGTCATTAACGACCGCACCAATTACAATATCTAATTCACAGTTTACATTTAGATCTCTAACACAACATTACATGGTTTTAATAGCATAATTCTACATTAGTACAATACAACACTTCACAATAATTAGCATGTTGTTTTGATCTCAAATTTCCGACATAATACCAACTTTACAAAATTTAACCACTTGATTTTGTTAGTCGGGGGGATATAACAGTGCACCAACGTCCAGCCCCCGCAAGAGGTTTTTCCGCTGTGAGGAGAACTTGGGACATGACTCAATGATGTCAAAAATTAGATTACAGCTATATAAATCACAAATTCGGGGGGGATTCTTTTGTAGTAGTTGAAGATGACTTAATTTTGAGTGTCCCGTCCGGATTCTTGTTATGACCACTTGTTCTCTTTGGCTAAGAAAAACTCTTATTGTAGGGCCCTAATGTCAAAAAAGAGGATAAATCTTATATTAATAAATTGTTTAAAAAATAATTAAAGTACTTATTAAAGAATAAGCTCTTTGAATACTTTTTAATATCAAATGGTGCAACGCAAATTTGTATTAAAATGTTTTACAGTGATCAAATATTTCGCCACTTTTTATGTTTCAATCGTTAATAATAATCTGGAAATATCGTTAAATATGGGTTCACCTAATTCATTTTTATTTTAGAATGTCCTACACTTCCAATATTAAAATCAGAGATTTCTTTCTCGACGCAATTTATCCATCAGTTGAATTTCGCTAAAAAGACCAAACCACAAAAACGTACAAATTAAGCAATGGCGCTCTCTAGAAGTTCCTTTTGTTTTCATAACGCATTCATGCGAAAACAGGGGAGCGCAGTATTAGTGACAGAGTAACTTGCCCCAAGCCCGATACTCTTTTTCATACAAAACATATAGAAATGTACTTTTTTCTTTTAATTCAAATTAACCGCTCCGGTATTTCTGTTGCATAGAGAAATGAATTACATTTATGCAATAGGAGGAGGGGTGAACTTTTGTTGAATAAAAGGCTACTATCCTAGACCTCTTGTTATCTATGAGCGTCTTTGCCAAGAAAGATAAACCAAACATTACAGTTTTACATTATATCTTTCTGTTACATTACGTTTTAACACAACTATGTATTTTCAGAAATGTAACATTCTGAAGAGTATCTCACACATAAATATCGAAACGTGTATATTAGTGTAATATATGACTGGAATCATCGTTTAATTTCAATCAGTATTCACTACCAAAAAATTAAAAACATTCTGAAAAAGTAATTGAAATGTTTTATATTTCAATTATATTCCATGACTGGACATATATGTTGTTGTTGACTATTGCAAGAAATACTGCTATTTCCATTACTTCAAAAATGTATTACATTATATTAAAAACGTAATTGTAAATGCAATTACTATAACCATAAATTGTATTGAGAAGGAAAATGTTTCAAACGATTACTGGGCATTACATTTGTATACGTTCATCTTTGCATTGAAAATCACTCAATCTTTCGACTCAAAAATCTTTTAGTGGTTAAAATCTATAACCTCACGTTAACTAGAACAAAACATTGTCACGCTTGTTGCCTTGCTTCGTTTGTTCGTTGTAAACAACGAAACAGCGAATGCATTCGAAAGTATTTACTGTTTTGTACATAAAGATTTTTATACTAGAAACGATTACATACTTATCACCACACGTTCTTCTATTCGGCCAAAACATTTCAAGAAAAAATGTTCAACAATTTTTAACAAAATATGAAAATGTCACAGGGTCTTCATGTAAAGTACTACCGAAATTACATAGCTATACCGCAAGATAATCTGTATTTCACACATAAAAGTAAAAACAACATGCTGTACACAAGCAAAACATTTGGATTTTGAACTAAATAACTGCAAATGAACTTAACTAATTCTTAATTATATAATCATGGAGTACCACAATATCTCTATTGCCACTACAGAATTAACTATTTATTCATTATACTATTAACTATATATTCATTATTCTATATCATTGTTTTGTTTACTTAAAACAATGATATAGTATAGTTAATTAGTTTACATTTGTATTGTATAATTAAAAAAAGACAATATGCCTGTAACAAGTAATGTACTTGAGCTTCCGAGTCAATGACCCACATCTCGGATTTTTGTCCAGTTCGGGTTTTTGTCCAGTTTCCCTGATCCATTGAGCAAATGCTGAGATGGCCCCTTGATTTGCTTCTGGACGTAAATATAGCTTCACTGCGTTTCACGTTTTGATGAGCTTTTCTTTTGCTTGTAGTGGTAGTAGTGATAAGGGTGAGTTTCTATTTTATTAGCAATACAGAAAAACCAAATCTGCAGTTCATTTACCGTGACAAATAAGTTTTCTATAACTCGGAAACGAAAATATCTAGTTTTTGAAATGTTAATCTCTCGCTTTTTTAAATTTATTATTATTTAATGTAAATGAATTTGAGACGTTGTTTTGTCGTATGTATTTATTTTGGCATAAAGCTTTTTCGGCAGCATTGCGACCAACTTCAGTGCTAAGATGGTCGTAATGCGGCCGAAAAAGCTTTATGCCAAAATAAATACATACGACGAAACAACGCCTCAAATGCATTTACATGATGCAAATGTCGTTAACGCCGCACCTTTTCCTACCTTTATTATTATTATTATTATTATTGTTATTATTATTATTATTATTTCATCTTTCAAATATTAGTAGTTAAATTGTTGGGAGGGAATTCTGAAACTCAAGGAAGTGTGCGCAGATGATTTTCTCCCCCATTGGATGGTTTTTTTACTGTTTTTGACTAAATAAATATCTAACTAATTCTCCCTCGAAAACATTATTTTCGAAGGTAAAAGCGAAACGTGTGAGAGTGCGTGTGGGAAACGTTGGCAGCCCTGGCCGCCCGGGGCGCCGCACGCGCCGTCCGCACGTGGCTCCCTGCCGGCACGTGCTCTCACGACGCGGCGCCCGGCGCGGAGGCCACGGCGGCAGGGAATTCCCTCCGCCAGACGAGTCAACGTTCCCTCGCCGTCCGCCCGCCCTTCGGGGAGCGCCACTTACGCCCTCATTAGGGGGAGGGGAAGGGCAGCAGTCGAGGCTGCTGGTAATGATCTCCCCGTCTCACATCTTGGCACCATTCGGAATGACGGGGGGACGCGAAATATGATAAGTTCCATTTTGCTTTCAGTTTTTCATCCACTAGTACCCATACATCTGGTAAGGATGGATTTAGGTAGCCAGTCAGTTCAGCAATTGAATCGTTTATTTCAGAAACCCGTCAAACGCCAAAATTTAAAATGCGCTTTAGTGGTGGAATGTTGTTACATGAGGATAGACACATCGCTTATTCCATATTTACCAGAAAAATATTCATTTATTAACTGCTTTAATATTAAAAAATATTTTGAAATCGGAAAAACTGGACACTTTTTCTCAATTTTCTCGACATGACAAATTGGCGTTTGACGGGTTTAGGAAATAAACGATTCATTTTCCTATTAGCGATTTGCGTGGTTGTTATATCAAAGTCATAAGTAACCCTATCTTCGGTGAATTTCCTTTCTTTTCGGGAATATTTAATGACGTTATATAACAATATAAATTAATTCAAGTTCTTCAAATAATAATAATTATTATTATTATAATTATCATCATTGTACCCAGACGCTGTGAGAGATGTGGTGACTTCATTTTCATAGCTAGTGTTTATGCTCAATGAGATGTCGTGGAGTGTGTGATGGATATCTCTGGAGCATACTGCAATATGTTTGAAAACATACGACGGACTTTTCATAGTAGTGTCTCGGTTCGTAAATAGTGCATTTCTGAAACGTTTAGCTAATGTGCAAACTTTTAGCTTCAAAGTATTTAATTCTGTTATTTCCTGTATGATGTAGGTCGTGAGAGTATTTGTCACATACAATTCGTTTACGTAGTTCCCTATCAAACTTAACCCCTGCATCTATTAAAAAGCATTCATTACACGGAAATCTATCACCATCAACGATTATGATATTTTCTTTGCACATTTTTCGCAAAACTGACACAACTGAAACAACATTTATTATTGACTTTTTTCGAGTAAAAAAGTCGCCTAATCGAGATAGTAAACCGCATGGAAATGCGATGTGTTTTTACACACACGGGATCTCCCCACACGTCAGCTTTCATTCTTACGCTATTACGCCTTGGTGCAGGGCCAGCAGGCTGCATTCTGAACGGCGCTGTGAGTGCCATGACGTCAATGCACGTCATTTCGTGGACGAGAATGCGACCGATCGTGTCTGCGTGCGACGCCTCGTGACGTGATCCGCTACCAAGTGACGTCAGATGCTTGTAGGGAGAGAGACGATTATAAAATCGTTCGTCACGTAATTTGGCGCCGAGTGACGTAATTTGACAGTATGTTGCTTTCGTGGTGAGCTAATGACAATTAATAGTTTTCCTCCTACAACTTCGCTTTGAACAACTTTTATGTCTTATTACACCGACTAGTGTTGACTCTTTCATTCTTTACATATTCAGAGGAAGCTCATTCTCTATTAATATCACATCGTCTGTTTCATTAAGACTGGAATGTACAATGTTTCCTTTCTCTAAAGATAAAAAAATTCTTTATTGCATAATTGTTGATCATACTGGACTGACAGGCTACAGGTATTATTATCAATAAGAAGCTTCTGGTTCTGAAGGATCAAGGACACTTCCCAGGTGATTAACTCTTTTTTTCTTCCAGCGGCTTCCTCCAGGTTCAGGGGATGACGATTTTCGACAATCGGTGCCGAGTATCCTTTATGTTCCCCATGGCGATTCATATTAATCTTTGCACACGCTTGCGGGTTCCCCGGTCTGTGGTCAGCAGACTCACTAGGTCTTCTGCGACAACACGCACATGAAATATAAGGAACAAACAACCATGCCTAAGGCGGAACTCGAACCCGCAACCCTTCCGACCGAGACGCTTATCGGAACACGCTCTAGCCACCTCGGCTAACAACCATGGCCACGGCGGAACTCGAACCAGCAACCCTTCTGACCGAAGCGTTGATCAGAACACGCTCTAGCCACCTCGGCTAACAACCATGGCTAAGGCGGAACTCAAACCCGCGACCCTTCCGACCGAGGCGCTTATCGGAACACGCTCTAGCCACCTCGGCTAACAACCATGGCCACGGCGGAACTCGAACCAGCAACCCTTCTGACCGAAGCGTTGATCAGAACACGCTCTAGCCACCTCGGCTAACAACCATGGCTAAGGCGGAACTCAAACCCGCGACCCTTCCGACCGAGGCGCTTATCGGAACACGCTCTAGCCACCTCGGCTAACAACCATGGCCACGGCGAAACTCGAACCAGCAACCCTTCTGACCGAAGCGTTGATCAGAACACGCTCTAGCCACCTCGGCCAACAACCATGGCTAAGGCGGAACTCAAACCAGCAACCCTTCCGACCGAGGCGCTTATCGGAACACGCTCTAGCCACCTCGGCTAACAACCATGGCCACGGCGGAACTCGAACCAGCAACCCTTCTGACCGAAGCGTTGATCAGAACACGCTCTAGCCACCTCGGCTAACAACCATGGCTAAGGCGGAACTCAAACCCGCGACCCTTCCGACCGAGGCGCTTATCGGAACACGCTCTAGCCACCTCGGCTAACAACCATGGCCACGGCGGAACTCAAACCCGCGACCCTTCCGACCGAGGCGCTTATCGGAACACGCTCTAGCCACCTCGGCTAACAACCATGGCCACGGCGGAACTCGAACCAGCAACCCTTCTGACCGAAGCGTTGATCAAAACACGCTCTAGCCACCTCGGCTAACAACCATGGCTAAGGCGGAACTCAAACCCGCGACCCTTCCGACCGAGGCGCTTATCGGAACACGCTCTAGCCACCTCGGCTAACAACCATGGCCACGGCGAAACTCGAACCAGCAACCCTTCTGACCGAAGCGTTGATCAGAACACGCTCTAGCCACCTCGGCCAACAACCATGGCTAAGGCGGAACTCAAACCAGCAACCCTTCCGACCGAGGCGCTTATCGGAACACGCTCTAGCCACCTCGGCTAACAACCATGGCCACGGCGGAACTCGAACCAGCAACCCTTCTGACCGAAGCGTTGATCAGAACACGCTCTAGCCACCTCGGCTAACAACCATGGCTAAGGCGGAACTCAAACTCAAGTGACCCTTCCGACCGAGGCGCTTATCGAACACGCTCTAGCCACCTTCGGCTAACAACCATGGCCACGGCGGAATTTCGAACCAGCAACCCTTCTGACCGAAGCGTTGATCAGAACATCGCTCAGCCACCTCGGCCAACAACCATGGCTAAGGCGGAACTCGAACCAGCAACCCTTCTGACCGAAGCGTTGATCAGAACACGCTCTAGCCACCTCGGCTAACAACCATGGCTAAGGCGGAACTCAAACCCGCGACCCTTCCGACCGAGGCGCTTATCGGAACACGCTCTAGCCACCTCGGCTAACAACCATGGCCACGGCGGAACTCGAACCAGCAACCCTTCTGACCGAAGCGTTGATCAGAACACGCTCTAGCCACCTCGGCCAACAACCATGGCTAAGGCGGAACTCAAACCAGCAACCCTTCCGACCGAAGCGCCGATCGGAACACGCTCTAGCCACCTCCGCCAACAACCATGGCTAATGCGGAACTCAAACCCGCGACCCTTCCGACCGAGGCGCTTATCGGAACACGCTCTAGCCACCTCGGCTAACAACCATCGCCACGGCGGAACACGAATTAGCGACCCTTCCGACCGAAGCGCTGATCGGAACACGCTCTTGCCACTTCGGCCTTCCAGGTCGGCCAAGGTGATTATCATAAGTAATATCACGAGAAGTGCTGTGATAGCCGGTAAATTCACAACTCGCGTAGCGAGGAGTAAATTTACCGGCTAGCACAACACTTCGAGTGATATTTGGTGTGACTATTTCACGAATTAAGACATTACATTATTTGAATGGATAATTAAAATCACAGGAATTACGAAAAAGAGAAATATTACTAAAAATTGCAACCGGAATATGTTAAATTTTCATTCAGCTCCGAGTTATCACTTCTTCCCGGAATAACTTATAATCAAGTAAAATATGAATAACAGTTTAATGCAGAAAATGATTTCAAATATATTTCGATTTTATGGTAATAAAACTGACAAAAAACAATTATGATAAAGCTACTTACAAGAACATTTATTAAAATCAATAATTAACGTTGTGGGAAGTTGTGTTTTCCATGTCTTGCTATTACATGGAAGTATTTGAAATGGGAGATGTACAAGCTGAATTAGCAGTGCGATTCGTCAAATTCGAATGAATTGAACATACGTGTGTACTCATTACAGTATTTTTTTAAAATAATTTTGGTTGTAATGTTCCACATAGTTTTGATAACATATCTTTTGTATTCTTCATTATCTAATCTCCGCATATTAATTGACTAAAATATGTGTAATTTCTTCATTTGTAGTTTGTGCTGTCCATTTGTATTTTCTTTCGTCCCAAAATTCTTGAAATTGCTTCCACACACATTCTGTTTCTATTGCTGTTTCCGGCACTGAATCTTTAATAATTGATTCTACTTCAGAGTTTTAAACATTACCAAAACGATACATTTTAATTTTATATTGGTGCTCACAAGCTATTATGAACCTAAAACAATTGATATATTTATCTTAAAAAGGTAAACAAAGTGATTACAGCGGAGTGCCAAATGTAAACAAAGTGATAATCACATGGCAATAAACATTTGCTATTTAATCTGAATAGGTTTTTGCTTAGCATTGGTTACTTACAACACGAACAGACATGAGTGAAATAGTCAATATAACTTGTTTATTTGCACACTTCAATTATTGGTTGACGCTAAACAGATTTTCAAATGTGCTTGCTTGGTCGTCATCTAAAATATACTCAGTGAGAAATATCTAAATTGTGATGTAAATTCAAAAGCAAAAGAGAAAATTGATACCTAGCATCTGCAACTCACTCTCCATGATAATTTACGAGCAAAAAATGAACAACACGAGAAATATATGTAACATGACAAAACGGAAATATCTCAATTCAAAACTGACGAAACAAATTTCGGTTGCGTTATTCCCAGTTACTTCGTTAATAATCGTGTATACAAGCTCTTTTTAATTTCTTTAATATTTTTAGAACACCTACACAAGCGAATTTCTTGAAGTTAGAGCTGGACTTAGAAGACACACAGTTGCAATTGTTCACGGCGACGATACTAGAACACCAAAAACGCTGTCCTAGGAAGGTAGCAACGAAAAAGCAACGAAGGAGAACGAATGTTTTGGTATCATCGCTCCTAACACCGTTTATTGCTCAAGCCTTCTATTATAGTATTCAACGAACCGAGTGTATAAATAGATGTGTAAATGCATGAATGGTATGTTCAAGAAAACGAGCGACATTAGGAACGAGTTTTCTCATATACCATGAGTTCAATTATACCTTTTTATACACATGTTACGTTCAATATTTTTTCGTTTCCATTTACGAATAATTCAAATTTTTGGAAATTCTCGCATACCTTTTCCACTTGAGGTATGCAATTCATGACCTAGTATTGCCTCTGAAAAAGATCTATTTTAGTGGGCCTTGCATTGTTTTTGTTTCCACGAAATATTTGCAAATGGTAGGACATATTGCGGATAAAATATTAGAAGCAGACCAAGGCAAGAAAACATTACTTCCCACGAAAAGTAAAGACAGGTATGAAAGAGAATACAACATGTATAAATATTGGGGGGAAATGTAATCACCTCTGACTATAGCGTTTGCTCTAGCGTTTTTTTAACTGGTAAACACAACTCACGTTTACATTTTTTACATTCGTAATGCTAAGACCAAATGCTTTACATGTAAATGTAGTTTTATTCATTCCTTGTGTATATGTAGTTGTTTTTCTTAATTTATAATATTTTCTATAATTTATTATAATTTGTTATATTTTCTTAATTACACGATTCGACTCCGTTTCTAAATTCTGATTCGTAGATGTGTCGTTTTAATTGCACGCATGCTATTAACATATATATAATCAACGATTTTTCATGGAATTAATGAGCACACATAGTTAACTAAACGAAAAAATATCTTAAGCGCATTATTTATTCCTCTAGCCTCCAGGATGGCTCATGGGCAGAGTACTAGATTCGCGTCTTGTGATCCCATGGCTGGGTTAGATTCCTGGTCGAGGCAAAAATAGAGTTGAACTTTCCTTTAAAATCGTCTGTTTCCGTAGCAATGTAACAAAGAAAAGCTCAGGCAGGCGGTGTGTGCTAGTTATGGTGAAGGGAAATATGTCATGTTCGCCACATATCTCTCTTACCTTCCAAGCGTGGGAATTAAACTAGGCTAAATAATGCTAGCCGGCTAAGTTGGACAGTCGACCTCAAAAGCCAAATACGTGCGTACAATTTATTCCTCTTTCAATGGAGGGATAACTGAACTGTGTATAAAAGTAGTATGACATGCTCTTCTACAACGAAGTTGTAAAATATTTGTTTCTTCAATGGATACTATCCTACTAATGAGGAGATGAATGCCCTTATACTGGTATAAGCTAAATATCTCTCTCTACAAATGTGTAGTTTATAGCTCTTTCTCCATATCAACACACATGAAAAACATAAAAAATCATTCCGTCTGTAAAAGTAAGCACTTCTAAAAGATGTTAATTTATCAATTCGTAATTCTAACTACTCTCTCATCATAAGCATATTAACATCCACTACATTCTCCAAACCTTTCAATCATCAATCAATTGAAAAATGATACCATTAGTTTTCTTCTATAAATTCGCAAAAGTCTCTCGCTTCCACTTGGGCTTACAAGGTCTCGAAACTCCTGGCAATGAGCTTTCGTTTCGCGGAGGACAGAGTGTCCGGGTGCGCGAACTCATGACCTCCAGGGTCTGGCGCAATGCACTGCCCGGGTGGGCGAGGGGGCGTGGACTGGCGGCTATTTCACCACTTTTTCTGCCCCACCCGCCCCGCCTCGCCCCGCCCTTTCCACCCCGCCACACACCGCTCATCCACTTCAACCCGCCTCCCCGACTTCCTATATTGAAAAGTTGCTGGGTATAACCTTCGATACTTCGATTTACAGCTATTCAATAGTCCTTTCGGATTACAAAGCACTTCAGCTAAAAATGCAAACCACATAAAGTGGTTTTAACTGGATGTATTGCTTTATAACAGGCACGATAAAATGAGTCCGCACGAGCTACTTGCCCACCTGAGAAGCCCGGCGCTCCTATTCTATATCCTATAGAGAATGAAAGTGATGTAAACATGTGTGGATAAGCAGTCGCTGATACGCTACAAGTTCGCGTGACACATTTCTCCTTGGACTTCAAGTCAACGTCAATAAAATCTTGGTTGCATTTGTCCTAGGAAAGACCTGTCGTTTTGTAAGGGGAGATAACAAAAAATCGTAATTGTTTATAATTTGATTATAATATATTTTATACATAATTTAATTATAATATCTTCAAAAGCGTCTTTTTCTTTGTGTATTTCTTTGAATATATCAGAATTTTCCAAACTTTTCACATAAGCTCACGCGACATCTAATTCTCTTTAGTAGTCACTGTAATATTCGAAGTCTTTAAAAAATCAATATTGTCGTAAGAAAGATTTTCCACTGCAGCAAGAGAAGCTGTCAAATAATGATTTTAACTAACCTTCGCTCTTATTCGACCACGATTACACCTGTAGTGTCGTAAAATACGGATTACATAACAATTGTTTACTGCATAGAGTGACGTAATTATTTATAAACAAAATCTTGAAATTGAGAATTTTGATTTTAATGACGTTTTTGTGGAAGAAAAGTTTCGAAATTGCTATCTTAACTGCTCATTAGTATTCAGATATAGTTAATATATCCGAACAATATTGTTCTTTTAATTACTCTGCCCCAAGTTGGGCATGCCACTGAGATAAATTTAATACATATGGATCTGACACTAATTCCATCTTACACCCGCCTAGCTTACCTTCACGGTGACGGTCCATTCTTAGGAAGCGGAACATTTTATGAAGATTTTCCCCATCAATTGAGTTGGTATTGCTTGTAATCTTTAATTCAGTAATCAGCCTTTTTCTTTCATAACAAAACTAAGAACATAAGGTTTTTTAACTATGGGATATAACAATCAAGAAATTACCTTAAATTATTTTTGGCAGCCAATTAAAAGTCTATTTACATTGTTTTTCTTTCTTTTTCTTTCTTCGCACGCTACCAATTTTCTTACACGCTCTTGCGCTACGCCGCCGCGACGTGTCCCCACGTCGCGATGATTCTTTCCTCTTCCACTTCACGTTCAGTACATCCTTCTACCATATTCCTCTCTTTATGGGACTATTGTACTCCGCACCTTTCCTTTTTATATCTCACCACGATATTGCGAGTACCGACTCAGCGCTTCGGTCCGAAGGGTCGCGGGTTCGAGTCCCGCCTTGGGTATGGTTGTTTGTCCCTTGACTTTGTGTGTGTGTTGTCGCGGAGGGCCTCGCGTTCTGCTGATCCCAGATCAGAGGAGCCCGCAAGTGTGTTGGTCTAGTGTATGGTCGAATATGCGTCCCTTCGGGACGTAAAGGGTAACCGGCTGTTGGCTGGATAAAAGACCTAGAAAAAAATAAACAACCAGTATATTACCCACTCCACACCCAAAAATTCGAGAGAACTCCTTCTTGATGTGTCTACTCGGAGTCCTCCAGTCTCGTTCTTCCTCTTTTTTCACTGTTCTTCATGCCACCTGTGTTTTTTTAATCGTATCTATGTGTGGCTTTGCCTGGTCAATTATGAAACTTGTAACTCGTCCTTTTTTTATAACGTTCCTTGACTCGACATTCCCCTAGATTTTTCAGTATATTAGAGTTCATTCTTAAATTATCACCTTATATAAAACATCATTTCGCATCGGTTTAATAACTTCTTTTGCAGCTTCGACTATTTCAGTAGATTCTGCCAAAATTGTGTTTTGTTGGATTGCAACATTTTATCTGCTGGTTCTAAACTTTTAAAACGTTGAACAAAAATTGATATAAATCTAAGTTGAAGAGTAATGGTGACTGTACAAAGTAACAGCTTCCTCTTTTTGATCTCCGCTAAAATCATTACTAATTTTAATTGATTGCCATGCCCTGATTATGAATCTGTAATTGTTGTAAATAAGCCCAGTGACTTGCAAATGTTCGGACCAGTGCTGTACCAAAAGATGGCTAAGATTGCGTCCTTCGTATATTTTGGCAAAAGCTCTTTGTTAGGCTAGTGGTGCTACAACAGCACGAACTTAATCACGATATTGCTAATAGCTATGTAATATTGTAATATGATAATATAGGTCTTACACTTCAATGACCATTTGAAAAATTCTTAAACAAACGAAGCGTGAAAAATACATTTTTTAAAAATTCAAACGTTTAAACGAAAACAGCTTTTTGTCATTGAATTCAGTGTATTCACGTTCTACATAAATGTACCAACGATGTGCGATGCGTATTTTAGCCGTAAATAAAATTATTAATTTATGTTAACGCAAACCAACGGCCGCTGTCATTATCGCCTTCTGTTATCAGTGCGGTGTTATAACAATGTTGCAACGATCAACAATGAATACTAATTCGTATAGGATACAAATTTTGCAAGTTCGCATTGTTGATACCACAGGCAAGAAAATAAAAATGAATACGAAAATATAATAATTAAATATATTGTCGTATTCATGAAAACTACTCGGTTTTCTCGCATTACTCTTCATTCCCACATCTTATTATGCAAGGCGAAATAATCTCTTCGTTTTCACATTTTACCTCAACTCTCTATTGTTTTTGCTCCTCTTCAACTTCGTCGAAAGCAAAGGTCAGGCGTTGACATAATTATATGCGTTTGTCAGTTGTTCTCCAAAGTCAGAAAACCCGCATGGGAGCGGGAGCTACTAGTCGTCACGAGGTCCAGTCAAGTTGTTCTGTGGAAATTTGCTTCTTATAGCAAATCGAGTCGGGGCCCATTGTTGCGTTCAAGGGCAACTAGTATGTCATTTTACCGTCAGGAGCGTCACTTACTAAGAACAATGGAGCGACCACAACTTCTCACTTCACTAATACCTTGAACGCACCCAGTTTCTCGGAATTTATATCCTAAAGCAAGAACATGAAAATTATAAAATAAACAACTTCTGAATATTTTGTTAACCCTATTATTTTAAACGAGTTACATTTATAATTTTCTGTTGTTCAAAACAAAGGAAATACACACATTAGACAATGACTTCCATGGCTTTGTAGAAACCCATCAATTTTCAATAACAAGACTTCTTAAACAAAAGGCCAATTGAAACAATTTATGACTTTTTTGGGCGCTTCAATGCATGTAGAGAATATCTTCGTAGTATTTAGTAGTGCGAAAAGCAATTAGTAGATATTTTTTGAGCGTTTTACTACTAGCTACAGAAATGTTGCACTTGAAATTATGATTTTCTGTTCATAAGGAGGTTAAATAGAATCAGTGAATTCAAAAAAAATTTAGCACCGGAAGTATTGTTTAAAATAAATTTACTTCAAGAACAGGTAGCAAGCAAATCTGCAAGTGTTGGAATAAATAACCTGCTCAAACCATTTTTGTCGCCAACAAAATATTCGACCACACCAAATCAATTTAGAGCAGCAGGGCACGCCCTTCACTTTTTACGTTCTTAAGAATGTAATGATGGTAACATTACATTCGACACTCCAAACATGTTTTCTGAAACAGTTTTACTGTACGAGGAAGTGGTGGGATGGTGAAACACGAGGATTAAACGAAAGCTCATGACTCACTCAGATCTGAAGCAAGAAACCTGAATTGAAACCTGATTTCGTCGCCAACTGGTGACACGACAAACCAAAAACACATTGCTTTGGTGTGAGAACTGAAGTTTGTTAAAGAAGGTATTTTCCCACCAAACGTCTAAAAATACCTCATAAAAAAGCAACAAGGCAACATCTCAATGAACTGAACCTCATTCGCTGATATCTTCTTCCTGGAGTAACGCAACCACGCGCCGGAGATGCAAATCTGACACATTAAACATTTTGGATAATAACAAAATTAAAAAGATATAAATTTGAAAACGACAAATTTTTCCTTCCGAGAAATTTGGAAGACGCATTTAAATCGGTAAAAGAACTGCAAATTTGGTTTTTGAGTATTCCTAAAAAAAATATCCCCCTGACTACTCCTCTGGCAAATAGAAAAGAACTCAATAAAACATACGCAGAAGGAAGATATTTGTGTCCACAAGAAAACAAAAGAAAAAGGCCATTTCAGAATTTCCTCAATGGATCAAGGGAAAATGAAAAAAAGTTGAGATGGTTTGATAGACCCGGAAGTTGAAGTGCAACATTTGTTGTAGGCATATTTTATCTTATAGTATTACAATATGCAAATTGTAACTCTCGCATTTTCCTCATTATTAAAATACGTTCATCATTATTGGCCTTGCTTTAACCAATTCCTTCAAGATTTTGTGAGTGACATTAAAAGTCAGGTACGACAATTCGTGAGATGGGTGACGAAATGAGTTGAAAACATAACAATAACACAAATAAGATACTGGGTTGGATTTGCTGTTTATCGCCTTAACAGAGTCAATTTTGTAACACTATCTTGTAATAAGAATCAATAATATAAAATATAAAATAAGTTACCTAGACGTAGGAGTAGTCAGTAGCCACCTTTGCAGTAGCCACTTAACCACCACAGCAACTCATTTATTTCGATTGTTCGTAACGGACTCTGTCCTATAAGTGTGACCTTCCGCTTCTCTGTGTGGTTGCTTTTAGTCGATTGATTAAGTTGATTGATTGATGGTGATTCTGGGCGCGTCAACTACAGAGGTCATTAGTGCATGTTTCTCATCGGGAGGTGGCAGTGATCTTCCCCCACTGGATGGTGAGATTCAGCGCCGACCTACAGTCGACTAGCGGGATTATCCCCAACCAAGTGTCTCCCACCAGCGGGGTACCCTCCAAATCGGGTTCATGTTCTAAGTCCCCGGCCGGTCTCCCGGCATACGTGTTAGTGTAGTGTGTGTGTGTGTGTGTGTGTGTAAAAGGTAAGAATAGGACAAGGAAGAGGAAGGAAAGATCGCGCGCGGTCCGTTTCTTAGAGTACTACTCCGGCATTCATCTGGTGTTGATCGCAGAAACCACGGAAAACTACTGATCAGAGCAGCCGGCCCCAGATTCTCCCACTAACACTGAATGATCTCGATCTAGCTGAAAAGCCAGGGTCGAAAATCTTGCCGTCGTCGGGACTCGAACCGAGAACCTCCCGGTCAGAGGCCCTGCAGTGACATCAGTGGATGCACTGAGCCACCGCTCCCGGTTTTAAGTCGATATAAGTGAAGAGAATGTCTCAAAATCGTCTCCGTGGCGCGCCGTTGAGGAGCGCTGCTAGAGAGCGAGCAAGAGAGCGAGCAAGAGAGCGGAGGCTCCGTGGCCCAGCGTCGCAGCGCCGCCAGAGGGAGTGGGCGTGGCGGTGGGACCTTGGACCGCCGCGCCGCGCCGCACAGCGCCCCAGCCGGACATCCGCGAGGCCGCCTCACATCCGGGCACGCAAAATTAGTTGCTCGCGCCTTTTTCTCAGGCCGCTGCTACATTTCACCATTTTTACTGCATAGCATGCACATATACAAAATCAGCGATTCAGATGAGAGAGAAAACCAGTCTTCTCTTCGTCTAGAGGAACAAATGATTCTTATGTCGTTTTGCTGAGAAACTCTGTTTTTTTTCGCAGCGGTTTCTCGGCGATTTTCTATAATGTTCATGACATTGTGCTAGTTGTGAGACGAATCTCTAAGGATAATACTAAGTATTGCCGAAGAAAAAATTACTTTTTTTAGTACAAAAGAAGAAAAACGATATTTTTAATTGACAGAATTGGAATGCAAATGACGACAGATCTGTAGCTCGTGCGACCTTACGATCACGCTCAATTTTATGCTTTCAGAATCTTACCCCCTAGTCTACGGACTCGGAACTGCAAGGACTCGCTGATAAGAAATGACCTCTCCCAAGACTAGAAATGCTCTTCGAGTCTTGTAAATAAGCAAGAAGTTACGGTGATATTGCCGGCGAAGGCTAATTCAGTTTCTTCAGATCGATTGGGAATTTTGGAGAAAGTCATCTAAACGGTTTAGGCGCTAGCATTTACCACAGACAGAGGGACAGACTATTAGACGTTTTACCGTCAATCGATTTTTAGGTATCAAGGACCCAGAAAATATGTATTCTGACGTGCAAGAAGAAGCAATTTACTACATATATACGAAGATGCGACTTTTCCTATTATTATATGCGTACTTCGGTCTATTCGAGAGAAAAATATAAAGAAAGAATTTGGAGCAGTTTTTGAGAAAATATGGAACATGTTGTTGAAATTTTATGCAAAGTACCTCCAAAAAACAAAATATTCATTTCAAATTCGCAAGGTCTCGAGTTTATTCAGATCGATCAGTGAATGTCAATTTTCCCGTCTCACTTCTTGTCGCAAATATCATTCTATTACACAACTCTTATTGCTGTTAAACATTAGTGCTTCTTTTAAAACCGCCAAAAAAAGTCCTCTCGCGACTTTATTTTATCATCATCTATTCAAAGCCTCCTATTGATTGATTGATTGATTTTTTCGTGTTTCCGGGCGCGTCAACTGCTTTGGTCATTAGTCCCGTTAGTGTAGTGCATGTTTTTTCTCGGGAGATGGCGGTGATCTTCCCCCGCTGGATGGCGAGATCCGGCGCCGACCTACTGTCCGCTAGTGGTGTTTTCCCCTTACCAGAACTCGCCCACCAGTGGGGCACCACCCCAGCCGGGACAAGCTCTAAGTTCCCGACCGGTCTTCCGGAATATGTGGTAGTGTAGTGCATGTTAGTGTAAGTGTTTGTGTAAGGGGAGAGGATAGGACAAGGAAGAGGAAGGATAGATCGCGCGCGGTCCATGACCCGTTTGTTAGAGTACTATTCCGGCATTCGCCTGGTGTTGATCGGAGAAACCACGGAAAACTACCGATTAGAGCAGCCGGCCGCTACAATTCTCCTCCAGACAGCGAGTGAATTCGACCTAGCTGAAAGGCTAGTGTCGAAAATCCTGCCGCCGTGGGGAGTGGGAACCTAGGACCTCCCGGTCAGAGGCGCTGCAGTGACATCAGTTGATGCACTGAGCCACCGCTCCCGGTAAAGCCCCCTATCACTCTCCATCTTCACGCCGACCGATGTGTAAGGGTTTACATAAATAATAGTCGTAAATAAACATGTAATATGATGTATTACACTATGAACCGAGTTACCATCTGCCAACTCTGTCACCCACAGCTCCTTATACAGTCGAGGCGTCGACACATCGAGGTGACTCGCCTCGAAGCTCACCATTACGGCGGCTTATTTAGTATTTGCGAGCCCCTAAAGCCAATGCTGTCCTGCTGTCCGCGTGTCTATTTCAAACGTCCCAACACAAAACTCCGAGGTTCTTCTGAAAAGTGGAGTAAATGGTTGATTAAAACAAATAAAACAAAACGTGGAACAAAATACCTACAGTCACCCTCAAAGAATCATCCACTGGCCACAACACACGTTTGACATCGGCGCTAAAGCTACTGATTTGAGTCAGAGAAGGCGTCTTTGGGAACCTAAGGAAGCGCAGATGTCACCCGTCGCTGTATGTCTGGAAGGACTGCAAAAAGGTTGCCATTCAGGACCCATGTAAGGCGATGCAAAGAAAAGAAGTCAGCAGCCGTCAGATCAGAAGAGTACGGTGATGTGCGAGAACAGTTACAGTGCGTCGGGTCGAGAAGTTCCTTTCATGGATGGCGGTATGCGTTGTCATGCAACGGACTCCACTTGCCATGCCTCAACAGCTGTGGATGAACTCATACGATGCGCATTAAGCTTTTCAAGACGAATTCGCTGAAGTCCCCATCGACTGATTTTCCTTCCGGTACAAATTCGAGGTGGGTTATGGTGTTGCAATCGAAAAAGTGCAATAAAGAGTGACTTCATTTGGTTAAAATATTTAATTGATCGTAATGTTGTAATTTTATTTTCTGTTCTTGAGCCGTGTGCATATTAAATATTAGAAAATCATTGTGTGGTTCTACAGAATTTTTGTTGTGGGAGGCCACTAGCAGTAATAAAATTCCGCAAAGCTAATATATATGCTGTAGAAAAGTCATCTAGATTTTAAGAATACGCAATTCTATTCATTTCGAATTAACACCTAGTTGGAAATACATTTGATCTTCATCAATATGTACTTTCCTATCACATACAGCTACAGTTGCAAATAATATTTCAATCAAGAAGTGTAACAAAACAATAAAACAATCACATTTGGAGGAAAATAAAATTTAATTCACAATTTATTTACATTACACTATTTTCTGTTGATACTACACATTCGTACAGATGCAGTAAAAGGCATCAAAACACATGAATATTACTTTCCAAAACACCAGACTCTTGCACATATTTTTTCATATCCTTGTTGAACGATTCAGTTCCACATATCAATACAAGAGTTTTTTCAGATGACTTTTCAGACACTATTTTTCTAATACTATTTGATGTAATTCTGTCTTCTCTCACGGTCTCTCCATAGCGAACATTCTGCGGAATTTCTTGTGTTACAAACAAACAAAATAAAAAATTACAGTATGTTCTGAAATAAGAAATGTCATCACACATAAGCATTTCCTCATACTTTCTGCATGAATACAACAGATGCACTAAAGTTTCCTCGGCATCATCTTCCACAATTGATTTAATCAAACGTACCATTGGAGCTATACCAGTTCCTGCACAACACATAACCACTTGCTTATATTCATTCCTACAATATCTGAATTCTCCAAATGGTCCTCGCCAATGAACAATTTCACCAATAGTCCAAGATTTTATGTAATTTGACATTTT
The DNA here is from genome assembly GCA_011170035.1 of Teleogryllus occipitalis. NCBI lineage: Eukaryota > Metazoa > Arthropoda > Insecta > Orthoptera > Gryllidae > Teleogryllus > Teleogryllus occipitalis. Next base: position 98,523 of record BLKR01001048.1, read on the forward strand.
CCCTTTGGGATACACTTTAATCAATACTTCAAAACATCCCTGCATATGAGCATCCAAATCAGATATCGGAGTGTACGCTCTTGTAACAATACAGTCATTACTGTCAACTTTATTTTTCATTATCAAATGTTGACCAACTTCAATATTAAGAATAGAAGAATATTCATTTTTAAGGTCAATTAGATGTTTTTCTGAAAGTTGAAAAGTATATTTATTTGTGTTAGATGTTAAAGTTGTAATGGATACGAGTTGAAAAGGTGTGTATTTAATTTGTGACAATACAGATGGTAAATCTAATCTTTTACTGCATTTTTTCTTTTTAATATCACTGCATAATTTCTCCCACTCTGCTAATTTCTTCTCGTATATAGTGAAAATACACATTTCACAATCATTTTTACAGCAGTCACTGTCATCGGGCCTTTCTGGCCTGGGAGGCAACACAAGATCTGTAGCATCGCTCATTTCAACTTTTTTCCCACAGATTCATACAATATGAACTTAACATGAAATGTTGACATGTTTATGGCTTCAAATACTTGCTGTTTTTATGAACAGACTTTTAGCATATTTTTTTAAGTTCCATTAATGGTGTTTATTATGAATAGAATATGCAGTAAACCCCATTTTCTCTTTTTGTTTGGAGTATGCGATCCACTCCAGTTCGCTGCGTGTAACATTAGGTTTAGTGGCAGGAACATTACGTTGAAGTTTGTTAAGGTGGTGCAGAGGGAGACTAATTGTCTTTTAAAAGAGATCAACATAATCGTTCACATAATAACCATCGCAAATGAGGTATTTGACCTTCATAAGAACAGGTCAACAACAGAACTGCTACACATATTACATAGACGACAAGTATCTTTACAGAATTCGAAAGTTCTGCCTGATGGACCAACATGTGCTTAATGAGTAGCCAAACATTCATCACATTCTTGGCTTTCCGCAGGCACACCATGAATTGTTTTATATTCATATATTATTCAATTTTGTAATTTGAAACTGGAAAGAAGACGGAGAGGCTAGAAACGTAGATGGTCTAACATGACTCCCTTGGACTTAAGACATAATTTATACAAATAATGGCTATCAAATCAGATCAGATACTTCAAACTTCAAGAAACGGCCAAATGGAAGAATTATTTTGCAGCCAGTTGAGTTCTTATGCGGGGATGAGTCTTCAGGGATGAGACTTCAACATTTTGCAGAGACCTATAAGTTTAAATACCGTAGACCAGCCCACATATGCATCACTTCGCACCATTCAGCAACAATTACCGGCCACTCACTTACCTTTCTTCCTGAAGACACGGACTCCATTATTACGGTAGTGTATCAGCTCACACGTAATATTCAGCACAAAAAGAAATAGAAGTGAGAAATGGAGATTCTTCTGAGAAATGGGAAACTCAGGAATTCCCTCGCAAGGCCTACATCTTCAAGCTCATCACGAAGCTGGTGGAAGTCCCCGCGCAATTCCAGTCCTCACGCCGTCACGACCGTGTCCCCGAGCTGTCCTCGCCGTCCTCGAAGCACCCTCCCTCGCTGCTGAGGACTCTGTCCACGCCCTGAGAGGGCACTCACGGCCCTCTCCGCCGAAATAAAAGAAGAACGACTGCACGCCTCCTCTATCTTTGGTTGAAGTTGATAGACGGTATAAACAAACTCATTATTCTACTCGTGGCAGCAATATCATTAGTGCATTTCACAGTATCTGATACGCACCAGTCAAGGCGACTCTAAACAATCTTTTTTTTTATATTCAGTGGGCAACGATATGGATTTACATGTGGCGAGTTCAGAAAACAACACAATAGGTAAACATTTGTAACACTATTTACATTTGAGGTTACCCAGTTGGGCTCCTGAAATATTTTATTTGTTAATGTTATGTTGTTTTTTTGTTGAAGATGGTGGAATTAGTTACAGGGGAACGGAATTATTATTTCATGACATCTTGGGGGTATGGTTTCTGAATTCTTCCAAAGCGTGAGGATGTTTTTCCTAGCAGAATGGTGGTTCCCTTTGGAGGCTGAAGAGAAGGTCAGGCAAAAGATGCAGTTAATTGATTTATGATGATATCAGGGATTGAATGTGAAGATCGCGGTGAAGTCCATTTTTCGGTCAAACCATGAGGCGTTAGTGGTTTTACGGAGAAATTTATCTTGAAACGTTTGAAGGAGATTCAGATTTGTATGTGATGCTGTAAACCATATTAGGGAGGTGTAAGTTAACGTGGGGCGTATGAGAGTTTTGTACAATGGAGTGGGTTAGTGAGTTTAAGTAATAATGATTTACTGAGCAACTGATACAGTCGGATTGATTTTCCACAGACTTTATCGCAAACTTGATGAGGCACTTCCAAGTTAGCCGGCGAGGTGTATTTATTTATGTATGTATTTATCTATTAATTTAAATATTTGAAAACTAAAAAAGAAATTTCATATATCTTAAATGTTTCATAAATCCAGCTTGTTGAGATGTATCATGGTTTTGGTACTCTTAAAGTAATGTATGCTGCATTCGAGCGATATGTGCCTAAAAAACTCCCCAAAAACACTTAAGTAGGTAATTCTAACTTGGATAGAATTGTAATGCAATAAATTTTACACAATTTGTATATAGTGGTATAAAATAGTTTTAAATTATTATTATTATTATTGTAAGACATTTCAGAGAACAATGTTGATGGAAATAATAAAATTTACATCGGTAGGGTCCTAATATACAACAAGCAACTTAGCAAAAATAAATTTGTTTGGCTTTAATTTTTACTATTATATTATAAGTATATTATATTACAGCAGAAATACCATACCATATCTCAAGGATCTTTTTGATATAAAAAATTGGTAAAAAATTAAATAACAGCCATTTATTGACATTAAACCCGGAATGGAAAGTAGATCCGAACATTGAGTTTGTCGGCAGACATAATGGCAGCCACATTCTGCATTAGTGAAAATGAAACATAAATGCTAGTATGTGAATTTCAGAACTTGTATGTAATTGAGTCTCTACGGAACATCGTATTCCAAACGTTGAACATCAGAATTCGCGATTAAAACTGTCATCATAAGGAACACACGATATTACGAAAAAAATTAACATTTCTTGGGAAGTATTATTTCCACGAAGGATTAAACAACCCCTTAATGTCACATTTTGCTACCTGGTATTGTACAGCAAACGAGAAAGATGTCGGTCAACAAGCTAATAAGTCCAAAGACAAAATTAAGTACGCAAGTTCATAAACATAAGAAATAGAAAAGTTTTTTGTTTTACATTTTTGGCGTCTTGCTAGACAGAACGAGCTTCGGCTTCGGCGGGCTTCGGCGAGCGACGGATGTGGAGAACGAATTTAGCGGTATCAACTCTGAAAGTGATTCTACAACAAAATATTTAGAAGAAGAAACCAGAAGGAAAACTCAATAAGCATTGGTAAAGCCCAGTAAAGGATATCGCAAATTAAATCCTAGAAGGTAATGTTGAAAACAGTAATGAAAAATTCTTATGGAAAGCATACCTCCCCTCCCTTTTTGCATCGCAGCTCCCCCACCTCCCACCCCAACAGTCTGTTCTAATGGGTTCCGTTTTGCACGAAAAAGCTTCGCTGTCAAATTCTCTCGTTATGCAAATGAGTATTTTCCGGAAAGCTATTCCTCGGTGGCTGTCGACCCAGGGGCAGGGACCTTGAGCACCAGATGTGCCTCTTCTCTGAAGCCATCTTGCAAATTACTTATCGTGATTTATGTTGTTTCTTAGATAACATATGAACATCCGGGAGGGATGATATACGTGATGATACGTGTATGTTTATGTTGCGAATAGTCTGCGTTTAGGCAGACCCTACCAAAAAGGTAAAATGTGCATGAAACTCCATAGTATGTAACATCAAAATCAAAAGCATTGAATGGATTCTGCGCGTAAATTAATATTTCATATTTATTAGGAAGGATACTGAAAATCTTTTGTATTAACCTCTGCGATCATACGTCACCACAACAAAATGATCAGTCACCTCAGTAAATATTGCAATGAAACACTTAGTTCATATTTTTTAGAACGTGAAAATCACGTGCCATCAATATTGTACTCAGGTTTTTGTTACTTGAATAATTGACAGACAGTTAAGTAATTACTGTGTCAATATGAATACAATGGAAACTGGCTATTTCGACTGTCGATAACAGCAGTTTCAAGTATACTGAAATTTTCTTCAATCTCCTTCTTCTTCTCTCAAGTCATATGCATTAATTTCAGGAAGTCTACAATGAATTAAAAACTGGACAACACGAACCTTCGTCGTTTTGTGGTCAGATTGTACTCTTGTTTTTTGTTGTTGTTTTTTTAAAATTTGTTGCGCCCTTAATCTAACTTACCGACGCAACGCGTCTCTTCGCCCCTCGTTCCGAAGTAAGCGAGCGTTGAGCGCGGAGTAACCATCCATTATCTATCCCTCTATTCCAGAAGACGCTGTATTTTTGTCTCGACTCGTCAGTTGTCAAAGAGGACCTCCAGATAGCATCTCCGCGTACGCGCCTCTTACTTCACGCGCCCCTGCGTCACCACCCAGCGGCCAGAATTGGGAAGGAATTAGGAAAGGGGTAGGGTTTAGGACACTTCTCAGGGGTTGGACTAGCCCTTGTGAAGCAGCCAAACTCGTTTTGTTGGAACAAATTTCACATGAGATTCGACGGGAATCGAATCCGGACCTCAGTGGTGAAAGGCTAGCGACTTCCCTATGTGCCACAAGCGAGCCCGATTGTTCTCTTTGGTTTTTCAATGGATGTCAGAGGGCACGTTCATCAGTGTCTTGTGGTCTGGCTTCCTGGTCAGCGCGGTGTTTGCGTCCGCTGAGTCTGTTTGAAACATCATTACCTGCCCGGCGGTCTTGCATCTGTTTACGGAGAGATCGATGTGATGTCCAAATTTCCATCTACGTATAGCGCTACTCTCAACACATCACATTAAAACGTCACCAACAGTACGAAAAATGTAGAATGCTTGGAACACTACCAAGAAGCAAATTCATTATTTGCAAAAGCTTGCTCTGCAACTTAGCGCTGATTTAAGGGTTGTATTTCACGGGGTTCAATTATAAACAATGAAACAATTAGTTTGCCAGTTGTTTCATTGTTTATAATTGACAAATCCCGTCAACGACATCCCTTATTTCATCAATGGTTGTGAATTCTACAATGGTTAATGCTGATTCGTCTGACACCGGGAGCTTTTAGAGAACACGTCGAATTCTTTTATTTTGGTGGAAACCTGTGCGATTAAATCGTTCAGGTACTTCAAAGCCGACTTCAATTTTATTTCACCCCTGTATTTCTTTATTATAGTCATCTACTCAGACGGAAAATGAATGAAGTTTGCCTATAGTGAACCCTGCCCTGGCTTGCCCTGCCTTTTGCCGAACTGCCTAAATACATTGACCTCTTCCACACTCCTCACCCTGTGCTGCCTTGCCTGACCCCACATCTGCTCGCCTTTCCCTGCCCAGTTCAGTACGAACACCGTTGCTTTTTGATTGATTGATTAATTAGTAATTCCGGGCTCGTCAACTACCGAAGTCATTAGTCCCGTAGGTGTAGTGCTTTTACGAATATCGTATATCATCGGGAGGTGACGGTGATCTTCCCCCGCTGGATGGTGAGATCCGGCGCGACCTACCATCGGCTAGCGGACTTTTTCCCCAACAAGGTATCTCCCACCAGTGGGACGTCACCACAGCCGGGACATGTTCTAAGTCCCCGACCTGTCTCCCGGCATGTGTGGTAGTGTAGTATGTTAGTGTGTGTGTGTATGTAAGGGGTGAGGATAGGACATGGAAAATGAAGGACAGATCGCGCGCGGTCCGAGGCCCGTTTGGTAGGGTACTGCTCCGGCATTCGCCTGGTGTTGATCGGAGAAACCACGGAAAACTACCTATCAGAGCAGCCGGCCGCTAGAATTCTTCTCCAGACAGCGACTGAATTCGACCTAGCTGAATAGCTAGTGTCGAAACTCCTGCCGCCGTGGAGAGTGGAGACCTTCCGGTCAGAGGCACTGCAGTGACATCAGTTGATGCACTGAGCCGCCGCTCCCGGTCCGCCGGTCTGGACGAAGTTGCTTCCTTGCGCGTGGGTCATCGCGTTGTTCACCACATCTGCGTTTCCCTTTCTCCCCACACAGGCCGAAGACTTTTTGCGCGCGTTTTCACTCTTCCTCGCTGGTCACAGGCGCCCTAAATCATGACGTGCATTCGACTAACCATAACACACGAGAGAATAGACGTTGCCCAACATTTCTCTTTGTGAAGAAACTTTCGAATAATGGCCGTCGTCAGTTATTGGGCCCTAGTGAGAAGACGTCTGACTAGAAAGCTTCGAGGAATAATGGAGTAGTCGGAATCAATTACATTTGTTTGTGACGTTACTTATTTTGAGGTTTTGGAAAATCCAATGTATATTTCTTTGAATGTATTTCGATGTTTTGAATTGGAAGCTAAGTTTCAAGAAATTCAAGTGCTTGCATGAAATATATAAGACAAACATTTTATTCTCAGAGTGACCACACGATACCCTATATTAACAATACAAAATCATAAAGCTTTCAGAAATCACTGTACAGTTATTTCTATTTTTGAGTGGCAACCACATAAAAGATATTGGTTGCACAATGATCATATGACTTTAAATTGAGCAGTTTAAAAATACATATCGTTGTGTTTACTTCCATACGGTCTCTCAAGTTCTTTCACAATGGAAGACTTTTGTCCCTTACTGATTTCTTTCAAGACAGTGTTATAAGTAAATATTTTCTGCCAGAATGAATCAAAATAATTCAAAACCAGTGGTGTCCAACACAATATCCTCGAATTATTTGTGACGGTTAAATATTAAGCATTTTTCACAAAAAAAATTTAAAAAATGAAAATTTTGAAAATTCAAAATTTCAAAATACAAGTGCTATTTTATTGAAAATGGCACTTGTGCAATAAAGAAAACGCGTACTTGAGAACTCATGAGAGAGATCAATTCACATTGCTTAAAGTGAGTTTCTGTCTTTTCTATTGGTGCAGAAATTGCATACATAATCGATAAAAAAAATCCTAATCAACTAAACCACTGTGTTCGGCAATGGAGGTCGTGAACGGCTTCTCCGCCTGATGCTCGTTGTGGACTCCACGTGCCGTCCACAGACCGTTTCGCTGGCCGACTGTTTGCCCAATCCTCGCGTGCTCTCTCGGAAGGCGACCCGGGTGGCGCGGCGCGGCGCGGAGCGGCGTTACGCCGTTTAAGTGCACATGCACCTCGTGACGTCACTTCGTCACGCCGGGCGCTGCCAGTCGGCGGGGGCGGGGGGCGGGGGGCGGTGGGAGTGATTGCACTACTTTGTAGACGGCGCGCCGCGCCGCATCGAGTCGAGTCGCATCGCGTCGCGACGCTCTCTCGGCAAGCGACGCCCACAGGGGTGCCCAAAGCCGAGCTGCGCCGTGAGCGGTGGCTCAGGGCATCAATTGACGTCACTACAGTGCCTCTGACCCGAAGGTCGTAGGTTCGAGTCCCGATGGCGGCAGGATTTTCGACAGTAGCTTTTCAGCTAGGCCGATTTCAATCGATGTCAGGGATTCTAGCGGCTGCTCTGATCGGTAGTTTTCCGTGGTTTCTCCGATCAACAGCAGATGAATGCCGGAGTAACTTAACAAACGGGCTACGGACTGCGCGCGATCTTTCCTTCCTCCTCCTTGTCCTTTACTCTCCTCTTACATACACACACTTACACAAACACACACTACACTAACAGATATGTGGGAGACCTGTTGCGAACTTAGAATTTGTCCCGGCTGGGGCGGTGCCTCGCTGGTGGGCGATACCTGGTTGGAGAAAACCCCGTAAGTGGACGGTAGGTCGGCGTCGGATCTCGCCATCTAGTGGGGGAAGATCACCGCCACCTCCCGATGAAAAAACAAGCACTACACGTACGGGACTAATGACCTCAGTAGTTGACGCGCCTGGAATCACTAACAATCAATCAATCAAAGCCGAGTGGCAGTTGGCAGGAGTCGGCGACTTGTAGTCTACCGGCGAGACCACTCTCCTTCCATCGGTGGAGGGAGTTCATTGAGTTTAGCATTTGGCGCATCCGGAAAGATATGCACATTAGTTCCGAAAATGTAGTACATGTTATTCCGCGGGAGGTGGTCGGCACTCGGCTGGTCTCTCGACATGGTAACCAAGGGCATGTAAAGGCCTCTGCACACGGGCGTTGGGTTGACGCGCGTTAAGTAACGCGCGTCGAAGATTAACACTGTACCTTACGCAAAACGGCAAACGGGCGCTTTGTCCGTTCCACATTAGATATAGTGTTAATCTACGACGGGCGTTACTTATCGCGCGTCAACGCAACGCTCGTGTGGCACAGGCCTGAGTGTGGGTGTGAGCGTGTGAGTAAGAGGAGAGGATGGATGATGAGGAGAGATGAGGAGAGGAGGAAAGATCGAGGTAGGTTCGTGAATGGTTTCTTAGGGTGCTGCCCCGGCATTGGCTTGATATTGATCAGAGAAACTACGAAAATCAAAGTTGCCGGTCGCAGACCGACAGCACACAGCAGCTGAATTCGCGCGACCTATCTAACTAGCGTCGAAAATGCGTCCCCTTCGGGTCTCTAACTTGATAATCCGATAAGAGATATTGCAAAGGCAGCAGTTATTGTCAGTCAATTCATACAATCCAGTGGCCGGTGTTCATATCTCAGTCGAATCGTGTGAAAATAATTGAACAAAGCGGTTCGCGACAAATTTCCTTAGGGTTGTTCCGTTTTTCCTGCCTCTCATTCCACCGTTCACCCCATCGTCACTCCTGCCGTATTATTATCACCCACTCAACAATATCATTAACCTATTTCCACGTATTGTCATAAGCCTTAGACCCCATATCATAGTGAAATGGGTGGACGGAACGCCCGTATGCACATGCACCTGCCCTGCATTACACAATAGCAATGAGAGAATCAAGGTTCATCACCGTTTACCAGAATGTGATCTAAGGTAAAGAAATGTATGATGGATGTTTATGACAAATATTTAGAATTAATCATTTTCCTTCCTTGTGAGCTATGTACATAGGGGAGCAAATTATTTTACTATTTGTTTTCCGTTGACTTCACAGATTATAATGTGTCCTCGGAAGCCCTTGACAAAAGTAATGGTTTGAAGTGTTATGTCTTTTAATGGTACTGGAAATGTGTACATTATAATTAGTACTAAGAAGGTAGTACACAGTAATTACTTTAGTACTAACATTTTGTGTATAATGGCGTTTTGTACGTGAGATAATGAATGTGCGCTTCATAAAAGTATTAAAATGGGATTGATAGTATAAAACGTCGTGTGAGAATCTTTAGTTTTATGTTTATCATCAACAAACATGCAAATTATTTCGAAGTGATCTCTGTTTTACTTTCCCGTCTTACTACGTACTTGGTAAAGAGAACGCTTTGTAATGCCGCGTCAAACATTGACAATTTTTCTATATAGAAACTCGTATTGTGGGATCGTGGCACCCAAAAAGGGGAAAAATCTTGTTCGTAAAGTAGTAAATTACTTCTTCTAACACAGAATTGTCGTTTTGTGAGTCAATACCGAAAAATTGATTGGAGGCAAAACCTTTGTCTGTTTGCCTGTGGGCTACGTAAGCGCTTAAACCGTTCAGGTCCTTTTTTTCCAGAATTTATTTTACTTAATAGATCTGGATGAACTTGAGCCCTGTGAGTTTGCAACAGATACTTCGATTTTGGGGTATACTTTACTAGAAGCCTCAATAATATTTTCAAAATATATACAAAAATGACTCCATTTTTTTAATAAACTTTTTCCTCGGTTATCCCAAAGAACACTTTAAAAAGACGCAGGTCACATTTTCGTTGAAATCTGTGAATTTTCGAAAATTACTGCAACTACAATATCCAAGATAGAGACTTATTCCTTGTTTTCCTCTGGTCTTCGAAGACATCTTTAAATAGGTGGAATCACCTAGAAATTACAAAATTATGAACGATAAGGTACGGTGCTGTTGCCACAATCCATACCAAGAATCAGCCTTTTCTATGGCGAATTCGAACTCACAATAAGCCAAACACAGTGTTTGTCTGCTCATTACTTGGGGGCCGCCTTCCTCATAGGCCTTTAAAATCAAATTCTAATATTCACATTCGCGTTCTCAGAGAACATATGGAATTTTTTTTAAAAATTTATTTCTGCCTGTTCGACAAGAATGTCTTTCAGGGTTTTTCACATTACAAATTGACATGACTGTTGATTTGGATCTCACAGGGAACCCGACGAAGGGATTATTGACAATATTATGTTAAAAATATAAATTCTATTAGGATAAAAATTGTAATTAGATATTAATTTTTTTTGAATGAGGAAGAAAGTTAATAAAGATAATGTAGTTTATGGGGGATGGAATTTATCTTTCGAAAATCTCGAAAGTATTCGTGGAGGAAATTGATATGATTGTCCTAGATTGAAAGTGTGTGTTTGTTACAAATCGTCTAAGGAGTTGAAGAAGTTTGGGCTGTGATAATTTATTAGTGTCAATAGTTTCAATTTTTAGTTCTGAATCATAAGAAGCAGGTTACATGGGAAAGTAGTATCAGTCCGCTCTTAAGAATAGGAATGACAACAAGATGGGGAGGAACGATTGCGCGAGGTAGTTTTCAATTTCTCTGATTCTTGCTCGGTTGTAAATCCTTTCAAGACGACTTTACAGTCATTCGTTTAAACAGAGATATTTTTTCTCTCCGCAGAAAAAAAAACTTATTTGTTTCAAAATTTCAACACAGGAAACTTAATAAATTTAAATAAACGCAAGTCAAAATAATTTTAAAATTAGTAAATTAGACAACGACATTTTTGTGGTGATCTAAATCTTAGGTGAGTAGATACGACAAAAAGGTTCGTCCGAGATGAAAAGTTTCACCTCAGGGAGGCGATATAAGATCTATGGCATCTGTTTGGGAATCATGGGAAGCATGAAACCACATCCATTATCTTATTTATGAAATTAACTGCCACCGGGTTACACCCAATTGCAGTTTAAATAAATTCATCTTTATATTTAAGAGAGAACAGCCGCCCTCTGGAACTCTTATAGAGACTGTGGCGGCGCACAACATAGCAATTCATGCGACGTCAAAATCCGCCAAAAGTCCGAGGAGTGTCCATTTCACCTTACTGCTTGTCTCGCCACTGTTTTACTACCCCTAAATCGCGCAAGAAGGCACGAGTCACCGACGTTAATCAGAACGAGTGCAGGAGTCGCGGGACGTTTGAGCTTTTACACGCTTCTCCATGCTCCCGCCGTCTCCACCGCCTCACCCTCGCTTCACCCCGCATTTCCCAACCCCGCCCCTTCCCGCTCCGCCCCGCCCTCCCCCCTCCCCCCGGCTGGGAAAAACCATAGCTTCTTCGCGCGCGGAAGGAAGCGTGAAGTGGACAATACAGAACGTGACGGCCGGCAGACAATCGGACGATAATAGCCCTGTGAATGTGCAGGATTTTCCTTTCACTCTCAGTGTATATAGTCAATAGAAACTGGTTGTATTAATGCAGCTAATTCACGAAAAAAAATAATAGGGTCAAGGAGTTTTTTGGGTTGAGAATGGGTTGTCATTTGGGATGAGAATTATGTATTGAATTCATTTTTTCAAAAATGAAATAAATAGAAAAAAGGTGTTTTCTTATATCCTGCAGATGACTATACAAAATTAAATAAATATCTGCAAGGCAATTTGTCTTAATGTTTTAACAAGTGTGGTTCGTAAAGCGAGTATTAGTGATAATTTGTACCACGAGAAATAATGTTACACGATCCTAAACGAGATTTACCCGCTTAAATGTCTGAATGACTAGGTGATAAAAATGCATATGAATCCAACGATTTCTTCCGTCGTTGTGAAATGACAACAGCAAAAACACCTTATGAAGTCACTGCTGGCTTGCAAGACACTTATTTACTCCATTATATTCGTTTTTTCTTATTTTTAAACTATAAATAAATAAAATCAGTGTATAACATCTTAAAAATGAAAGGAAATTTTTAAGAAAGGCAAGCACTGGATGATATAAGAGGTCAGTTCATTTTGATTGTTAGAGTGTGATTCTAAGTCCGCAAACAATACCATGGCAATAGTCGAATGACATTTCGTAATCGTTAATGAAGGATCAAAAAAAAAACATTAACGTTCCTTCAGTGGTTTTCTTCAAAATAATAACATAAAATAATACAATAATAATAATAATAATAATAATAATAATAATAATAATAATAATAATAATAATAATAATAATAGAAACTTGTTCTCGTTTGAAAAAGTAGGAGAAATTTAAATTAGTGGCGCTACATTAGCTCGTACTTTCTTACGCCGGTACCGGCTCCGTAAACGTATAATAACGTAATTTCTACCGCATCAACCACAGTGGCAGGTCTATTAACACTTCTCAGCCATCACTTGTAAAATTCATTACCAATCGTAGCGCATTAGTCGCCAAAATTTAATTCATTTAATGTTCAAAAATCAGCACAAATTTGAGCATCCAAAACTCCAATCCATATATCCAGAAGCACCGCCCAACAATGAGAAGTTATTCTGAAAATTTCAAACAACTGTAACACGGTGTACCACAGTTTAATTGATAACTCATTTTAACGTGATAACTTTTGGAAGTTTCTGGCAAATAAAGAGCGTAAAATTCGTATTTGCAAATTCGAAAATTTGCAAAATTATGATAAATTACTCAAATTTTTAAAAAATTGTTCATAATATCTTTTAAAGAACAGATCTTTTAGAACATATTTAATTTATCGACAAAAATGTCAATCATCAATATGGTACTTTTATGTACTCTTATGTTAATTGGTAGTTTTATGTTAATATGGTACTCTTATGTTAATTGTTTGTTTGCAATTTTCTAAAATACAGAGTTTGCCTAAAATGTAGGTTTTTTTAGTAAAAATCAAAGTTATCATTTAGCACTCTTTCATTACTTTCATTACTCTAAACCTCAGTAATTGTAGTGCATGCTTTCAGTAATTCACTGAAGCTCTTCTCTAGAACGTCTTTTCGCGAACTTTATTCACCGCAAACCATTTTCATTGATTTTTCCTAGGTATTCTTTCTATATCTAGGTCTTCAAACTAAATGTGCATTATTTTGCAATGATTACCGGCGTTCGTTACTCAACAAGGAAGGGAAGTTCAATTCGCCACAATAAAAGTGAAAAAAGGCTATTCAATAACGAGCCTTATTCATTCAAAGCTCGCGTGCAGCCTGTATTAATCGTGTTTGCAAAGCGGGTCGAGTTTGTCGGGTTTTCGACACTAGAGCTGTAGAGTGAAGAGAATTAACGAACGCACCTCACAACGCTGGATGTCTTAATTAGCAACGGCACTTCCGCGTGGAGGCAAGGTCGCGGGCGCGCCGCCTGCGCTCCTGGTGGCACCGATTCTAATTAGGCTCAGCCTCCTGGAATTCGCACTCCCAAAGCTATCATGACGTTTGGGACACGCCAACGTTTCGGTTGATTGATTGATTAATTAATTAATAGAGTGGGTCATTGGTTGATAGTGTTTACGGGCCCGTCAATTGGTAACGTCATTATTCCCGTAAGTGTAGTGCATGTTTTACCGCGAGAGGAGGGAGTGATCTTTCGCAGTTGGACGGTGAGATACGACGCCTACCTACACTTCGGCAAGCAGGGTAATCGCCCACCAGGTATCGCCCATTAGGTATCTTCCACCAGGTATCCTCCACCAGGTATCTCCCACCAGGTACCTCCCACCCGGTATCTCCCACTGATATCTCCCACCAGCTATGTCCCACGCTCGATGCCCCCGGCTGGTCTCCCGACATGTGTGGTGGTGTTAAAGATGGATCACGATAGGAGGAGGAAGAGAAAGGAATGATCGCCCGCGGATCGTGGCCCGTTTTTTACACTGTTCCGATATTCGCCTGGTGTTGATCGTAAATGCAACGGAAAACTGCCGATCAGAGCAGCCGGTCGCCAGAATTCTTCCCCGCACAGCGCTTGAACTCGATCTAGCTATCTAGCTAGTGTCGGAAATCCTTCCATCGTCGAGAGTGGAAAACTAAGAAATTCCGGTCCGAGACACTGCAGTGACAACTGGTGTAGCGGTTAGCGTATTGGACTACTATACCCAAGTTTGCGGGTTCAAACCCGATCGAAGCCGTGGATTTTTAAGGCGAAAAAATCCTTCGTACGCCTTCCTTCGGAGGGGAAGTAAAGCCGGCTGTCCCATGTTAGTACATTTACTGCATGTAAAAGATCCTCAAGCCTAAATGATGCCTCTGAGCAAAATTCAAATCGCCTGTTTCGTCGCCCAAATACCTTCTTTCTCCCATGGTTGGTGAAAGGAGTGTAACGAAATTTGCGTGGTCAGACGGAAGAGCAGGCCTCATGGCCTGAGTCTCGCCACGTAAAATAAGGCACATTCAATTCAATTCAATTCACAACTGATGTCCTGAGCCACCTAATGCGGGGAAAGCGTTTCGGGATTTCGTTCAGGGACGGATCAAACTTTAATCGGCCAGAAAAAATATTTGACCTGGCTGGAATAGTAGCAACGCATCGTAAAATGTATACAAAGCACAATTTGTTTCGTACATTCTGATTTGAATACGTATATTTACTGCATACCTATCGATTGTTGCCGATACGAAGTTGCTTGTAGAACAGATTATACCGACGAGGTTTTGTTCATTTTCTTGGTGAAGAAAAGTTGTGAGAAATGACATTTTAAATTTTTTTCTTCAAAACACTATAGAATGTATTAATGGAAGAATAGGACAGGAGGTGAGGGCAGCATGTGTTATTGAGCAGACAGCTGAGAGATCGGTATTTTGTGAACACCTTCATCCCTGCTTACATTCGGCGTTCGCGCGCCGGTGGAGTATTACTCGTGAGAACTACAAAGTGTACAAAGTCTCGTGAATAGGTAATTCTTTCTTTGTAATCTACCCCACTCTTTAACCCTAAATAATTTATGGGTGAGTAAAAGAATCAATGTGGTTTAAAAGATTTGAAAACTGTAAATGTTCACTTCTTTTTCTTAGTAATACCCGAGTAATGCTTATTTGCATCGCTAGCAAACTACAGATTTGACTTTATTGTATTGCTAACAAAATAGCAACTAGCGATCCCATCTGTCCTATAACAACTCGTAATAAAAGAGCTCAACAAAACGAACGCGTAGTGAAGCCACATTATGTTCAGAAGCAAAACAAGGGGCTGATCCATTTTCAGTATCAGAGGAACTGGCCGAAAAATCTTACCTATGTGGGGTCATTAATTAAGAAGCTGATTACATGACTGTTACAGACATTTATATTCCTTTAAATTTACACGGTACAAATGTTAGTTAGTGCACTAAATAGCATTCTTGAAATAAATATTACTTTCCTCTTTGATGGTTAAGTTAGCTTCTAAGTGCATAGAAACATTTATTGTGTAATAAATCATTAGGAAAACGAACTTTTAAAGTTGCTGAAATATGAAACTGATCTCAAATGGAGTAGTGTAGTTTTGGAGTCTTGTTAGGTATCAGTAGCCACCTCTCATAGCAAAGGAAGTTCTCATTTTACGTTTCGCAAGAAGTTGTAAAAGGGGAACTTTTTGATATAAAAATTAATATTTTTAACCCAAGGTTTCTTGTTAACTCAGCGGTAAAATATCATAATTTGGAAGTAAAAAGAAATTCGTTTACAGTTTCCGTTCCCTGTACTGCATTTTTATTTTAATCAAGAAGCAAATATTGGCAACACTGCTGGTAATATACATTCTTCCACCGCGATGCTCACTTAAACCACTCTGGTTTTTATGACTTTGTCCCATGTTTTTGAAAGTATCCTGCGGAAAGGTTGAATGAGGGCTCTGCAATAAAAAGTAGTTAGGTAAGAAGACTGAAAGAGGCTCAAGCAATTAAGTTGTAGTTTACATAAAGCGGTATATTTCGTTCAAAAAGTTTCAATCAATGTATTTACAAAATATCGTATCAAATTATCACTACCGTAGCAGTGATTACTGCACATTCACTTGGAATTATTATTCATACGGCACCATATTCCACGAGAAAACTAAAAAAACACATTCTTTATTGCCCGTAGTTTTATAGAAGTTTGCCTTCACAACTTCACTCGTGTGGTCTGAGAGGTTGTATATGTGTTTAAGAGACTAATCACGAAAATGTCTTCCAGTAGTACTGCCGAAACAATGAGGAGAATATATCTCAAAACATTCTAGTCATTACGAAACAAATTACTTAATTGTTCATTTCATTCATTTTCATAGTGAAATTGTTCATTAATTATTTATTCACTTTTGGTTTAAGTATTGAGTCTTCTCTATAACTCATTATATATTTAGTTAAATTATATCTATCCGTATTCCCTGCAGGTTAGATGTTTGTGTACAGAAATACATAACATTGGATATTCCGCAAAAATACTTTCATGATGAAAGTTACAGATAATTAAGAAGAGAAGAAAACCTTGTTAGGAAAGAGAAATAAAGTTTTGTGTAAACAGACCGCTGTGTGTCTTCGGTCTCACAAAGTGGATCTTGCCCAACCGATCGTTTAGCTATTTCCGCTTCGCTTCTCTGTTTGCTGCTTGGCCCTTCGCGAGGTGACACAACGCCGCTGCTCTGAGGCGGCAAGAAGCGGACCCACTCATGCCCCGCCGGGTGCAAGAAACGAAACAGGAGCTTTCTCAAGACGCCTTCATCGCAAGTAACTAGGGGCGCTGTCTCATTCAATTGAGGTTCTTTGTACTGGTAATTTAACAACGCTTCGCAAAAAATATTTTGCAAGGAACACCCGTATGAAATGGGTTAAGAAGTAATAGAATTACACTATTATCGAGGTCCAGAGCAGGAACTAAAAAACATCGTATTTACACTATCAAATTATTCCAAGTATTTGTGTAAGAAGGAGAAGAGGAACTATGAAAATAATAAAAAAAAGAAACCAGGAATAAATAATGCATTAACAGAAACATATTAAATGTGTTTTATTATACTAATCACTGACCATTCTTCGTGGTTTAGAATTCATAAATGTGTTAAATCATGCAAATATTGTGACATACCAATATGTGAGTCATTTTATTAAATGTTATTTGTCGTAAATGGGTGGAAAGGGTAATTAAATAGGAATATGGCGCCTTAGCAACGGCGCCCAAGTCGTTGTCAAGATAAATAAATATTCATCTGGCATTGAAAGTGAGGGCGTGGCTAGTCAGATTTAGAAACGATTTGGGGATTGGTTGGAGAGAGCAACGATAGTCTACTACTGCGAAAGTATGTCTGATTTTTTGAGAAGAAAACAGTAGGAAGGGGGAATCCGAGGTTTGGAGAGCTGAGCAGTAATAAGAAAACACATTCTGCTATATGTGGTGACGCTGTGCGGGTCGCTCGCGGATAGATAATTTGTGTAATTGGAACTTGGAATTTTTTCATGAGGTTGAGGAACGTCGAACTCCGAATAATTTAAAGTGTGTTAGAAGTATAATTAGAAGTATTATTTTTGCAAGTTTAGTCGAACTAGAATTACGAACATTTGAAGTGGTGTGGATCAGTGGCTTGGCAACGTTCGCGTGAAAGAACAGGGGAGAAGAACGAGGTACTTCGACTCTGGAATTCGCATCGCCGGGGAGAAGAGAAGATGGTCCTTCGTGGCGACGTCGATCAAGAGCGCGCGAAGTATAGTGCAGAATAAAGGTTGGAACATGGCCATGACCAAAGGACAGTCTTTCTGTTGCAATAAGTAATAAATCTTATGTTTCTTTTTGAAAGGACAAAAAAAAACGATTTTCATTGGCCAATTCGAGCTAATAAGTAGCTATATAAAATATTTGTTTTCAGATTCCTCGCCACTCTGTATGGATGGCAGATCGGGTAATCGGCTATTAATAGGCAAAGACGATTATTTCAGACGCAACCCATCGACCCAGCTAGCGGGACAATATTTAGTATTCTTTGAAGCAATAATAGCTAAAAATATTATCGTAACCTTTTTCCTGGCGCCCATGTTAACAGAAATTCGGAAACGGGTTACGACGAAACGCCCAATAATTGTGAACAGTTTGTGGGCATATTTCAATATGAACAATTTGAAAATATTTTTCATTAATATGATTAATATGAAACTAGAGAGAACATTAAAAATGTACATAATATGAAATATTCAATACTTTTCTTCCACATACATATATTTCTTTTTACTTTTTCGCGTGCACACGTATATTCGGAATAATATAGAGAACATTTCGTAATGGAAAATCAATTTCGAGATTTCAATGGATGAACAACTTTTGGGGCCCCCTGATGCCGAAAAAGTGTCGGTTTTTTACCATTCGTCCGTGAAGAACAATAGCGCCTAAACTATTTTTGTTTGTAGGATTTTTCCAAAATTCCCCAGTCGATCTGCTCCGACTAGAAATTCTGCGATATTCAAAAACATTCTTTACATTTTGGGAGTATTCTACATGAAATCACTGAAACATTTTCAAAATTTTCCCAAAAATGGTTCCGTTTTACTTTTTCTTTTCTTTTTGCAGATATGCACTTCAGGCGCTTCGTTTGAATTTGTTTGGACATTTAAAAGTGATGGCTGGTGTTAGTAGAAATTGCAATATTACGTAACCTATCTGGATAATGTGATAAGTATGTGCTGTTGTAGCACCTTTGGTTTGTTTATCTCGTACAAAAATCTTATTTATCGTCAAAATCTCGTCAAAAAACGTTAAAATTGTATTTAAATGTTGTAGTTTAAACAATTTGCATACACTTTAAAACTCCCTTTGTTTTAATATAAAAAATATTTTACTTTTTTTAATGGTAATAAAATATAAAGTGTAGAATATGCAATGCTAAATGCATTATGCAGATTAATAATGAGAGTAAACATGAAAGAATAAAAACATGAGTAATGTTCAGTTTTCATTCAAATCCTTTCAATTTATACAGAAACTGAGCACATTTTCTTACATAATTGTTAATACTACAAGGTGCGAACTAACACTAAAATGCGCCTTATTACCTCGGAATGCCGAAGTCAAGTTTCCGAGAAAACAGCGCGAGGATGTTCAAGGATGTTGCACCGTCCTCGCAACGCAATGAATGCAAGGGGCGGCGAGGAGCAGCGCGCCCTGTCGGCGCGGCACGCGGCGTGTTTCCGCGCCGCGCATTCAAATGAACACGAGTTACGGCGCACTTCGATGTACCGCAGGAGGCGAATAAAGAATGGACGGCTCGCGTTTCGGGGCCTTGCTGCAGCCAGGAAGTCGGCACTAAAAACGGGCGGGCGCCGCGCGCCGCGAGGGCGGTGCAGCCACGCAGAACCGGCACCTCCCCCTCCCCTCCCCCTGCCACGCCCCTCCACGCCACCGTCATTGCCATCCCCGCCCTGAACCTCCAGCGCAGCCCCCGCGGGGGGACAAACGGCGGCCGGAGGGGTAACAGCCTTGTTAGGGGCTGGAAACGTCCAACCGGACCCTAGTTTCTCAGCGGTACTTACGTTGAGTGTGCCACGCCCCTCCCCGCCTCCGCCATTGCCATCCCCGCCCTGTCCCTCCACCGCAGCCCCCGCGGGGGGAACCAACGGCGGCTGGAGGGGCTGAGGGACAACAGCCTTGTTAGGGGCTGGAAACGTCCACCCGGACCCTAGTTTCTCAACGGTACTTACGTCGATAATGCCAAGGAGGGTGCAGTGAAGAGGCGGTGCTAAGCTCTTTACTCGGATTATCCCGGTAACCCACCAGTTGGGGCCGTACCCGCCGACCTTTGGAGCAGTACTGGACGCGACTTGTACTCAAACCCACATAAAGAAGTCCGATGAGGAACACGAGTCTCCTGTCAGGCTGCTCCGATGATACGTCGATAGCACCAAGGTGGATGCGGTGTGGCGACGGTTTGGGATTCCTGAGCCTGGATCTGGACCTTGGGTCGGGTGGCCCACAGATCGGCACTTGGCTCCGTCGTTGCAGAGCCCGATACGCATGTGTTATAGAGTACGGATTTGTCCCGGTGCACTGTAAGTTGCGCTGTATTAGACTCCAGAGCTACTAGCTGTCCGAGCTAGATCCGAGCTTGAAGAGTGACCCTTCCCAGTCTCAAATGCTAAGGCGCCCCAGTTCGGTTGTGTTCGGAATAGCGGGATGCCAGCCCAAAGGTGTATCCGAATGTCAGCCCGCGGGGGAGGGGGAAGAATATAGGTGCTTGGACCAAAGAGCTTAGATGCCCCACCTTGGGGAATCAAATCATCCTGGTATGACCATGAATGTGTGGTGTAGTAGCCCGCGCAAGAAATCCTCCAGCACAACCCACCTAAACCGGTCATGCCAGACCAATTCGCAACTTCAGCACCATCCTGCCACAAACATCACCGCCACAATACAACTGTCGGCAATCGCACCAACGCCACCCATATAAGCCTTATGCAGCTGCCCTTGCCACGCCAATCGCAGATGTCGCACGGAATATCTAGACTCTCGCTCCAATGATGCACACCTCCCCACACTTGCACATTCCATGTGTGACCGGGAGCTCAGTGCATCAACTGATGTCACTGCAGCGCCTCTGACCGGGAGGTCCTAGATTCGAGTCCTGACGGTGGGAGGATTTTCGACACTAGCTTTCCAGCTATGTCGAATTCAGTCGCTGTCTGGGAGAGAATTCCAGCGGCCGGTTGCTCTGATCTGTAGTTTTCCGTGGTTTCTCTGGTCAACACCAGGCGAATGCCGGACCAGTACCCTAACAAACGGGCCACGGACCGCGCGCGATCTGTCCTTCCTTCAATATATCCATGGAAGTTCTCGAGTTATAAGTGATTTCATCTCTAATTAAATCCATATTAAATGTCTCGAAATGTTTAGTACTGAATAACTTGATGGAATATTTCTTCTGAAATTTCACTTATACTTACGTGCATATAAATGTTTCATTCCAATTTTCGAGATTTGTATCACGATAGTTTCAAGCCAGAATTTTACATTTCAAAAGAAAATTACAATTCAAAGCATAACCTGAAATGTAAGAATATTTTTTAGAATTTAATTGTTTGTTAATTTCTTTTTGTCTTTTTAATAAACCGCTGGTGTTGAATTCCAGTGAAAATGTCTCAGCTAATGAAATAAGGGGCAATAAAAGACTGGCTATGTTAACTATTTTCAGGTTATAAATTTATTAATAATAACACTTTTTATAAAACTGATTTCTTACTAAATTCAACTATGGTTACGTCATCCCTTTTTTGTCACTGTTGGAGTCCGATTTAAAGTTTATTTTAATGTTTCAACGAGATCATTTCGTAGATTTGTTCAACCTCAATGGAGGGCCTAAGGCACTCTTACACTTATCAGTTTTTACGAGATGATATCTTAGGGATGGTGACAGTGGATGTTCTGATCAGTTTTTAATTAAAAGCACGTTAAAAATGATACTTTAAATGAAATACTGGAATATTTTTGGCTGGAATGTCGTAAAGCTGAAAAGCAGATTTTTTAGTTCTTGAGATCAAACTAGCATACACAGTGCATACCTTAACAAGCATACGTTTAATTATAAACTTCTCTTTAATACTCTAAGGAAGCTGATGGATGAAGTGGCAAGGTAGGAAAATAAGTACGACGCTCTAAAACTTTATTTCAAAATTTGAAATAACAGTTGAGACCATGAATGCACTCCGCAAATTTTCTTATTCATCTATGAGGCCAGAGAAAATCCCACGCACTTGTAGAAGTGACTAGCGTAAAACGAAGGCTGTTGTTTCCATATCGCAAAAAAACAGAGCGACGAATCTGAATATGGGAGGCGACAGGGGTGTCCACGTTCGCCACCGCCCTGGCGCTCCTCTCGCACATTCACATCAAGAATAGAATAACACAACATCAATAAATGGTTTTATTATTAAACAGATTAATATGAATAACACCACAAAGAGAACAATTGTCGCGCAGATTATAGTAATTAATTAAACTAGCATCTATTAGCGAGTGTCAAATAGCGTACTTATGAACGTACTTGTCCAAGCTGAAGACATTGCTTGTGAAGACAATATTGACTTTTAATATGATAACTTAATAGGTGTAAAGATAAAAACTAAAGTAGTTATACCAAAAAATACCCTTCATTGGCAGAAAAGAACTAAATACATTCTTGGAGGAACCAGACCGCAAATATCTTCTTATGAAGGCAAGTTTAGTGAATAAAACTATGATATCCATATAATATTGACAAATTGGGTAATATTGACTAATAGCACATTATTGTTACATTCTTTAAACTAAATAATTGTACTTTAAATATTAATATTTCTACGTCGTACTTGTTTGTTTTATAATGCTGCGGATAAATTTACTACGTATTCTATAACGGGCACTTTTTGTTGATGTCTCTAGTGACTGAATTAAACGAATTTTACTCTCTTCTTGAGTTCTGATTGATAGTTGTAGACTTTTAATTGCACGCGTTATATGGAATTATTTACATTTACTCAGAAATATAATAATGCGAAGAAATCGCCTTTAATGTAAATATTATCGACGTGAGAGACAAGTGAAGAAAATTACATTTTTGTAATTTTTGGAAAAAAAAACAAAAGAATAGAGCAATATGACGTTTATGTCATCGTATAGGGTTCATATGGTACTAACTCTACGAAAACTTTTAAGAAAAAATTTTGAGCCATTTTTGAGAAAATCTTACCTTTGTTATTTTTTAAATTGCAAACATTGCACGCACTATTGCACGAAAACTATTAAAATTTCAAAATAAATGTACATGATTTTATTCTTCAAATAATCTCCATGATTCTTCAAATAATCTCTAAGAAGATTATTTTCCGGAATAAATTAAATTTTATTCTAATAGATTAGATGTTGATTCCGAAATATAAAAGTTTATTCAGTAAAATTTAGTCAAGAAAACTGAAATATTGTTCGTAAATACTGATTGTCTACTATCTATTTTTATAAAAACTATTCAAAAATGAAGAAATGTTACGTCGGTAAGTTTTTAATACTCTTTCGGTCAAAAATTAAATAAACAGAATAATATAAAATAATTATTTACTTTCATTTTGTCACCACTAGTAAAGCAAATAGGGAATTCTGAGTTTCGGAAACTGGAAATTCTGATTTTCAGTATAAAAGAGCAAAATTAGTTTTCGACAGCAAAGTATTCGTACAAACATAACAATTCAAGGAATGAGGGAATTTTGAAATATTTTAGGATGTCTTATCAATAGAACTGCAGCACACCAGTCGATTTAATCTCTCATGGAATTGAAATAACGGTTTTCAGCGAGATCTTCATGTCAACCATCATGAACTAGTGGTGCTAATACTGCACATACCATATCAACCACTCAAACCTACTAAATTGGAATGAGTAATTATTATAATTTTATTTTATGGATTTAAATGATTGGAAACTGCCCTAAGTCATGTCAGTATATTTTTCTACGTACTTTTTATTTTTAATATATTATTAATCTGCCGGTACAAACTATTTTGCCAATGCATGGTTAGCTTACAATTTTCCTGTGTCTACGTTACTAACTGATACGTAGGAGGAAGAAATATTAAAGCCCTTCTTAATATGTATTTAGGTCAGGAAATATTCGACGGAATGAAAGTAGGAGACTTTTGTTTTCTATTGTGGTTGGGTGGTCACAGAACAGTAATCATCCAAAACCCTGTCCATTTTCAAGGACTCGTGCGTACCCCTTCCATTACCGCGTCCCCGAGTCGCACATGTCGACGCAGTCTCTTATCCCCTCCCTTCCTCCCACACCAATAAGCGGGAGGTCGAAAACGCCCGATTTGGGTCAAGACGGAGCACAAAGCCCGGTCGAAGGCTGCGTGCGGGGGAGGGGGCGGGGCCGCGCGGGGACAATGCCTCGCCGGTCGCCCGCCCCCCGACGCGACGGCTTCTGCGTGCTGTAACCTCTGGCCCCGAGTATTTCGCATTTATTAACGTCCAAGATATCCGCGTGCGTGGGAGGCGGAGGGGGGCAGGGGGGACGGAGGGGGACAGAGGGGACGGAGGGGGGCAGAGGGGACGGAGGGGGGCAGAGGGGACGGAGGGGGGCAGAGGGGGATGGAGGGGGGCAGAGGGGGTGGCCTTCCTCACAAGACTGCGCGGCTCCCCCTACAGGACGTTTCGTGCGTTCTTAATGAATGGTTCGCTTGCATTTTTAACCAAATCAGAGGGGGGGGGCAACTTCAACCTTGTGATAATCTGTAATTGAGTTGCGTGGGTCAAATAAGCTTAACTCAAAGTACTTTAAGTTAATAATTTTTTAAAACATTAAAAGCTTTGAAAGGTTTCTGAAACTCTATTTTCTCCATTGTGAATAGATTCTAGCGTGTTTTAAAGAAATACGTTTTCGGTTTATTGAAATTTCACTGGAAATTCTATTAATGATGAGATGACTCAGTTAAAATTCCAGGTCAGTCGACACCACAAAGCATTTCAAACTGCTCTAACATGCACATCGCAATGCAAGGCTAAATATGCGACAGAAACATTCTGCTTTATCATTAATTATTATAAGGTTGACGATACTTAGCAAAAATATAAATATATAAATAAAACGAACATGAATATAAACACATCAAAGACCTTTATTTATTTTTTTATTAATTAAAGTTCACAATTTATATCACTTCTTTATAACAAAACTTTTTTCAAGTTGATGAATTAACTGTGTAAGATATTAGAGATTTAAAGTCAGAGAGTCTCGCACAACCAGGTAAAATGGTCTTCGAAACTTCGTTATACAATAAACATAATGACATGTTTATATTTCTTAAGACATTTTCATTAAATATTTTCAATTAACCTACTATTTTTATTAGGTTATCATGCAATCTCTCCTTGGTAAAATTGTTGAATTGTGTGCTTTAAGTTAATCTTGTAGTGTTTACAAGTCTCTATTTCGTAGTAGAAATTTATTGAAACATTGATTTCGATTATTGAAAAGAATCATTCAACAAAATATAGCATTTGCAATATGCTCCTTCTTCTATACTAATTTAAGAGCAAATTATAATATTACAATCATTTTATATTTATACATTGTATAGAAGAAAATAATTTACAAACTGAATGTGTTGTGTTAATTTCTAAAAGCCAATCACCGTGCAGCGCGACATCGCTGCCGCCTTCAAAGGAAATATTGAGTTTCGACGTCAGCTTCATTCAATTTACATCATTCTATCAAGTCTATGAATCAGCAATGTAAAATAACGGTTATCTTCCGCCGAGCAATCATGCACATTTTCATTGAAAATTTTCAGCGGTGTTTAAGAAAATATCATTTAATCGTTTCTGAAAATGCGAAATTTAAAGCATGGTTTCATCCACTTTCGGATTGTCAAGAAACTTCATAAGAAGTCCTTTCAAGCATTCATACTCACAAGTACACCAATGTACAAGGAATAACCGTAATGTAAATATTAACGATGTGAGACACCTTTTAAAAAATTACATTTGTATAATTATTGAAAAAACAAAACAAATCAAAATAGTTTTGATGTCATATTAATTAGGGCATTTAGTAACATCCGAAAAAAAGGAAAGAAAAAATTTGGAGCCATTTTGAGTAAATGGCGTTTGAGCGTTCCTAAATAGCGGAATATTGACCTCATTATCAGGTTACTTTTGATTTTTCCAGTTTTCAACAATTTTTTCAAGACATCACTTCAAGTACTTGTACTCACAAATCCAACAAAGTACACAAATTGCCGGAAATGTAAATATTTAGGCTGTGAGAGATGTGAAAAATCTTACTCTTGAGAATTAAAAAACAACAACAAAAGAATATCGCCAAATGACGTTCGCCTTTTTATACAGTGCATTTAGCATAATCTGTACAAAAAGTTGAAGTAAAAATATCTGGAGACGTTTTCAAAAATATACATACGTTTACGAGAAAGTAAAAAGTAAAAATTCGGAAAAAGGAAAAAAACAATTAAATAATGTAAAACCAATCTTAAAGGTAAGGTTTCCAAAACAAGCAATGGAATACAATCCATTCGTAAAAGAAGTGTGGGAAGACCGAAGAAGAGATGGTGAGGGGGGAACATGCCTCAGGCAACGTCCTGGCAAGTCAGAAGTAGAAGAATTTGACATGGAGAGACGCACTCCCCGAGGGATCGGCCTCGCCAGGAATTTATGGGATGCGTCGGGCACCCGGGGCACGTGCGCGCGTGCGGCTGCTGCGTGAAGCGTCACGCGGGTCGTGCGCACGCGCCCGGACGCCGCCCACACACACACACACACACACACACACACAAACACACAAACACACACACACACACACACACACAACCCCACACACAATCCCACACAAACACATACAAACACGCACAACGCCACACAACGCCATACATCACACACAACATCACACACAACACCACACACAACACCACACAACATCACACACATCACACACAACACCACACAACATCACACACAACCACACACAACCCCAAACACACACAACACCACACACAACCCCAAACACACACAACACCACACACAACCCCAAACATACACAACACCACACACAACCCCAAAACACACACAACAACACACACAACACCACACACAACACCATACATAACACCACACACAAACACATACAAACACATACAAACACATACAAATACACACAACCACACACAACCACGCACAAACACAAACACACACAACCACACAACACACAACCACACACAAACACACACAACCACGCACAAACGCACACACAAGCACACACAACACACACACACACCGTCGCGCGGCGCGCCGTCCGTGACCTCCGTAGAGATGGCTCTCCGAGAAGCGCGTCTGCGTGAGCCTTCCGGTAGGCGATCCTGGTAATGGATTTACGAATTTCATTTCGCTTTTAAGGCTTGATTTAGAGCTTGAAGCACTACATAAATATTCATTCTCGTCCTCCTCCATTCTTTTTTCGATGGCGCAACAGAACGGGCCAGACCTTGGCGTCGCATCCGGAGTGTTTGGAGATCGTGAGCGTTGGACCGTATGAGAATGGCGGATTGGCCAGGGCCTAGTCAGCGGGTGACGAACCAAACCGTTGTTGGTGTTATGGTAGTTGCTGTAAGTTAACTCAGAAAAAAAACACCATTTTTATGCAGAAACTTTTATTCGTTTCGCTTGTGAATTCCGAAGTTGACGTCGATGTCCGCAATTGATTGCTTGTTTAGAGATTCTGGGCGCGTCAACTGCTTAAGTCATCATTCCCGTAAGTGTAGTGAATGTTTCTTTTGCTGGATCTGGCGCCGACTACCCGTGTTGACTCGTGCGATTTCTTCAATACTCCAGAGTCAGGCATAATTAACTGAAATTTTGTACGCTAATTTCAATTAATTAAGTGAAATAGTTTAAGTCTCCCACCAGAGGGGCATCGCCCCAACCGAAACAAGCCCTAAGCTCCAGACTAGTATCCCAGTACGATAGTTTATTGCTTGTATGTGTGTGGGTGTGTGTGTAAGAAAGGGGTGAGGATAGGACAAGGAAGAGGTAGGAAACATCGCACGCGGTTCGTTGTCCGTTTGTTAGGGTACTACTCAGGCATTCGCCTACTTCTGATAGAAGAAACTACGGAAAACTACCGATCGCAATAGCCAGCCCTAGAATTTTCCTTCAGAAAGTGTGAGAACTGGAGCTCGCTATCTAGCTAGTGTCGAAAATCCTGCCATCGTTGGAACTTGACCCTAGTACTTCCCAGTCAGGGGCACTGTACTGACATTCATTGCTTCCCTGAGCCACATAAGCAAATTTTATCAGTATTAACAAGGTATGTACAGGTGCCTTTTATAATACATCTCTTCAAATACAACTTAAACATTTCACTTAATTAGTTGAAATTAGTGTACACAATTTCAGTTAATTATGCCTGTCTCTGGACACGTACATGTAGTATTATGCACATATGTAAGTATGTGTATGCAAGGAGTGAGAATAGAACAAGGAAGGGGAACAAAAGATCACGCGTTGTCCATGGCCCGTTTGTCAAGATACTTCACCGGCCTGCGCCTGGGGTTGATCGGACAAACTACGGAAAACTGCCGATCACAGCAGTCGGACGCTAGAATTCTGCTCCAAACAGCAGCTGAATTCAACTTAGGTATCTAGTGTCAAAATTCCTGCCACTGTTGGAATTCAAACCCTAGAATCTTCCAGTCAGAGGCACTGCAGAGACAACAACTGATGTCCTGAGCTACGTAAACCGACTTAACGATTGACGTAAAACATCCTTCAGTCCAGATAACGCAAAACTGCCAATGCATTTTACACCGAAATACAGATAAGGCTCATCTTGACTCATTTCTCTCGCAATAACACTATCAAGTGTTTCTAGTTAATTAATTTCGTTCCTTTCACAAGTGTTCTAACAATCCATGTAATTATGTTTTTGCTGTGTGTCAAACTAATGCTCTCTCTCTCTCTCTCTAGCCCCAATGAGGGAAATGAACACAGAATTGGGCAGAAAAGATCGCGAGTGATCTGTGATGCGTTGTTTTTAAGGTAATACTCCAGGCAGGCAGCTGTAGTTGATCGGAGGAAGACACGAAAACGAATCTTTAGAGCAGTCGGCTAGTAAAATCTTATCGATAATGTAGCTAACCTCGACTCGGCATTTTAACTTGTTCCAAAAACACTCCACACACGCCTCCTATCCTCGATCTCTCGGTGCAATGTTTTTAGTTATGGACAGGGACAAGTTAGTAGTCGACATAATAGGGAAGAGGGAAGCCTTAAGTAATTAATGAATGTTTAAAAGAAATGGTCACTTATAGAGGTCCTTACTCATAGTTCACAGAACGCTTGTCATGCCCGCGGAGTGACTGCTTCATTAAGTGATATGGCACTGGGAAATCTGTCTTTTGCACCAGCTGTTTCTTGATTGTATGGCTACGGATTATACTCACTCATTTTTTCATACGAAGAGCGTCCAACTTAAGTTGTGCTTTCGAAATCGTTCGTAATTGTACCATGCAAATGGATTGTTTGTATGTCTGATGTATATTTTTTAGAAGTGCGAGTAATGTGTTACGAATTGAGCTTAAAATATTCGGCGAAATCAACGTCATCATTTTCCGAAATACACGTGAGCGCCTTGTAATAACATAATGAACAGCGATTGCAGAAGGAAATGAGAAACATTAAAGGGGGAGGGTGACCTCCTTTATACAAACGAGTGATCACTCTTTGCCCATTCTTTTCGGACTCAGAGCTGTGATTGGATAAGAATCAGTCACTTAAAACCCTAATTGTAAATGCTCATTAAGAATTCGGCCCTACACACGCCAGCGCACTCGATATGTAAATATCCATCCTCTATTGAAACCTTTTCTTGGATTACATAAAGCAGTATCTTCTTTGCTAAGAGACGTGTTGCATCAGCGTGTATCTAATGACTCCTTTGTGGGACTTCAAGGCAAGACATAATAATAGATATCGAATATTAAGTACAATAAAAACGCTCGTCGTCTTTCGTTTCGGAAAATTGCTGCAAAACCTATGAAGGAAACCGTTCGACGCTTGAAAGGTCACACATTAATCGTTAAAGAATCCTTCGAAGTAATTTTTACATCCGTCTAAAGCTGGAACTGTCTCAGAAAGAACCCATTTAATAAATCATTTGCAGGTAAATGAGAATTCGTTACAATAACGTAAATCGTTTGTTATATTTTATTGTAATCTACTTCACCTAACAACTGTACTAGCAAGTTTGCAATCAGTTTTGTGATCAGCTGTGATGTCATATAGAGTGACAGTTGTGATGTCATGTAGAGTTATTCTTCTGTCGTGTATTACGGAGACCATTTGGCCTGTAATGACACGTAGATTTCTTCAGCTTGTATTGGATCCGCGGATATCTCTTGTAGAAGAGGAGTTGCTTAGAATATAGTATTTTGAACTCGATAATTAAACATTACATTTATTTCTATATTCTTCGATTTACTGATGCAATTATTAATATCTAAGTTCTAGTGTACGATCACAATCAATGAAAGTTTGTCAATGATTTTTTTTAATTTTAATTTAGAAATTTAAAAATTAAAAATTTCATTTTAATTATCGCCACCGTAGTTAAAATAATATTCCGCTTGAAAATTACGTTACTGTTATTTTTCATATTTAAGAAAACATTGAATCCAATTTACTGTCATTATCAGTCACCACCTTTTCTGTCACTTTACTAGATAGGAAATTACTTCACAATATGTTCCACACAGCAAATGTCATCAATGATGTGTCCCGTTTCTGTGTAGCAAATGCTTTTAATAATTCAAACTACTTATAGATACCTGACCGGGCCTCAACTGTGAGTTTACAATGGGAATCGAGAATCAAATCAGAAAATATATGTTTGATTACAGCTGGGATTGACTTATGTTTTCAACAATGTGAATTACATAATTATATTATACATTTTTCTCTGCGGACTACAAAATCGTGTTAACGTTTTGATGGCTTCTTTCGTCCGGGACCGATCCCATCCCTTTTGCACGAAGATTTATGGCACTCGTAAGCAATAATGAACTTTCCACACAGTATTTGTCACGGCATTGTTATTTGTCACAGTATTTGTAAAGTTATTGTACAAAACATCTGTCTACGACGTTTAGATTGATCAGATAGAAATAAATTTAAAAATACAACTGATTTATCGCCTCTCCCGAACCCACGTTTTATCTCCTTCCAGCACTGCCGCGTTTATTTCCTAGCAAATGTGTGCCGTCATTTTGATTCAACTGTCACCGCGAGCAATTACATCCGAACGTGTTCCATACAATAAATGTCACCCATGTGGCGTCTTGTTACTGTGAAACAAATGTTTAGGTGTTCTGAGTTTGAGACCACTTAAAACAATTTTAATTACGTAAATTTATCGTAATTCGCAAGTTGATGGAGAGGCTTAGATGGTATCTCTAGGTGTTATCAGGCGGCGAACGAGTTGTTCCAGGAGCGGTAGCGGTCCGCGCGCGGGAGGTGGCACGGCCTGGGACGGGCGGGGGTGGGGGGAAGGGCGCCCAGATGGGCATCTTCCACGAGGAGGAGGCGCCGCCGCCGCCGCCGTCGCCGCCGCCGCCACTTTCGCGCCGCCGCGCCGCCCGGCGTCGTTCGACCCATTACCATTTGTCCCGATTTCATTTGATTTGATTTTTTGTGTTTCAGGGCGTTTTCAACTGCTTTGGTCATTAGTCCCGTTAGTGTAGTGCATGTTTTTTCTCTCGGAAGATGGGGGTGATCTTCCCCCACTGGATGGCGAGATCCGGCGCCGACCTACCGTCGGCTAGTGGGGTTTCCCCATAACCAGGACTCTCCCATCAGCGAGGCACCGCCCCAGCCGGGACAAGCTCTAAGCTCCCGACCGGTCTCCCGGAATATGTGGTAGTGTAGTGCATGTTAGTGTAAGTGTGTGTGTAAGAGGAGAGGATAGGAGAAGGAAGAGGAAGGACAGATCGCGCGCGGTCCGTGGCCCGTTTGGTAGGGTACTGCTCCGGCATTCGCCTGGTGTTGATCGGAGAAACCACGGAAAACTGCCGATCAGAGCTGCCGGCCGCTAGAATTATCCTCCAGACAGCGACTGAATTCGACCTAGCTGAAAAGCTAGTGTCGAAAATCCTGCCGCCATGGGGAGTGGGAACCTAGGACCTCCCGGTCAGAGGTGCTGCAGTGACATCAGTTGATGCACTGAGCTATCGCTACCCATTTGTCCGGAGTGCATGTGGGTACTGCACTGGTTTAAGGCGCTGTAGGTGTGTCAGGGAATAGAAGTAGACATTTTAGCCACTGGAGAGGCTCTGTGCTATGCAGAAGTTTATGGTACTTTAGCTATTTCATGATATAACTTGGCATTTTATGCAAAAGACATTTTAGGACTCGCTGACTTTTTAGGAATAGTAAGTACTTTGTGCATAATAGACAGAATCCTGAGAATGATTCTATTCTACACGAGATTAATTAAAGTATGAGCAAATAGTGCACTTGTGAATGATAATACAAAAATATTTGCCCGTTACATTATACAAATTCACTGGCCCATTACCGTTTGTTCGTTGTGGGAACTGCAGGCGCGCTGAAGGTGCTGTAGGTAGGTCAAAGAGCGGAAGTAGACATTTTAGCCACTGTAGAGGTGCTACGCAGACATTTACGATACTTTCTATATTTCAGGCATAACATGGCGTTTTATACCTAATAGGCATCTTAGAAACAATAAGCTTTTTAGAAATAGCAGGAAATTTATGCATAATACACAGAATTCTGATAATGCTTTTATTCCACCGAGATGGTTGAGCTATTTCTAAACTAGTATTTCTCAATAAATGATTCAAGCCTTTAGGTAAGGTAGGTTGGTCCTAGATCACTTTTCCAATGACTATCTCCTAAAAAATTTCGTACAACGAAGTTACACACTTGCTCTTGATTGGTAAGCGCAGTCAAAGACATTTCTTCTACCTGCCAAACACAAATGCACGAAGGGTTGCCTACCTATCATGGGCAAAAATCTTCCTTATAAGAAAATTTCCAGATGTTCGTTGCGAAAAAATATCAACGTCGACCTCTCTACACCCCCACATATTTTCTAACATTTATTTTGAGACTCACTGGGCATGACCAGCCGAACTGATGTTTTCTTAAAAAGACTCGTTTACGCCTAATTTAAAACTGATTTTTATTTGTTGCTGTCTGGTTGTTTATAAAGCATTCAACTAAAAATTTCAATGACTGTCGTTACATTAAAAAATTAATAAAAACTATATTTTTGAATACGACTTTTGAGAGGGGGGTGAATTCTCTCACGAGCTTCCCCCTTGGGTAGGCCACCGATCACACCTATTAACAAAATGCTAAACATTCCTTTGGAACGTCATTATAAACTATAGGTGCTACAAAAGCACATAATTTTTCATGTATTTATAAATTTGCAAATTTGGAAAATTCTGAGTCCAACGAAAATGAAACCCGCACTATTATTTAAGCGTTACTTTTTCTATGCTTGCAAAAATTGTAAGAACAAATTTGAAGCTGTTTTTAAAAAAATTGAAAATGGTTTAGAGGCTCCATATAAAGTATTCTCCAAAACCAAAATATCCGTTTAAAACTCAGAGAACCTCGAGTACATTTAAGCAGATCGTAGAATATCAATTTTGGAGAATATCGGCTATACGGTTTAGGCGCTAGCGTTAAACACAATCGGACAGATAGGAGAGACGAAGGCAGATGGACAGACGTTTTTTCGGTCAATCGATTTTTCGTTATTAAGGACTTACAAAACATGGTTTTCGACTACACAACGTGTTAGTGGAAGTAATTTACTATATACACAAACATGATTTATCCACTTTTTAGCTAAAAGGCCTTGCAATAAGAATTTTTCTTTCGAAAAATCGCCGTTTTCCGGCGCACTTTCTCTTC
The DNA here is from genome assembly GCA_011170035.1 of Teleogryllus occipitalis. Classification (NCBI taxonomy): domain Eukaryota; kingdom Metazoa; phylum Arthropoda; class Insecta; order Orthoptera; family Gryllidae; genus Teleogryllus; species Teleogryllus occipitalis. The sequence goes on from BLKR01001048.1 coordinate 132,052, forward strand.
TTACAAAGAGCGAGAAAGTAAACATCAAGAACAATCTTCTCGAAACGAAAAAAAAAACAACAGAAAAAATGGGAATAACTTACGAGTTCACGAAGATTGTGTATGAGCATTCAATATAATTACTGGAACGGTGTCCAAGGAAGCATCAGGAATTCCACACACAATTATGAACGTTATCAAGATGCACAGCGAAAACCAACAAACGTGCCCCGCAACACACGCGAATCATAATTCATATCGCCGGACGCCTCGAGCAAAGCTTTGAACAAACTTTCGCCGCCTGCACAAGTTATCACCACCATGCATATAGAAATCAAAGAAATAATTTCTAAGAAATAGCATTCTTAGTTAGGTGGTGAAACATGAGATTACAACTAGTTACTGCACGAGTGTTTCCGTGCAATAAAGATTTTCACGGACCTATTGGATATTGGAGTTCATCCACACACAATGTACAATGTGGAGCGGTGATTTCGACGGTGAAATTGGTGAAGGAAACTCACCGCAAAGCACTTTCCGCCTTCACTCCCGCGCTCATTCACCGCATCACCGACCTACCTACGTGATATAAGATTACTCCCGACGAGATCAATTAAAAAGATGGAACTAAAGGTGCTACAATCAGCACACACTTTCTCGCATTATTATTATTATTATTATTATTATTATTATTATTATTATTATTATTATTATTATTATTATTATTCGACAGAAGGACTGACTGATGGACAGACGTTTCGCCTTTAACCGTTTTTCGGCATCAAGTATCCACAACATGTGGATTCTAACTGGCCGGAAAACCTGCCAGTTGATGCACTGAGCGTCAGCTATCATCGAAAATCCTGCCACCGCTCTGTTGCGACGCCCGGTCACAGGCCCTGCAGTGACATCAGTTGATGCACAGAGAGTCAGCTATCGTCGAAACCCTGCCACCGCACCGTCAGGATTCGCGTTCAGAGGCGGTGTAGTGACATCAGTTGATGCACAGAGAGTCAGCTATCGTCGAAAACCCTGTCTCCGCACCGTCAGGATTCGCGTTCGGAGGCGCTGTAGTGACATCAGTTGATGCACAGAGAGTCAGCTATCGTCGAAAACCCTGCCACCGCACCGTCAGGATTCGCATTCAGAGGCGCTGTAGTGACTTCAGGACTTTTGATGATGCCCCGTTTGCGGGTCCACCGACCAAGGCAATAACCGACGCATCTCCAAGCGCTAAACGCGTGCATCGGAGTGCGTTGGCCCGCGTGCGTGGCGCTTTCCCGACCGCAGCTCCCACCACCACCTTCCGCATCCCCCTCCCTCCCCCCACCCTCCCACCCCGCCCGCGCTCTCTCCTCGTTAGAGCGCTGGCGCCCGGCGTACCCTCGCGGAGTAAACGTCGATTTCCTCATTAAATTTGGAACACGGAAAAAGCGCTTTATCCCGCCCCCTCCCCGGCGCGGTCGTGCCAGTCGACGTGCGAGATCTCGACGCAGCGCCGCGCCGCGCCGCGCCGAGGCTCTCGTGTGATGGCAGCGCGGGTTTCTCTGGCGGGCGGCGTTCGGGCGTGGTGTGTTTGGGACGTATTTGTCACGATGTCGGCGCCTCAAAACATGAGGGCTTAATTACTGTGATAAATTGCTGGTTTATTCCGTCCACGGTATTATGTAAAGGAGTTCTTTCCCCGTTGTCATCGGCTAATAGAATGGACTTAGCGATCTCACGTGCCCAGACACCTGATTTAAAACTATATCAGAACAGATTCATTAAAGTTATATTAAAGAATGCCACAGCAAAATATTTCAAGTTAAACAATAACCATTCAAGATTTTCCATTACATTGCGCTCCCATGAGAATGAGAAGAAAGAACTTTACTACAGGTCAAGTAAATAGTAAATAGTGGATCACAAAAAAGCTGAACAGGCTAAACGATACAACTGAATCTAAACAATTGCACCTAACAAATTATTTTTCTATGTGTTCATTTCATTAAATAAGTTGTTTCAATAGATTAATTATTGATCACTTCATTCAATTGATTAATTAGACTCATTCAGACCAAATAGTAATTCCTAATAAAAATAAAACAGGTGGTCTTAAAATTATTTATGATAAACCTTAATTCATTTCGATATATTGACGAATATCAAAACTTTCAACGTTGTTAAAGAAAAGAAAAAATACTACAGCAAGATCTGGTTATTTTGTTTTTTGTCTTCCTATTTTTTTTCAATAGAATCAAGATCTGTAATAATTTCCCCAAAATTGTAAAATGTATTGACGAGAAAGAATTATAAAACATTAATAGTAATAACAATAATAGTAATAGTAATAACAATAATAGTAATAGTAATAATAATAATAATAGTAATAATAATAATAATAATAATAATAATAATAATAATAATAATAATAATAATAATAATAATAATAATAATAATAATAAAGTATTCATGACAACTTTGATATCAATAAAATTTTCCTTTTTCAATATCTTTACAGTATCTAGTTCAATTGCCTCGCTTTCTTTCTTTAAAGTATACTATAGCATCGAGTGTTCTCACAACTGGAAATCTATCTGAATTAGTAGTATCAAACTTGATCATGAATTTCAAGTGATTTGGCAGTAAATCCTTTGATTAATCTGATCCGTCTAATCAGATATCACCCAAAAAAAATGCCTTTAGTACTACCTCAACCTCGACACACATTGCATTATGCATACAAATGAAATGCACATTTACGTAAATTCCCCTAGTAAATAATATTGCCAAATCATCATTAACACACTGTTTAAAAATAAGCAAAATATCAGAAAAATTCACAAAAAAATATACTGCTCGTTTAGTGCAACGGATGAGTCAAAAATAACTTTCACAAGAAAATAAGTTGAACAAACTTTTACGCATTAACCAAACAATTATTTTTATAAATGAACAGAATGAAGCGATGTAACGATACATATGTTATGAATTGCTTTATGACTCATTTATCATCATTTACACCTTCTGTTTAACAGCTAAATAATAAAACGTTTCCATCAACAGAGCTATGTATGTAAAAATGTAAACTTTTCCCCGGAAAGTACATTTTACAATTCATTCGGCAAATACGTCTCATGTAGTACCAACTCTGTATTAATTGCTTAGACGTAACACCAAATTGCAAATCTTCATATTTACTTGGCCGACAAGGCAAGTCAAGACAATATTAATTATTTTATAATTTTCATCTCAAAAGCAAAGATTCCCGTAGATTTTTTGTTTAAAATAATTTTTGGATTTTGATGCATTCTGTATAGCTATGCAATTCAAACTGATATTGTAGACGGGGGAGTCGTAAGTGACAATTGTGAGCAGACATAATTGACACCCAATTACGTAAATTGACAAATTTCTATTTTTCTTCGTTTGAATCCGCGAAAGTAGATTTTCTCTTCAGTATTACTTACTACTATATTGAGAGGTTCAGCTTAATATAAGCATATCCTACTGAACTTTACAGTCGAAGGACCTGGAGCGGTAGCTCAGTGCATCAGCTGTTACTGCAGCGCTTCTGACCGGGAGGTCCTAGGTTCGAGACCTGACGGCGGCAGGATTTTCGACACTAGCTTTTCAGTTAGATCGAGTTCAGTCGCTGTCTGGAGGAGAATTCTATCGGACGGCTGCTCTTATCGGTAGTTTTCCGTGGTTTCTCCGATCAACCCCAGGCGAATGCCGGAGCAATACCCTACCAAACGGGCCACGGGCCGCGCGCGATCTTTCCTTCCTCTTCCTTGTCCTATCCTCTCCCTTTACACACTCACTTACACTAACATGCACTACACTACCACACATCCCGTGAGACCGGTCGGGAGCTTAGAGCTTGTCTGGGACGTTGCCCCGTTGGTGGGAGAGTCCTGGTTAGGGGAAACCCCCACTAGCCGACGGTAAGTCGGCGCCGGATCTCGCCATCCAGCGGGGAAAGATCACCGCCATCTCCCGAAAAAACATTCACTACACTAACGGGACTAATGATCAAAGCAGTTGACGCGCCCGGAAACACAATCAAAAATGAATCAATACAGTCGCAGAGGAATCGTCAAAAACCGGTTTTTCCTATCAAAATGCTATTGGAAACATTTGTTCATCCAAACGAGGAGCACACGAAGTATTTTTTTACCACCTGAGGTGACTCATCGTGTATTTGTTTCGAGGTAGGAGTGTAGATTGTGTCTTCGAGGAAATCCTCCACGGCAATGAGTCCAATGTGTGCCACCGTCCCACCGGGTGACAATAGCAGTGGGAGGAGTCAAGGCGCGAGTGACGCGTCCACCTTGACTGCGCGAATCCTCTCTGCGCGTGCGCCGCCGCCGCCTCCGGTTCCTCTTGAGCCACATCTCTCCAGCGCCTCCCGCGGGTGTCAAGTTCACCCGCGCTTTTAATTGGGCACCTCACGCCTCGATCGTCCAAACCGGTTGGCTCCCGCGCCCCCTCGCCGCGCTGGAAAGCGGGCAAAGCCATATGTCTCCGTACAACGCCACGCCATTCCCTCTTGTTGCCACGGCCTTGCTCGGTACGAACATCTCCGCTGTACTCACGCCCGCCTTGTTCGTACCACCTCTGTCAAAATCACCATCGTGGTTTCTTCGATCAACACCAGGCGAATGCCGGAGCAGTACCTTAACAATCGGGCAACGGATCATGCGGGATATTTCCTTCCTGTTCCTTGGACTATACACATCCCTTACACACACTTACATTTACTTCCAACTCACCACCACGCATGCTGGAGACCGGATGGGAGCTTAGATTTGCCCCAGCTGTGGTGCCTCGCTGGTAGGCGATATCTGGTTGGGGGGCAAACCTGCTTGCTGACAGGTAAGTCGGCCTCGGATCTTGCCATCCAGCTGAGAAATATCCCGCTACCTCCCGTGAACAAAAATATGCACTACACTTACGGGTCCAAGTGTTATCCACTTTTTCGTTACCTGAACCTTGTAATAAGAGTTTTTGTGTTGAAAATTCGCCGTTTTCCGGCGCACGATTGCAAAACTTTCTCTTCTTACGTTAGTAAGAGCGAGAAAGCAAAAATGGGAGTAAATCATAATTATTGAATTACATACTATTGACTCGATCAATGTAATGGACAACAATTTCGAAAGGATAAAATTTTACTTTTCGACTATGGAATATCCTTTAAGAATAGCAAAATACTTATGATTTTCTTTAACCATAGACCCTTCAATATTTACATAGTGTACATGTCTGTATACACCATGTTCACTTAGTATTTGTGTACTATCTCCAGCAGAAATTACTGATCACTGTTATAGTTAAATAAATTTTTGATGTTGCCTACATAAGCGTGTGTAGGATTCATGTAGAGAAATGATAAAATTAAAATCCACCAAGTTGTTTTGAATCTTCAAACATACTGTTTAAATATCTCCAAATGGTTCTGCAAATATTTATTAATGATTAATTCTTATAAATTGATCTACTTTATAATTTACTTTAAAGTAGACTAATCGTATTATTATTTATATTTTTATTGATTATTTTCTGAATCTTTGAATACTACCATTTTTAAATAATGCGTATGTCGTAACGGATTATGTGGAATTTTTCACAAACAAGAAAGAAGTCGCGATGTTTTTACAAAACAATGATGTTGTGTTGTTTGTGTGTTCTAGATCCCATTATCCATTGATGCAGTGTTTTTCGATTCGTATTCACCATTGTCAACTGCATTTGCCAATAGAAGCCACGTGTCAGATGAATGGGGTGACTCTCACAGCTCCAAAGTCACCTACGCATAGTTTCATGATCGTAGTTGCAAATTATTGTTTTCTCCACACGAGATTGGAATAATATCATGAGATTTACACCAAGGGCACTCTATGCACTTGTATGCTCTAAACTATTAAAGTGTGAAAAATCAAACACCTACTGAATACATTTTGTTTCTTATCCCTAATAGTTATATTACTATTACACTAAAATTAACTATTTTACTATAATATTATTTTTTCCTTCATTATGTTTCGAAATAAAATGTAATGGAGATAAACTTTGTCGTTTCGTTTTGGAAATGATGTGAAATTATACAAAAATGGAACACAGTTCAAAATGAATAAGAATTCATATACGAATATTAGCTACGAATGACAGTATTAATATTAAGAAATATTTACAAGAACGTCAATTACATTAAGTTAAACGCGGAAGGGACTCGAAGTAAAAATTGATGTAGTTAACTAAAACTGTTGACCATTGTCGAAAAAATCAAACCAAAGCGAATGATGTGATATTTGAAGATATATTGAAACAAAAAGAGAATGGAACACAAAAATAAGAGCAACATTAACAAATGAATAGACCATTAATACAATACTAATCCTGGACGGAAAAATTCTTCTCACTGAAAGGAAGATTAGTTTATCACTAGAAAATACGGTAAGCAGCAAATAAGGATTAGTGAAGACTTCTATTCTGTGAGACAAGACATCCTGTTGATGGGCAAATCAATAGCAGTATCTTTTGTGTTTAGTAAGGTCCACGATCAAATAATATCGACATAAAAATATCAATCAAACATATTACAAAAAATTTTGGAATGTCTTACCGAAATCTTGTAAGGACACGAAGATATAATGGCGGCATCTTCACTCATATTCATGCATTTTTAAACGCCGTGAAGTTTGAAACACAGAAAGATTGCTGGAGTATATTAATTCTGTTTTGAAAATTTTCGAGTTAACATGTCCTTGTCAAGACTTCTTCACACGCCTATCCATTGCATAGGTTGTGAAGGGAGTCTGCATTTCGCTCTTCCTAGAACTCCAGGTAAGTACATTTATGTGCGACGGGTGGCCTATCCCACAGGCGTTCGTGTCCGCTACAGTGATTTCAACGCCCGAAGAAGCTAGGAACATTTTTTCATGTAAACGTGTCCGGTAGTAAGGATATTCATAGAGATATATTAAGGACATTACATCAGTTTCGATATTCATTCAGAGAACATTTTGATTTCTGAAAGCTAATTGGTTGGTATCAAGTTCTTTTTCAGCAAATTCTTTCTTAAGATTTCGCACATCAAGATTTTATGTTATTGACTGAGAGATCTCGTTTCTTAGAATCGTCTACCATTTCCGCGAACCAGTAATTTAATAAAGGAAATAATTTAGAATTTAGATGTCATGTGTAATGATAAACCGTAAGGTACTACTGTGTTGTCTCTCCTGAACTTTCCCATCATTATTACCGTAGTAGTTTCTACACATACTAATAAATGCTTCAGACTTATCATCCCACTAATTTCGCTTATTTTTTGGTGACTTGCTAAATAATTCGTTTATAATACAAATTTTATGAATTATTATTTCATAATCTAGGTGCATAATAATTCCTTAACGATATACAATTTACAAAATTTAGAAATCTGTACTATCAGTATAACTAACATTAAGATATTTTGGATTAGGTTTGTAGACGGGGGCGTTGAATATTTACTAGTTAATTTTTCATTTTCATGTTTCTCATATTACATTCAAAGAGTAATCTCGAACAATAGAGCATTCACTTCTGACTTCCTAGAAAGCAATTTAGAAGAGCCTTTGTATAACAGAACTCTTGCCTCTCTGCACCTCATTCAACACTTCCTATTCTTAGTTTCTATTAAAATATCTCTCTAATCAACTGCAATTTCTACATAATTCTTTACTTTCTTAATACGTTTTTTTCTCTCCCACACAACATGGCGCAAATAGTAAACACAAATAGAAATACGACCCAACAGCCTCGCAACACACAAAGAATCTGTTTAGACGTACTACATAGCACGAGAGTTGCCCAACGTTTGACAATGCGAAATGTCTGGAAAAATTCTTCCGCAAAGCACGTGGCGTCGTTAAAACCACGTGCGGTCTTGTTTGTGCAATGTTTTGCGGCAGATGCAGCAGTTCAAAATAAAGTTACGAAAGAAATGTTTTTATTAAAACTTACTTGCATCGCATATCAATTAATCTAATGTTTTATGCATCATTAACATTGTTAACATTTAATAATGCTTACAAGAGACAAAATTCATTGTAAATTAATGCACATGTATGAGATGGGCTAAAATAACACGTTAGAATATTAAACTTAATTTCCTTCTTTACGTCTTTTGTTTTTTGAAATTATATTTACCAATCTGTGTATAATTTAAATTCGATAATTTAGTGACTTTACATCTTTTCGATGCATAGTCAAGTACTGGGAAAATACCAATTTCTTGAATTCAATTAGACAATTTTGTGACATGCATGATGAAGTTTTAATTAATGCATTCACATAAATTAAACTACGAACATGTCATTAATAAAAACTTTCTTTTTTAAAACAATCTTGCATCAGAACAAAGCAAAAGTTAATAATTTATAACATTGAGGAAATTAATTTTGATATAAAGTTGAATCTCTCCAGGTTACTTCCTCTTGAAAATATAGCATCCAGTTTTCAAAAACTGTGGCAAGAAATATCAAGGTTACTATACATCAACGATAACGCTCCCTGATGCGTCAACAAGGTTTATTTGCCTGCTCTCCCAAACAAATTAACAGACGCTTGTTGCTTGTCACTTAGGCGACCGGCGGCCCATAAGTTCGTAACGCCGAGTATCACTGTGAGGCCCAAGTCAGATTTATATATGAGCTCTGTGGGCTGTGCCAACGGCGCCAGATTTCAGGCGAGCACAAAGGACGTAACAAAAACGTTGTTCCAATCAACTTTGTGAATAATGAAAGAAAGTTGTGATGACATGCCCTTTATTAAAGAATGCCATAAACATTGTAAGATCATTCACTTCTTTGCTTATTGTTGAATAAAAGATCAAAGCTTTTCGTTCGATCCGCGTTATACGAGGTAATTTAAGCACAAAGCTTATAAACACTCTACTACATCACATCGTAGGTGCAGGATCTGACAGTGTTTCAACACGAATGTTCTGAGGTGCTGATCCACGACTTAAAGAGCATACAAGGTTTCAACTGACACTACAATATAAGGAGGCGGAAAGTTCATTAGGCCCAGGAAACGTAGCTCATATACTAAATCTCGGTGGGGTCCGGCTGATCGAGGTGTTCCCAGGGTACTCTCAACCCAATTTTTCCCCGGATCCCTCCGGGGGACCGGAGCCCTCTGGGCGAATACGCTTCATCCTTTTAGATACACGCGCGATAACCGCATCTGCGTTCGGCGCATCCCCGGCAGCGTTACGTAAACCGTCGACCTCACGGGAAGACGCGCGGCAACAAAACCTACTTGAGTTCGCACGACGCAGCGCTGATGGAGGGCTTCGGGCACGAGAGAGGTTTTATGGCGGCGGTGCCGTTCTGAAGATCCTTCTCGTCGCAATATTTAGCAGCGCTAACTGGAGCACTGAAGAGTAGATGGTGGCGTAGTGCACAGCTCCTTCTTGAGAGGTAGTTTCGATTCATATCACTTTAAACAATGTCTCGTTTTTATTAATACAAAAAGATCCCGTTCGTTGAAGACGTCGATAACAACCAAACGATGCAAGAAGACCAAACTCATAACTAAGAAGTCGGTTGGAAGGTAACAATGTGAACAAACACGGCACACTACTTAGAGTTTTTGAGCACGCGTAAAAATGAAGTGTTGTTTCTATACATTGTTACATAAATTCAGATGCATCCATTCTGTTTTTGCTTCAGTTCATCTAACATTAAAACTTAATTTGTCGTAACAGTTTCACAAATGGATATTGTTTATACACGAATGAGTATTACTCTTCTCGGTGGTTAATATATAACATTGTCGGAATATACACCGATTATATTGTAAATCACTATGTAATACAGACAGCAGTTTCAAGTATTTCTGATCACACTCTACGCTCCCATAAGTCAAACAGTTTTACAGTCAGATACTGAAAGCATTTTTCCATCCATCATTAAACTTCTCAATCTCATCATAATCATCACCCATCATCCTAAGTTTCAGATAGTGCTTTCAAATTCTGCCTATTGGCCTAGCGCTGACCTTTACTTTGAGGTATTTATCAGGTATTCCTCTGGAATACTACGAAAACTCTGTTAATAAAACCCATGGGAGTGGCAGATGGAATCCTTCATACAATTTTTGAATTGTAAAAGATAATTTGTAGTTGAACAGCTGGGCTCAAGAACCGCGTTTCCTATGGAATCCTAATTCGCTCGAAAGCGTCAGTTGCGCACCCCCCACACACATACACACACATCGTCAAGGTGCGTGCCCCGTCAACAATAAATTTACGCAGATAAATTAGGCATGACTTCGCAGAAGTATTCACCGGGCTCTGAAATCGCATTGATCTCTCCTTCTCCACGTCTTCAAAGATCTGACGAATCTAAACATTCCTACTTGCTTGCTTATCAAGAAATACATAAATAAGTGAATAAATACATTTTGAATTACGTAAACTGGAATGATACAGTTGAACTGATTAAGCAGACACGTTAAAGCTAAGGATATTCGAATTATTTACTGTTTCATTGTAATCGAAAACAAAGATCGAAATAAGTAAACAAGGGAACTAAAAAAAACATTCCGATTAATTTTTCTGGTACAAAATATATCTGATGCGGGACGAATCATTATCAACATCTTTAGTCAATTCAATAAAAAGATATTGTCTCTTCTAGTTATCAGCCAAAGAATATTTGTAGAGGTTCTATTCAGTTTTAGCTAGTTGTTAACAAGCCAGCTCCAGGTACTTTTCTTCCCTATCAAAACTAAACTTGAAAGTAGATATAATGATAAAAAATAAAAATAAATAAACAAGTAATTTTGTCCACTCACTTTGGAGGAAGACGAAGAAGCACATCAACCCTGCCGACTACCGGAATAAATTGCAATTTTTCGAAGCAGTCCACTGCTTATTTTCTTAATCGTCTTCATTAATTTCAATCTCAAGATGTAACTTCTTTGATTCAGAGAATTTTTTAGACAGATTTTTCCATGTTGTACGATCTTCAGCAACGCCTTTCTAAATAACTATATATATATATATATATATATATATATATATATATATATATATATATAAACAATTGAAAACAAAAATAAATAAATAAATTCTTTAGAAAGACATAAAATGTTGGGCACAAACTACTTGGGCGCGAGCGTGTAAGGGGCGGGGCAGGACGCGCCTGCTGACACCTGCTGATTCACGGAATAAACTGAAATCCTTGAGCCGGCGCGGCGGGGGCGTGGCGGGGGGCGGGGGGTTCCGGGGAGGCCGGCGGCCGCCGTGCCCCCTCCCCCGCGTCGGGCGTCGCTGAAGAGGCGGCGGCGCGACGCCGGCCCGGCCAGTCTGCTCCAGCCGGCCGCGCGGACCACACGCCGTCGCCGCCACGGACGGCTCCACTCCACTCCACTCTACTCACTCGCTCTCCCTCCCACCTCCACCGCCACCGCCACCACCGGCCGCCGCGCGCTCGCGCCCGCGCGGGTTGTGTAACCGAAGAGAAAGTGAGCGCGCGCGAGCCGCCACCGCTACCGCCACCACCGCCACCGCCACCGCCGTCGCTCGGCTCAGCGCCGCGACGCTCAGTACGACCACTGCGGACGCCGACGCCGCTGCCGCGCGCCGCCCCGCGTCGCCGCCGCCGCCGCCACCGCCACCGCCACCGCCACCGCTCGCGAGAAAAACTGGAAGTGTGCACAAGAGACTGGTTAGAAAGCGTTAAGTGTTTTTGCAACGTCAAAGAACAATGTTCCTCCTGAGACAAGCACTGAACTGATGTTCTTTGATGAAATAGTTTTCGCGCGTTCGACGGGCTGATCGAGAGCTGGACGGAGAGGCAAATCGCGAAATGTGCATCGTGACAGCGGCGAGCGACGCGTAGTGAGGTTCCAACGTGACGTCGTGACTCTGGTATACTACTCGCGGGATGTGGACTAGAGTCGTCGGGGCGTTGAAGTCTCCTTGTTTTGCCGTAGGAAGGAACTGTTGTTGACGCGAGACCGGCGGTCGGGGATGACATTTGATCTGACGAGGAGTCGGTCGACTTCCGAAAGCTGCGCTGAGTGTCTTCGCGCGTGCTGAGACGTGTCCCGTGTCTGAGTATGCGAAGCGTGACGCCCAGCGAGTAGGCGTGCTACTGTGCGACTGGCGCGCGCGCGGGTGCGTGATAGCAGTGCGTGCGTACGCGTGAGTGCCAGGAGCCACCGCCACCGCCTTCGACGCGGGACGACGTTCACGCACGGTGAGTACCGGGTGGGGCCCGCTCCTCCCGTTTCTCTGATCCTCCTTGATTTCCTGATTTTGGTGATTGGTACAAGGTGTGCTTTTTTCGCGTTCTGCTTGAAGGAAGGCCTGGGAAATCATCCGATTTTGGCAGGAGTTCATTAGCTGTTTTGCGAAGTTTCCTTTCTCCGATGCTCGTGAATTTTGAGATAGGTCTTTTCGGACAAGTTCTTGTCGCCAGTGAAGTGGAACCATCTCGAAAACATTTTCGCGTTTCACTTTATTAAAAACCCTCCAATAGTCACATGTTGTCAACGAAAACCACATTTTTTAATGCGGAATTGTTACTTGAAATCGAGAAGTATTCCTTCCTGTTCTTTTTTCTTAGTCTCCAACAAATTTCCTCTACAGAAAACTCATTTCTTTGCTACTGCCGCTCATTTGCACCACGCTGACTACAAGTTCCCCTCACCAAAACAACACTCACATTAGGGAGCAGAGAAAAGCTTCCGGAGACTAGAACGGTGAAAGTGTCGAACTGTGACGGAATTTATATATTTTGCACGGAGTCTGGAAACAGCTGTTTTCCTGCTAGAGACCCTCGACGTCAGAACGACTAGCGGAGCTCCGTTGCAGCAGCAGCAGCTCTCAAAGTAGGCCAGCACAGATCGCAGACCTTGGGCACCACCGCCTTTTGACACTCGTGAGTTAACTAGCAGAAAGGAGGTTTTCGCCAATACACTAGGCAAATATTCACACGTTGACCTGAGCCATTGTTGCGACTGTAGCGATTACTGTCACTGTTACGTCGGTTATTGTAAGAAATGAAAGGAAAACCGTTCTTCGTCAAACGCGTGTAGTAAATAGTTTTCTCCTTTTTGTGGACGTAGACTTACATAACATTTTGTTCAGAAATAAAAAGGAGATGAAAAACATGCAATAAGTTATCTTTTGATTCAAGTCATAATTGCACAAAGTCATCAAATATTTGAAATGCGTTATGAAGGTTCAGAATTGTTTGAAATAATGAATACTCTCCACGAAGAATAATGTTTTTAATTTTATAAATCATTTTACGGTGGCATAATTTATGCCTTGACGTTACTAATAATATGTTTTGTTCGGTGATTTATCTTTCTGGGAGGATATGTATTTTTATTGTCACTTGGTTAGTTTACAAAAACTAGAACCATTTATCAGGACGTAGCTCAGTTTAATGACACAGTTATTAATTACTCTCATATTTTGTTCTAAGCCCGTGTAATGAATGGCAGAAAGTGGTGTACAAATGGAAGGTTTAATACATCTAATAAGAAAAACTTACTGCTGGACGAAAGTGAGATTTCTTTGAAAGGGAACGTCAGTTTCTCGCTCCTCCGAGAGATGGCACGCCCCGCTCCAATAGTTTCACTTTTGTTTCGCATCCTCGAGTGAAATTACTTCGAACCGGAGCGTTTATTGTTACTTCAATCATTCAACAGATTTTAATTTATAACATTGAATGTCTTGAATTTTAAAAATACATCTGTGATTAATATGTGATTCCAAGAAAAAATATTGACACAAGTAAAATTTTATTCCTAATAAGCATGACCCGTTTCATTTCTGCAAAGAACAAAAGAAACATCTTTTTCTGTTTCTTTTTTTTTTTAATTTCTCTGCTTAGAGTAGATACAAATATTGAGGATTGTAACGTAAAAAGGTTGCAGGAAATGGTAAATTGTTGAAAATACTCAGTGTAAATGGAAAATATGTTATTCTATTTTACTGTTGCCACTTACCACATATGTTAGTACATTGAAAGATACGACGAATTTTAGTGGCACATAAAATTTCAATTAATAATTTGGAATTCTTATATCTTGTTTCACTATTGCGGATAATCTTAAGGCTTACTTTTGAAAAGTAGAAAAAATAGATTCAGTTCGTTTCTTTTTACCGAAAACTACCTGTAACATAGGTACTACTTGAGGGTACCTGAATTGCTTTATAACCCTTATACACTGATACACGTTCTCTATAACAACGGTCTACGTATAAAATCCCTTGAGTTTCGTTGTAAAAAGTTAACATTGTTTACGCAGATATATTTTTAAAAATATTTTCTCCGTGTCACGATTAGTACCGATGGTAGAAGGCCACGTGAGGAGATTTAGGAAACTTAAATTCCTCCCAGGGGAGATGACACGCGACAAGAGATGACATCTCGTGACATTTCCCTGCACACCTCAGGCCGACAGCCTCCATCGACTCTTGGCGACGCACCGGAAGGACAACCTAGTGGCCAGCCTTGGTGCGCTGGTGCCAACACTGACAGTTTCCTGTGTTTACTGGAATAAGTCGTATGTTGCTGGTCGCCTTGATTCAACTCCCGTACTTTTCATCTTTATTGCAGCTCTTCCACAAATTGGGAATCCGTCCATTAGAATAGTAGTTTTGAACATTTTCTTTGTAACAACTATGCGTCCGTGTACGAGCAAACTGTCTAGTCCCTAAGCGATAACTCACATTTCCGGTTGTATATTATTTAATAATTGGGGCAATGCTGATTTTACGGATCTTCTAGGACAGAAGTATGTCTAGTTACTATATTCTTTTCCGGATTGAAGTTTATGATAGTAAATATAATGGGGTATTCAAGAAAAAGATTTCAGTAATTAGCACGTCTCACAAAAGAATCATGTCTGTTGAAAAGAATTATTGGTTGCAAATGTGATTGTTTGTGTTACATGAATAAAACCCGTCATTACATACATAATCACATGCATTGTGTGGATACATATGAAAGAAAAGGAAGTCTCGAACAATATGTAGCTACGCTTCGTAACGAGCAAACATCAAGTTGCTACAATAAGGATGTCATATTGATTTCTCAACATTCACTCCACATTCGGTTTTCCCGCACCAGAGAAAGTCAAGCGACTAATTTACGTGCACGACTTGGCTTTGGCGAAGTCTGCGTTCCATTGAGACACAACGCCCGTGGGCACAGCGAGAGTACGTAATTGCCAAAATTATCGTGAAGTCCCGGTGACGACGCCTTTCTTGAAGGCGAGACGCCCGGTTAGAGGCTTATACAACGACACACTCCACCTCTGGGTGGCAACCACGGTGCTAGTCGCCCGAGCCGCACGCATCCCTAATTGCTTTCGCGCGTTCACTCGCGTCTTCTTCGTTCTCGAAGATTCCAATCCTTTTTTGATATTTCAAAGATTTAATTATACATTCCATATTTTAATTAATACGGATAACAAACGTACAGTAGCTGTCAACCGATTTAAATACTATTTTTTTATGCTTATTCAGTTAGGAATACCCAATGAATTCATAATGGTTAAAATATATCTACAATATTTGAAAATAACGTTATAATTAAAAAATATTAATCTATTTTATTAATTAATAGGTATGAAATATAAGGAGGGTGCAATTAATATTTGGAATGTCAACATTTGATTCTTCCGAAGGCATCTGATGATGTTAAGTAGTATTTAAAGCTATTAGTTGCCGCACTTAATGCGATGATATGTATAAAACCTACTGATAATCTTTTAATCCATTATTGAAATGGGTTAATGAAAGTTTTCGACGTAAAGAAACCTACGTTCGCGATCTGAGGTCTTGTGTTATATATACAGAATAAGAAGTTCAGAACAGTTACTCAACAAGCAAGTAATGTACACAAGTATCTTGCTCTTGTTTCAAGAATACACTGACATGCTTTAGAGCATAGTTTTAGGTTTTTGGTTTCCTTTTCATGCTTTTTCGCAGACGAAATCAATGAAAGTGACGATCTCCATTTCACGCTTTGATTGTAAATGTTCGTTTCTGAATTTACCGCGAGTTAAAGTACAATTTCTAATTCGTCAGCATTAGACAAATAAAGCCAAAATTTACTATTAAGAACCGTAAACTCGAAATTTTCCTTTTGTGAAATAGTTGCTTCAATTAGCTCGAAACAATGAAACAAGTATTGATTTTAGTCATTTTTATGCACGATTTTGTTGTATTAGGCAGTTTCCTAAACACTTACACAAGTTAATTATTCTGCGTCTGAAAGAGTGAGGCAGTTCTTTTGTTTCGCTACGTACTCAAAGACTTTGTATACCTGCTGGAATGAGTGAAGTGAACTCTTTGGTAAGTTGTTTTTCTGATGATTCATCGTGTGGTCTCCAAAAATCAACAGTGAACTCCTTCACTGTCCGCTCCCAGAGTCATTGGCATTGAACCTCGTGCATCACCATGGCGACCCCCCCCCCTGCACCCGCCATATGAAGGCACTCGCGTTTCGCCCAGACAGCGTCTGCCTAGAGCTGCAATCACGTGTCGACCTGTGGCTCGTGGATTCCCACAAACACACGCTGGAATCGTTTTCCAATTAGCGTTGTACGAGTGGATTTTGTTGGTCCATATTATCAAATATCTTCACATAAAAATCTATTTTCTTTCTAACTCTTAAGTGCCGAATCGGCATTTTAAATTTTAAAAAATCTTTCCGTATCTAAATATATTTTTTATACATTTTCCATAAATACATAAAATGCAAATTTCTGATTTGTTCAGATCTACGACATTAGTAAGAATAAGTGAAATGCAAGAGTAACAGACACACATATAGTTAGATATGTATTTGCTCAATATCATAAGAGAAACGTGTTTAAATTGGAAACAATTATTTACTAACAGCTACTTATTGGGAAGCAGTCAATATGGCTTCTTGATTTTGTATTTCGTTTCACCAGAGAAAATGGTTACAACATTTATGACAAAAAATGTTTTACATACATTTCGTAAATTGAAATATATTGTTTATATCCACTGAATCGGAGTCTGTTCAGATCAATTTCGAAACCAATCTTTAATTTACTATCTTCCATAGCCATCTTCGCCATGTTTGTATTCTACATTTTCCTCAAAATTCCTAGAGAAAGAACTAGTTACTCGGAGTCATTAATGACTTCCGAATTTGTAAACAAACCTTCCCATTCACCACCCTAATAAAACACGTAACTTTACGACGTGGGAGGTGCTACATTGCTGTGAACGACGCAAGAGCTAGAGTCGCATGCTTTTTATTCGGTGCAATTTTGCGCCGATTGTGCGATGTTTATATGTCTTCGTGAGCAACCGCTTTAATTTCGCCTCCACCCAAGGACGCCTTTCCGTCGCATCGCAGGAGAAGAGGGAAGTTTCTTATTCTCCGACGCGAAGTTGATGACCATTTAATACCCGCCAACGACCATTTTTGTCATTTTGCAAATTTGCTAATACATTTCAGTACGAGAGCAAATTAACAACAAGCTGTTATCATCTCCATTGCGTGGGCTGACAAATTCCTTTCACAACAGAATCATTTCCAAACCAGCTTTTCAGTACTTATGAAACCGCGATTCTGTGTGATTTTCGAATCGTGTACTCCTAACCTACAATTGAAAAATATAATTGATGCATTTGGTGATGATCAAAATCAATTTCTTTTATACCAGGCATTTCGTCATACTTTTTCCCGTCGGAGAGTAGGGCAGCTGCCCCGGTTGAATTGAAGTAACCAGAGCAGCCAGTGTTACGGCACACTCGCAGAGTATGCGACCTGTTACAGTTTCCTACAAGCATATGAAGCAAGATTCGAGACACGTTATCGTACGTGAACTAAATCATTGTAACGTACAAGTTTACCTATCACAGAAGCAAACTAGTGGCGCTACAACAGTACATGCTTTCTTTCATTATTTCTAACTTTTTGCAATTTTCGAACATTCAGAGTGTTCAGCGAAAATACGACCTGCGCTATTCTTTTACGCGTCTTTTACGTTATCCGATTTAGTTATCCGATTTCTGTTATTACGTTATCCGATTAAGTCCAAGTTAGTTTAATCCAAAAATTTGGAACACTTGGGAAAATTTTGAAAAATAATTGAAGTTTCTTGTAAAGTATTACCTACAATTCAAATATCTGTTTCAAACTCCCAGGGCCTAGAATTCCTTTAAATCGTTGGGAGAATACCAATTTTTGGGAAAATCGACAGAACGGTTTAGGCGCTTGCATCGACCATAGATGAATAGACGGACAGGCCTTATGTCGTCAATCGATTTTGCGATATCGAAGATGCACAAAATATGAATTCTGACTACACAACGTGTTAGAGGAACAATGACACAAAATGTCAGAAGACTATAACACAAAATTTCAGTTTCAAAGCGTCTCAGATTTTCCTACCTAAAGAATGTATATTGTAGTTCCATCATTGACGTGTAAGCATACTTGGACATACTGTTTCTGTGTGTTACCAATACGAAAATATCTATCGTAAAAGGGGAAATATAACGCCACATTAACACGAACACCAAACGCTTCTATTTTAGTTAAATTGGGTCCTATTCACGTGGAAGAAAAACCCTAAAATCCTGATTCTTCAAGCCTTTGCAGCCTGCCCGATCACCTGTCATTAACCGACGAGAGGCGCATTATTACCGCGATGTCTGGACGCCGCCTCCGCCGCCTCAACCTCCGCCCCCAAGCCTGCGCCGCCTCCGCCTCCGCCTCCGCTGCCTGCGCAACCGCAGCGGCATTTCCTGGCGCGGACAATGCGATTCGCGCGGCGGAGGCGGCGGCGGCGGCTGTGACAGCGCTGGCAAGACCGCAGTAGTAGTAGCGACAACAACAGGCCAGGCCGCGATAATAGAAGCAACTGACAGGGTGGCGTTGGATTACAAAATACTGGGAAGCCAACTGAGGGAAGAAAGGCATTGAGGGACAGAAAGAGAATCATGGGTATAAATAATTACTAATTTGTTGCCTACTTATTGTTTCATTGTAACGGAGAGGCGAGTCTCTATAATAATAATAATAATAATAATAATAATAATAATAATAATAATAATAATAATAATAATAATAATAATAATAATAATAATAATAATAATAATAATAATAATAATAATAATAATAATAATAATAATAATAATAAAATTTTCTTTATTTGCGGCGAGGCTCAGGTCTTGAAGCCTGCTCTTCCACCTAACCACTTTAATGAATTTACAATTCAATAAAAATTACAGTTGAGGCGTTCGGATGTAATTAATATTAACTGACATTTCATGTCGCAGAGGGAAGAAAATCAATTTGTGGCTACTACCTACATTAATTTATCTGTGCGAGCCTCTACGGAGTTGTGCGGGTGGAGACTCTGGCTAGATCGAGGGAACATGCGTTGGAGGTGAATGACAAGGGTGGCGGTGATGTGGGCGGGGGCGGGAGCGAGGTGGACGGCGGGGGTGGAGTTGAAGGCGGGGGTGGGGTGGGGGCGGCGAAATCCGGCGGCAGCGCGGCGCGGCGAAGCGTGTTTTCTGCCAGGCGGAGTGAGAGAGAGTGTGTGTAATCCATCGCGAACCGATTTCCAAGCACACGACAGCACAAGACCACCACCGCTGCCGCCGTTTCTGCCGTCACCACCACTGGCACTTCTTCCTGTGTCTGCGGTCGCTTCAAAAATATCAAGAGCCTGCCTCCAGGTGTCAGTAGGCGCTTTGTGGTTAACCCACGGTTCCAGTAATTTCAAAAAGCAAATAATATTTCTACTATATTCGCGCAAAAAAATAAAAATGCATGAATAATATACATCCCGAGTTCATATATTTTCCCTTTGATAATATACGGAAGGGTCGAAAAGAGGCACTTAATTTAGACGTCAAATGTAAGTAATAGCGTGATAGTAACCGCCATGTCACGTTTCTCCGCGGGAAACAATTTAAAACCACAACTTTACACCAACGAAATTCACAAATGCGATTTAATACCACAACCATTTGTTGTCCGTTCTTGAAATCACTGGGAATATGAACCGACTTTCTGCCTCTTCTTCACCCAGATCAGTAACCTCCATTTGATCCATTTTGTCGGTCAATTTATTTACACTCAAAAACCCTCAAATGTATTATACAAATCGTAATCCCATTTACAAAAGTTCAACGTTTTGTAGAAAGATACTAATCATTATACCCATATCGACTCCGCCACATATACATAGAACACCGCCACATAGCATAGAAATAAGAAATCCTTCGGACTGGTCAAATTACCTTTCAGTTCGTATTCTTGTACTGTTATTTCTTTAATTTCCGAAATATTTTAATTACAGCAGGTTATCGAGCTTACTTTCAGACTACCACACAAGTTTGAGGACTTAGAACTTGTCCCGACTGGGACGGAGACCCGTTGGTGGGAGATACCTGGCTGGGGAAACTCCACCAACCAACAGGTACGTCGGTCTCAGATCTCAACCTCTAGCAGGAGAAAATACCTCGCGAAAACCATGCACTACAGTTACAGAACCAACACTCTTAGCAGTTGACGCGTCCAGGATCGCAAATCAACGAATCAATCGAAACTCCCTCGTCCGCTCCGTTACGGGCTTCTGCAAAAGCGACAGTGAGCCGCAAAGCACAACCGCAACGAGCGTTCCATGCCGACACGGCTCGCGCCATACAGCACAAATCGGGGAAGTTCGTTCTGAACAGCAGCGAACAAGAGCGAATCCGTGGCGGCCAATTTCCTCGGCGAGGTCTCAGCAGCCGCAGACCGCAAAGCCATCGAGCTGCCTCCAGCGGCTCCAGGAAAACATCCGGAAGAAATGTCCAGTACTGCATCTGCGCCCAATCGATTAAAGGAATTGAGTGGCCTTTCTAAATTTAAAAGACGGACAAAACTGAAGTATCCACCCAGACGATGACATCTCGATGAAATATCTAAAATTGACATGATTATATGTGTATGCAGTGATGAAAATGATCATTCAATTTTGAATTATTTTATGAGATTAAAATATATCTTTATTTATGTGTAGAGAACGATCATTACTTCACTTTGGACGTGATGGAACACACAATAAAAATTTCCAAACGTTACATATTTGTTTCCTAAAAGGAAACCAAACCGCGGCCAGCAGATGGTTCGGAATTCACCGGAAACCCTAGGCAGTGAGCACAGATAACTTCCTGCCCCAAAGGCAGCCTGGTCATACAAAGGTTCCCGCAGATTCCAGCCGCGAATATCAGCTCCATTGGGTGACGCAATTTCTGTATCGAAAGCCCCGCCCCGCCCCTCACCCCCGCCCCCCGTCCCCAGCCATTTCAACACTCAACCACCGGTTCGCAAAACGAGTGAAGGAAAGCTTATCGGTGCAAGTTGCAGAAAAATTGGATCGATTTTTTTAAAAATAGGAATTCGATAAAATGATGGTTGAAAGACCACGGCGCAGAAAAATTGGATCGATTTTTTTAAAAATAGGAATTCGATAAAATGATGGTTGAAAGACCACGGCGCCTCCTTTCTTTATAATGACACGTACTATTTACTTTTAAATGTCGTAATTCTTTAGTGATTTTTAAAATTCATTCATTTTTTAAGAACATAGATGATGAAAGCGATTTTTTATATATAATGAAGACTTGAGACAAGAAGGTACAAGTCATATTACTTGTTTGTAGTTCTCTCACAACTGGCATTTCGACAAATTTCGTGTTCAAGATTCGAATTTAGTAAAATATTTTACAGCTAGAAAAATAATTTATCACTGTCCTCCACCATTTTAAATGTCATTCATTGCGTTTTATAACAAATTAGTGGCTTGCAGCCAAAGTGCGTCGGTCGAGTCTGAGGAAAATGGGGTTGTAGAGCTTAAAAAATTGCTGTTCTGAAACAGAACACATTAATACGGAAGCTTCTTTCAGTCTACTGCATGTCATTAGCCGAGGCACTGACTACACACAGTCACTGCGGGCGGAAAGAGATTTGGCGGAATAACATAAACAAATGTAGAATTCGTATTTCTGAGTGAAAATTGAAACTCTTTCATTGTTTTCGGTTTAATATCAAGTTCCTGGGCGTACAACGAAACCATGGCATATTTACACATTTGAAGTAATACAATGGGTCATTGTCTTTGTCACATAACTTACCTTTCCAAATGTCTATGAAACTTTCAGAGAAGCTTTATTTTACTTCACAACATTGCCAAATAGTTACACTTCTCTTAAAATATACCCAGACCTAGAGTCGTGGAGTCATGGTCAGCGCTCTATCCTTCCAATCCTGCGTACGGGGATTCACAAGTCGGCTACTTACTTCATTACGAAATTATGCGACGAAGTGCCGTTAGATTCGCCATAGGTTTGCTGGGGATTGCCCATTCACTTGCCCCCTCATTCCCACAACTCCATCTTCATCTCCCCTCCCCCATCATTCGCACCTCCCCCATCATCCCTCCCCCATCATCCCTCCCCCATCATCCCTCCCCCATCATCCCTCCCCCATAATCCCTCCCCCATAATCCCTCCCCCATAATCCCTCCCCCATAATCCCTCCCCCATAATCCCTCCCCCATAATCCCTCCCCCATCTCTCCTCCCCCACCATCCCACATCATTGGCATTCATCTCCCCTCCGCTCCATGCATTCATCCACTCCCCATTCTCAAAGGCTCCTGATTGCTCCTCCGCAGGCCAGCCGCGCCAAGAGGAGCGATGATCGATCGCGCCGCAGAACAGGGTCACTGGACCGCCCCAGCGCGGCACAAATAAATAGAAGCCAGGCAGAACCCGTTCTCCGCAGCGACAGCGCGGCACGCAACGTCCACGGCGAAACGCGTTGACGACGAACGTCTCAAATGTCGAAGGGCTGGGGTGGGGTGTGGTGGGGATTAATCCGGCTTCGTTAACGGCGCGCACCCGCCTACCTGTTTGGGTATTTTGAAAGGCCACGGGGTGGGTGGCAGAACGTGGCCAGCCGACCGCTCGCTGCACGCCGCTGCCTCGCCAGCCGACCGCCCCTCCTCACTCTGCCTGCCTCTGCCTCACCCGCCTCACTCTGCCCAGCCCCGCCTCACTCTGCCCGGCCCGCCTCACTCTGCCCGCCTCACTCTGCCCAGCCCTCACTCTGCCCGCCCGCTCACCCTGCCCGACCCGCCTCACTCTGCCCAGCCCCGCCCACTCTGCCCACACTCTGCCCAGCCCCGCCCTCACTCTGCCCACTCACTGCCCAGCCCCGCCACACCTGCCCAGCTCCGCACTCACCCGCCCCGCCCACACTGCCCGCCCCGCCTCTCCTGCCCGCCCCCGCCCCCGCCCAGCCATCCGCCCGCCCATCTCCATCTCCGTCTACTCTGCCCAGCCCCGCCTCACTCTGCCCAGCCCCGCCTCACTCTGCCCAGCCCCGCCTCACTCCGTCCGCCCCGCCATACTCCGCCCGCCCCGCCATACTCTGCCCGCCGCCCGCCGCCCACTACCCGCCGCACCGGCGCGCCTCGGCGAGCCCCGGCGTCGGCGGACGCAAGGTACGTAACCGGGCGTGTCCCGTCGTAGTGCCGCTAGTAATGAGTGGCGTAACCGCTCGGCTCGCCCGGCGGGCGCCCGGGCGAGGGTCGCTCCGCCCGGCTCAGCCTCGCCCACGCCCACCCGCCCGCCGGGCAGCGCCGGCCTTGCCCACTTGGGGCGCGTAACGAGTGCGCCCAATTGGGGCGAATTCGCCGACACCGTGCACTCATTTGCGCTCTGGAGTCTGCGCCCTTTACAGGAAAGAGCGGGTGCTTTTGTAATGCATTATCGCTACCGCTGCGGGGAAGCAAAAGGAAAACTTCTTTCTTTGGGGTCCAGTAGTCATTGACGTGGTTGTTTGGTTTTGTTTCTCGACGGACTCGGCCAAGGTCGTACGTTTGACATGTGGTCATGGACGGAACTTCTAAGAACGTGTTACTTTTGAGAAGCGAGATAGTTTTAACGAGAGTTGCAACAATTCATGTATATCTCACGTCTGTGTACAAGCATTTTCTTCGCCAATAAACGTTTAGAATGATACTGAATCTATTATTGCTTGATTAACAAGTGATTATTTCAATTAAAATCAACACTATTTTTGTTTGTCATAACATAGAATGTGTTTTTGAATGTTGAATAGTAAAACAATAATCCAGAACTATCGAGATTACGTTTTGTTATAATATATGATACGTATTATAAGAACACACTAGCGTTGAGCGGGAAGTGGAAAATTTTAATTCAAGAAGTTCAAATAATATAATTCACAAAAATGTATAAAACAGTACCTAGTGTTTTACTGTAGCTTCAATGTTTCAATTCATAATTCCTTTGCCAATATGTTCTAAACGCATTGATATTCATCAAGGGAAACATTCAAATGATAAAAGTAAAAATTATAGAATAGAAACACAAGATCTTGAACAAATGAATCTCCTGGATCTAGGCATTCCCTATTCATAAGGATGAAGCGGGAAGTGTCCTGTGCGAATGCTCATTAATTTTTCTCACGCTTTTGCTCCCGCAGAGCCAGGCGGAAGTACTGAATTCATTTCTCGCCCTGTGCAGAGGTGTAACAATCGCGATGGCGTTGGCAAGCCTGCGAGCGAGCGAGCGAGCGAGCGCGCGGTGCCGGCGCGAGGCGACTCGTTATGAGTTAACAGCGCGACACGGGGCGGCATGGGGCGGGGCAAGACATGATAGGTGGGGCGGGGAATTTCGAAGCGGTTGGGGAGGGGCGAGACGGAGCGAGGTAGAGAAGGGTACGTAACGGAAGGTCGGGACGAAGGCTGAAGTGGAGCTGAGCGAGGCGGAGGTGGGTGGAACGGAGCGGGAAACGGCGGAGTGAGACGACACGCAGACGGACGAAATAGGTCGGGAGTTATGGTGGTGGAGACGGAGCGGGTGGGGCAAAGAACGGAGAAACGAAACAACACGAGACGGGTGTGGACAATGGAGAACGAGACGATATGAGGCTGATCGAGGCAGGGCGCGACAGGGTGTTTTACTGTAGCTTCAATGTTTCAATTCATAATTCCTTTGCCAATATGTTCTAAACGCATTGATGTTCATCAAGAGAAACATTCTAATGATAAAAGTAAAAAGTATAGAATAGAAACACAAGATCTTGAACAAATGAATATCTTGGATCTAGGTATTCCCTATTCATAACGGGGACGGGACGTACGAGACGGCGTGGGACGAGGTGGAGCCGGATGAAGCGACCAGGGGCGGGGCGAGGCTGAGCGGGGGAAAGCTGTCTCAACGGAGTGGGGCCACGGACGAGTGGGAAACGACGTACGGGACGGCGTGGGACGAGGCGGAGCTGGATTGAGCGAAGGGGGTTGGGAGGAGCGGGGCGGGCTTGGGTAGGGCAATGTCATCTCAACGCCCCGAGATGGAGCGAGACGGGGCAGGAGGGGACGTACGGGACGGCGCGGCGTGGGACGAGGCGGAGATGAATGGAGCAAAGGGGAGACAGAGTTAGGCTGGGCGGGCCGGGGCGGGGCTGGGCGGACCGGGTCGGTGCAGGGCAGGGCGGGGTGGGGTGGGGCGGGGCGGGTTACAGTTGGGCAGGGCAATGCTATCTCAACGGGGTGGGGCGGGGCGGGTTAGAGTTGGGCAGGGCAATGCTATCTCAACGGGGTGGGGCGCGGTGGGTTGGAGTTGGGGAGGGTAATGATATCTCAACGGGGCGAGGCCGTGACGGGAGGGACTGGGCGGTGCTGGCTGGAGCGAAGAAGGGCGGGGCTGAGCAGGGCAACGCCGTCACAACGGGGCGGGGCGCAGGCGCGCAAATGCGCGCGCGCGCGTGTATGTGTGTGTGCGCGCGTGCCACGCTCCTCGAGGTGCGAGTGCCCCGTGCGTGGCGCCGCCGCCCGGAGCCCCGCCTGCCCGTGTCTCCGCTCGCGAGTGGCGCAACCCGCGTTATGAGAGCTCCGGGGCTCCGCTTCCTAGAAGGCAACTCCTTCGCCGCCTGCACTCGCTCGCTTTCCCGCTCTACACATCCCACTCTCCACGCTCCCAGCTTTCGGGTGAAATGTGTTGGGTGGCAAGTCCCCTCTGCCTTTAGCACTTCATCATTCTCTCCATTGGCATCGTCATATCTGTACATTCTTGCATTTATATATCAATTCTTTCATCATGACAAATATCACATTGTTTTTTAGGAACAAGGAAAATTGAGTAAATAAAAAACGTAGCTCATCATTAGCTGCAGGCTGAGACAGAATTCTGACGAGAAGGCTCCTAATGTATTAGTAATTATTTACGTCAATTTGCCATGATTAATTGCCAACCACTGAACTTGGGATACAACGAATGGTATGATTCAAAGTTGTGGTATTGGTAATGATTACAAATGATTTTTTGCTTTTGGGTATCTATTTTTCTTGTCTGAAGCACGAATGAGAACGTGAGTTTATAGGCCGAGTGAAATCCTTTCATTGACAACCTTCAACATCTTATTATCTACATTATTTAGCAGACGTTATTAAAATCATCTGAGGCCTGTCTGATGATCTTGATTAAAAAAATAAAAAGAAAGCAAATGTCTCCTGAAAAGTACTTAACAAAATAAGGGTTGTTCGCTACGCCGGAGGTGTAGTAAACATGACAAACAAAACAGCCAGTGGGAAACTACCACACAAGTTCCCGTTACAATGCCATGCACTCGTATTACCTAAGTACTGCAAATGTTCTGCTTTATTACTCTTATGACCAGAGAACATCCTCCATTTCCACAGGACTTGCGAGTGACTTTCACTCGGCGATGGGTAACATTTAACATGAGCAATTATACAGCGAACTATAAAGTCTCGCGCTTTTTGTGCATGAAGGCCCGCCGAGAGCGAGTCTGATTGCTCGCTGAAACTGCGCTGCCATTTAGGTTGTTTTTCAGAGCGTGAAACCGGACTAGTGAACGGAGACTAGTGCGACTGAAATTCGGATGCCGACCCCTACTCGAGTGATTTTGTTGCAACTGCCTTGTTATTCATATCTCACGTTCATGAATCACATTCATGACTCACAGTTTACTTCTGCAATTCGTGATTGAGCAATTTAAATTGTTATGCTATTATATTAATGAGGAGAATTTTTTTCATAACTTCATGGTTTTAATGATAACGTAACGTAAGTATATTCTTGTACGCTTATATTGAATTGCAGGAGAGAAGAATGCATAATTTATTGTTGAATGATATTTGAGCGATAAAAATTATAAAACAAATATCAAAATTACAAAAGAGACAGTAATTCATTAAGAGCACTTTTCTTTGTGATAACATAGCTTATAATGATACAAATAGTTCATTAAATTATAGAGTAATTTATTTGCGACGCGTCGCAACGGTATAAAATGTACCGACGCGACGGTATAAAATGCTAAGGGTATCCTGGAGACAACTTTCTCCATTGTTTTCTTATCGTCATAAGTATTTCCAAGGACTTATAGAGCATCAATGAAAGATAAAATGTTGTTCACAAGAAGACAAAAAGTATCGGCATTACAATCAAAGCGAGAAGTAACAAACGTTAACTCCACAAAATTTGTCAGGAAGTAGGAAGCAATGGACAACAAAATATGATTGACCAAGACCCCTCAAACTATCAACAAGTATGATGGTCATCGTATAGTTCTATACATTGACGGAATTTCTTGTTGCATACGACTAATAACAAAAATAACTTGATGCAATAGAAGTTAGTCTGTAATGTTACGATGATTTAGCGGCGGGGAGAAGAGTTAGAAGGCATAGAGGAGACGAAGGGGAAGATCACCAACGCTGCGGCAGGGCCCACTCCTCTCCCCGTCCAAGAGCTCCTACGGACGTCGGCCTCTTTGAAATATTAATAGACTGATTAGTGATTCCGGGCGTGTCAACTGGTAAGGTCATTAAAGTAGTGTAGTGCGTGTTTTTGCTCGGGAGGTGGCGGTGGTCTTCCCCCGCTGGATGGCGAGATCCAGCGCCTATCTACGACCGCTAGAAGGGATTTTCCCTAGCCAGGTATCTCCTACCAGCGCGGCACCTCCCCAACCGGACAAGCTCTAAGCTCACGACCAGTCTCCCGACATGTGTGGAAGTGTAGCGCATATCAGTGTGTGCGTGTGTGTGTGTGAATAAGAGGTGAGGATAGGACAAGGAAGAGGAAGGGAAATCGCGCGCCGTCCGAGACCTATTTGTTAGAATACTGCTCCGGCATTCCCCTAGTGTTGATCGGAGAAACCACGGAAAACAACCGATCAGAGCAGCCGGCCGCTAGAATTCGTCCTATCTCTATCGAAACTTCTGCCACCGACGGTGGTGAAACCCCAGGAGCTCGTGCAGCTGCAGAGTCACTACAGATACAACTGATGCCACCGGGAGCGGTAGCTCAGTGCATCAACTGATGTCACTGCAGCGCTTCTGACCTAGGTTCGAGTCCTCACGGCGTGCCGCCGCGGCGGCAGGATTTTCGACACAAGCCACGGACCGCGCGCAATCTATCATTCCTCTTCCTTGTCATATCCTCACCCATTACACACACACACACACACACACACACACACACACACACACACACACACACACACACACACACTCACACTAACATACACTACATTACCACATATTCCGGGAGACCGGTCGGGAGCTTAGAGCTTGTCCCGGCTGGGGCGGTGCCCCGCTGGTGGGAAAGTCCTGGTTAGGGGGAAACCCCTCTAACCGACGGTAGGTCGGCGCCGGATCTCGCCATCCAGCGGGGAAGATCACCGCTATCTCCCAGGAAACACATGCACTACACTAACGGGACTTATGATTAAAGCAGTTGACGCGCCCGGGAACTCGACAAAATCAATCAATCAAAATACAACTGAAGCCCTGAGCCACCTATGCCGGTTGGAAGCAAGAGATGAGAGGGAAGATCACGTGGGAGCGCCCCGCGGCGGCAGCGGCGGTGCCCGTTCTTCCTCCCGTCCAAGGCCTGCTGCGGACGCACCGCGCGCCTCTTAATAACGCGCACTCCATATTTAGCACGTTGCTCCCCCTGACGACGTCGGCCTCGCCATTGCGCTGCCCCGCCGCGCAGCGCCGCTTGCTTTCTGGCATTTCGCGGGACGGCTTTCGCCGCACCGCCGTTCCCGAGGCTCTCGTCTCACGAATGCACACGTCTACACACCCACACACCTAGGTGACCTCAGCCGCCCACCAACCGCCCAGGGGGCAGTTTGTGCAGTTAAAGTCGTTTGCACGAAACATAACTTTTTGTAGGTAAGGCATGTCTTGAATGATTTATTGATTTCTTCGTGTTTCCGGGCGCGTCAACTGCTTTGGTCATTAGTCCCGTTAGTGTAGTGCATGTTTTTTTCTCGGGAGATGGCGGTGATCTTCCCCCGCTGGGTGGAGAGATCCGGCGCCGACCTACCGTCGGCTAGTGGGGTTTCCCCCTAACCAGGATTCTCCCACCAGTGCAGCGGGGCAAGCTCTAAGCCCCCGACCGGTCTCCCGGAATAGGTCGTAGTGTAGTGCATGTTAGAGTAAGTGTATGTGTGTAAGGCGAGAGGATAGGACAAGGAAGAGGAAGGAAAGATCAGCGCGCTCCGTGGCCCGTTTGGTAGGGTACTGCTCCGGCATTCTCCTGGTGTTGATCGGAGAAACCATGGAAAACTACCGATCGCAGCAGCCGGCCGCTAGAATTCTCCTCCAGACAGCGACTGAATTCGATCTAGCTGAAAAGCTAGTGTCGATAATCCTGCCGCCGTCAGGACTCGAACCTAGGACCTCCCTGTCAGAGCCGCTGCAGTGACATCAGTTGATGCACTGAGCTACTGCTCCCGGTACATCCTTGAAGGTGACAGCTATATTTAACGTACCAAACTAGTGTAAGTTCTAACACATGAAGTTCGAACACGAAGTGAGGAAACTACAACACAATCTACATTCTCGCTGAACTCGAAGGGGTCGGTGTCTAAGGTGGTTGAGTGCCGTGGCTGGCGTGCTCAGGGCAACCGAATTCCCCACCCGAAAGTCAACTGTAAACGTCGGGTTCAAGGGCGACAGGCTCCGGCTTCGTAATTTCCGTCAAATGCAGAACCCGCGATCTGGATAAGCACTAATTCCCGCGAATTATTCCCCCACTTACTGTAGTCGCCGCGAGCCACTGCAAATGGGTCCGAGCCACTGGGTGGGGACGGCAATGACAGCCGATTGCTCCCGCCACAAAGACACAAAGAGACAAAAGACTGGTTCACCGCGTATGTTCACATCGAACGTGTAAGAACTTTAATGATTGCCACATACATCTTTTTGGCATATGCCTCTAACACTGTAATAACAAACAATAGCTAACTAGCAATTAAACATAAATGAAACTAATTTACAGGAAAAATGTAGCAATATTATAATGGTGTTTGCCCATGTCATGCCCTTGTATTATCTAAGTTGTATAAATGCGCTACTTTATTACTGATGATCAGAGTATATCCTCAATTTATTTCAAGAGCCATTCACAGAACACTATATTTGCTGGCGACAAATAGAAGCCGTCAGAAAATCAGCAAAATAAAGTTGTTTTTTAACGTGAATACTAACTTAACCACTTATGTTATTCTCATTATATAAATTACTCGAAAAGGAGTAAAGTAATGTGAGAAATTTCAAATAAATGACACTTGTAAATGCAATCTCATTACTGGCCAGGAAAGGTCGAAAGTCCAACGTGTTTCATTATACAAAGTGTGTCCGATAAATTATGTCCTAAACACGATGCTTCCCAGACGGCAATGTAAAAAAAAAAACTTTAAAAAACTCGACTTCATAGCCAATTTGTTATACTCCTCGTGCAATTACACAGAGCCGTGGTCGCCACTATACATGATGAACCATCGATTGCTAGTTTTAGTGCCGTCTCACGAAAGTGACCCAGTTGTCTTTATTTATTACGCACCTCTTGAGGCTTCGAACGATCCAATAAATCACCTAGAGTTCAGATGATCGGTGAAGGCACCTCTCGCCCAGAGCTGTGGTTCTCTGTTGATTCGTTGGGAGAATCCGCGTTTCCAACTGCAGCCTCTCACGTTATTTTGGTATTGATTTATACTTGATACTAGTAAACTATGTTGATATAGTTTAAGGGTCGCTACGTACCCTTAAATTGATGACGGCTTATTCGAATCAAAGAACTTTATTTGTATAGACCTTCTTTGCTCGGGTTTTTCATTGTGGCAATTTCAACGCAAGTAAATTAACATCTGGATACGGTTGCAATGGGAAGAAAGTTTCGGCAGAATTAGAATTTGGCAATGTGATTATAATTCCATCAACTTAGGAAATGAATATCGTAAACACTACCCCAATTTTACATTTTTGTTCTTATAGTAGTATCTGTTCGTTTTGTACTCGTAATATGTACTTGGTGAGATATTAATTATTGTGAAATGAAAACGAATTAATGGTGAATTGCAACAAAAGAAGAGAGTTGTGATAGTAGCAGTTAAACCATGTGAAAAGTGAGAATTTGAGCATTTTCAATGTGCAGTGATTCAGTCATGCTCATTACGCCAACGTTAACTCATTCTCTGCTTTGATTGCTTTGCATCTACACCGCTTGGGGCCAATCTGCAACTTGCACCCAAGACGTTTCACTGTCTGGAGTTACCCACATGAAGAAAATATACATAATATATAACGGAGGTTGACAGTTTGGCAGATTTTACTTCAAAATTATTATTGTATTGTATCCACACTTTCCCCACGCATTTTTCACAGCAATCTCTGACATCACGTAAGTTTTATTGTTCCTACCAATATCTAACTTATAAAATACAGATAACCGTGTAAATTTGGAAAGTTGAAAGGCAGGGTGTTGTATCAGCGATTTCGCAACGCCTTCAACACAATGCTCATTACTTGAGAACCCATTACTGCAATCTCTTTTAAACATCCTCGTTGCATTTCTTGTCTATCGTTTCAACGCATCGCAATCGCTTCGATCTTCACCTTAAAATACAGTATCTTACTGTCCGCATAGTTTCTGTGCATCTGTTTCTATGTACAATATTCACTGTTGCTAAAATCACCATAAAATTCCCTTCAAATGAGCAGCCACTCACTTTGCTCGTTTTAAGTGTTTATTAAGATAGGCTTTATTTAGTTGGCAGCATCGTCGTCACTACTTGCGTTAAATTTAATATTCAAATCAAAACCAATCTCTTATCCCCGCATGCCCCTGTGATTCAAATCGTTCTATTACTACACGATCAATTGTATCATCAAAGCCGTGCCACATGTCTTTAAAACACTTCTCATATTTAAGATTTTATATCGAGGTTAATGAATACATGCATCGACGTTCAAAACTTATGACGATTAAAGTTTCCGTTCACAGCATACAGCCTGTAGAATTCTGCTCCAGGCAGCGTCTGAATTCGACCTAGCTATCTAGCTAGTGTCGAAAATCCTTTCATCGTTGGGAGTGAAACTCTAGGACCTCCCGGTCAGCGGCATTGCAGTTAGAATCAGTTGATGCCCTAAGCCATCTAAGCCGGCACACATTTCGGTAACTGCTAAGAATTGTATCTCCTCTTTAACCACCGCCGCCTCTGCCTCCATCACCATCACCACCACAGCCGCCGCCACAGCCACAGCCGCCGCCATCGCCGCCGCCGCAGCCGCCGCCACCACCACCACCGTCACCGCTATGCCGCTCGCGGCGAGGTCGTCCCGTTTGCCGCCGCCGCCGCCGCCGCCCCGCGCGCCCCGGCGAGTCGCGGCCGTGCGAGCTGAAAGTGAAGGCGCGCTTCTTGCGGTCCGTCTGCGCTGCGCCCTGCGCCGCCGCACGAGAGGCCTGCTGCCGCCGCGCACGAAAGGGAGCGCGCTCTTCCGGCACTTGAGGCGCACGGAGAAAGAAAGCGCGCGCTGCGTCTTTTGTTTTGAGCTGTACGCCCTGTCAATGTGCCCGGGCTAAAGATCCGCGTGGTCGCTTTCCCCCAAAACCGCTCCGAAATTCCTGTTATTTTGTTTGTCGAACACTGATCGAACACTGATCGAACACTGATCGAACACTGATCGAACACTGATCGAACACTGATCGAACACTGATCGAACACTGATCGAACACTGATCGAACACTGATCGAACACTGATCGAACACTGATCGAACACTGATCGAACACTGATCGAACACTGGTCGTCGTCCCACATACGTCACATATACGTCGTACTAACTGATAGTTTCGTATCTTCAGATTCGATATCTACGTCTTTATAGTTGGCTGGAAAGTGCACATGGGTTCGATACCAGCTACACATCAAAGTATTGTAATTCGCTTGCAAGTGTGAAGTGCGTCAACGGGAAACGCCGTCCCAACACTGGAGGCGCCCATTCCGTGGCCGAGATCTCTAAAACAGTAGTGTCGTAGCGATCTCGGACCGAGGGATCGTGGATTCGAGTCCCGCCTCGGGCATGGTTGTATTTCTGTTCGTCCTTTCACTCTTATCACCATATCGTTTCATCTTCACAGTTACCAGAACGTTCACTTCAATAGTGGTCGATAATGACCTGGATGTTGATGCGACCTTAAATTAAAAACACTGGAGGCGCACTCGGCCGAGATAAACGTGAGGCGCGAGAGTCTCGCTTTAGGTCTTCTATTTTATTAGTTCCGAGGCACAGTCTGAGCTTGCGGCACGCTTCTTTGGGTCTTGTTGGTTTTCTGTTCGCAACAGATGAGACGACACGACACGACAAGACACGATTCAGTACGGAGGATACGGTACTATACGATTGGATACGATAAGACTAATCACAGCGTAATAAAATGCGAAACGACACGATGCGATAGTTGCAACAAGCAGGTAACATATTTGTTCAACAGCTTCATCACTGGTTGCCAGCTTCACAGTTATTCGACTTCCCTTCGGATAAAGTTTTGCAGATTCTGATGATCAAGTGCGGCCCTGCTCATCCCTGCAAACATCGCATCGAATCCTCTTTCCTGATCGTCTCCTCCTTGACGTGTGGTTTTTGCGAGTGCTTCGCGGCTCACACTGTCAGGTCGCCCGCGCCGCTGACGCGCTCCCGCTGCTTTCGCTCCGCGCGAGCGCTGAGCGCGAAAGGGAACTCGAGGTGCGCGAGCGGCGCTGCAGTAGAACACCGCGGTTTCCTGCTTTTACTCTTTCATTAATGCTTTCCTAAAAGTGTATACATGTAAACCGAACGGCGCCGACCTGGATGGGCGAGGTGGCTAAGAGTGAGTACCGACTCAGCGCTTCGGTCCGAAGGGTCGCGGGTTCGGGTCCCGGCTTGGGCATGGTTGTTTGTCCCTTGACTTTGTATGTGTTGTCGCGGAGGGCCTCGCGTTCTGCTGACCCCAGATCAGAAGAGCCCGCAAGTGTGTTGGTCTAGTGTATGGTTGAATATGCGTCCCAGCGGGACGTAAAGGGCAACCGGTTGTTGGCTGGATAAAAGCCGTAGAAAAAAAATCGAATGGTATTGCGGGCGGTAAAGAGACCGCATATGGAATAAAATTGTGACAGAATTACAGCTACTGCAAGGTTATGAAATGTCTCGTTTGATTTATTAACTCAATACCTCGAAAAAGATAATACGTTGAATGCAAACTTTACTTTTCTGGATCACACGAATAGTTACGTGCAAGCAATCCAACCATGAAATTCAACACGATGTTTTCACTGTTACTGAAAAATGCATTCAACAACTTTTTTCTCTAATTATCCCACGTGAATCAGTTGATTGAATAGCCATTTACTGAGAGGTAACACTTAAGAAGGCAAAGAACCAAGGTAAGAAGCAGAGTAAGAAATTTCTAGAGATTGGAAACGTAATATATTTTTTAGTTTCAGGCAAGTGTCAAGCAAGCGAAGCTAACATTTTCATGCAAGAATTTCTTTATAAAGATGCCAGCTCCTTAGCCTGAAAGTTATTACTGGAGTGGACCACGAATTGCGACGGATAGGTTATATTATGATGGTGTGAAATGCATGACAGAGGTGGTAGGAGAGGCAGGTGACGTCGTGTCGCAGGAAACTGTGCCAACGATGTGGGCGTCTCCCGGACAGCCAAGGATCTACTGACTCCGGCGGCAGAAGCTTACAATTTCAACCACGAGAAAAGATGTCGCGAACCTGCTGTGTCAGCACAAATGTACCCGTTGCAACAAGCAACGATTCACCAGTAAAAATGAATGAATGAATGAATGTCTTATTTTACGTGGTGAGACTCAGGCCATGAGGCCCGCTCTTCCGTCTGACCACACATACTTCGTTACGGTCCTTTCACATACTAGGGGAGAAAGAAGGTATTATTTGGGCGACGAAACAGGCAATTTGAATTTGGCTCAGAGGCTTCATTTGGGCTTGAGAATCTTTTACATACAGTAAATCTACTAACATGGGACAGTTTACTTCCCCTCCGAAGGAAGGCGTAGGAAGGATTTTTTCGCCCTTAAAAGTCCACGGTTTTGATCGGGTTTGACCGGCGAGCTTGGGTAGAACAGCCCGATACCCTAACCATCCCAGCAACCAAACACCATAGCCGCCGCCAATAGATTTTGTTAATAGATTTTGCACTTATGTATTAAGATTTTTGAGGCGTGTCGTTTTTCTCGTACTCCGGGAATGTGCCCGCTGTGTTCCTACGCATGCACCGTCGGCCGTAATTTGAGCTGCGAACGACTTGACCATCTCTCCACGCGAGTGAAACGCATCGTCTGAGTTTCACGGTGCAGCAAGCACAGCGCAGTGCGTGGGCGGAGCCAAGGCGGCGTGGCGTCTGCGCATGCGGTGGCAGGCAGCAGGGGCGGCGCCTCCTTCAATTTTTCCTCTTTTCTTTGCTCTTTATTTCAGTTTTTTCTAATTTTCTATTTCTCTCCTTATTTCTTTACTTCCTCTTGTCTTTGTTTTTAGTTATTTCTTAATTTCCATTTCTTTCTTTATTTTTATTTCTTTCTTAATTTTTTTCTAATTAGCTTTTATTTTTTCTCTTCATACTTCATTTTAATTATTATATGCACGTATCTTTTTGTTTTATTTCACGAACTAGCCTCTGGCTTAACATGTGTGTTTTCCGTTTGGGTTAGTTACAATGATCTTTATAACGCAATATTAGAGGTAAGTCTAGTTGTCCTACCAAAGTGGGGTATGAAGGAATGAGATTATTTTATTTTTCTCTTTCTACGTATCTATGGATGGGAGCAAAGAATATTTTCTTAACTTGTCGACTGGCGTGACTCGTGTTTCACGAAGAACTAGGCACAATGTCTTCGCGGTAATAAGAAAAGTTTTATTCTCGTAAACCGAGTCTCATCTACATCAGTTCTAACAATGTAGATTGTTTAATTCATAATTTCAAATAAATATTGCTGCACTCTGAATTATGAAAGTTGTGCGTGGGTGATCATTTGTAATTTATCATAATGTAATGCAAAGTCAAAATCGAAAAAAAAAATATCTAATGGTCACTCGCAATTTATGAAAATTCGAAACACTGTCTGCGCCTGAATTAGTAAATTGGTAATGAAAGACCAACAACTAAAATTCATTACTCCAATAACCGAGTACCTATTTCATAATTTGTCATTCTGGGAACTATTCAACATTAAAAGAAATTATTTCAAGATAATGCTCTGAAAACAATTTCATTCTCCCTTTATCATTAGAATTCTCCCAAAATGTTCATTGTGGTTCTTAAACAATTTCATTCAAAACCATTTCAGTCCCCCTTATCATTAAAAGTATTCATAAATTATCGTTGTTGTTCTTAAACGCCGTGACAATTAGCTACCGTTATGTAACCTCCATTGAATCCGTCTTGTAACCTGGCCAGATTCACATGCAGCTTCAGGGCTCTGGGTTCCTTCGGGTGAAGGTCGCAGATCTGAGGGAATGATAATGGCCACTTCTCGCGAGTGGACAGCTTTCAACAAACGCCTCCGCTCGTCGTTTCAAAACAACCTCGTAATTACAACCATATGCTAATACGAAACGAGATTTTGCGTTGAGGTGAAACGCAAATGTTTACAGATTCATGTTTCTGAAAACGTCACAAGAGTCAGAGAAAGTAAAAGCCAATCGAGTTGTAAAATTTGAATGTGAAATACGTTAATAATGTTGAAGGAATTGTGTGATAAAGTAGTAGAAAAATGAAATGAACAACGTGACATATGATAATGCAATATATTATATATTAATTACATTAATAATATTTTAAATTGTATTAATTATATACATATAATAATAATACACACTCTTGTATGAATAGTCAAAAACTCCTTTCTCAGCAAGAAAAGGAAGAGGTTTTGTTGTTGTGTATTTTAGCTGCGTGTGGTACGAGTTACCGTAATCTGCCGGTTAAAACAAGGCGTAGGAGCATGCAAAACTACATAGAGAAGATATCGATAAATAATTCCAGTTATAGGCAATAGTCATCGAACTTTATTTTCTTAGAAGTACCTATTTTACACTTCCCATGTTGTATATTTTTCTCTTTTTGATCTTCGTAATATGTACAAATTGACTAGCATATTACTATACGAAAATATCGTGAGTGCACAAGAAAAGTGACATTTCCGAAATATTCCTTGATGAGTTAGGAAAAGAAATGTGCTTAGAACACAGTTTAATTTTTAATAATAAAAATAAAATGGAGAGAGTGCACAAGACTGAACGTGGAGAAAAAAACACTTTTCCAACTCCATAACACAAGATTTGGCGCGAAATAAAAGGCACCGCCGAGAATAAAATCGATCTCCTTCAAAATGATAATTTCTGAATAAGTAATTTGCTAGTGCACCGACGACATATCGAAGTATATTTCAAACCGTAAGAACCACTAACTTATTCAGGCCCTTAAAGGTTGTGTGCATTAAGAATATATTTCAAATCCAGATAAACATTGCTAAACACAGATACAAATACACAAACACAGATAATTATTATAATAATTCGAACACATTTCTTCTTGGACGAGTTCAGATTTCAGGGTGTTTTCACTTCCACGGTCCCTTACTTTCATTTTCATGATTTATTTTAATGATACATCTCAATATTTATTTTCTTCTATGTTCTTGTTAGAACATGCAATAAAAATAGCCAACTCCGAGAAGCCTAGGTCCGGAGCAAGAGCGAGCCAAACGTTGTAGGCCGCCAAACCTGACACCGCCGCGCCGGTCAGTATGGGTGGGTGGAGGGGGGTAGAGGCACGATTTGCATAAGACCGGGGACGGGTGGGCCGGCGGGCCGTTGCCCAACGCGTGGACAGGCCGGCGGCGGCGGTGGCCGACGGCCAGGTTTGAACCCAGCCCTCTCACTCCCAAGCCCATTCGCACTGCAGACTTCGCGGAGCGACCACATCTGCTGGATGATCTCGTCACGTTGTCCAATTTTAACACCCGTCTCTTTCGTAGTACATCTGACTTGACAGAACCACATCAAAAGTCCGCAATGAAGTACATCCAAATGTGCATGCATGCACGTTGCTAGTGGAATAATTCCATTAAAAATCCGTATGCATGCACATTGCGTGTGATTGGGGACATGGAAGGAAAGTGGACAAGGAGGTTTGAACACGTAGTGGGACTTTGAAACACGTTAAGAGGTGTCTAGATGAGAGAGAGTGAGACAGAAAGAGACATAGATAGAGAGAGACAGAAAGAGACATAGAGAGAGACAGAAAGAGACAGAGATAGAGAGAGACAGAGATAGAGACAGAAAGAGACAGAGATAGAGACAGAAAGAGACAGAGATAGAGACAGAAAGAGACAGAGATAGAGACAGAAAGAGACAGAGATAGAGACAGAAAGAGACAGAGATAGAGACAGAAAGAGACAGAGAGAGAGACAGAAAGAGACAGAGAGAGATAAAGACAGAAAGAGACAGAGATAGAGACAGAAAGAAACAGAGACAGAGACAGAAAGAAACAGAGACAGAGACAGACAGAGACAGAGACAGAGAAACAGAGACAGAGAGAGACAGTCAGAGAGAGAGAGAGAGACAGTCAGAGAGAGAGAGAGACAGTCAGAGAGAGAGAGACAGTCAGAGAGAGAGAGACAGAGAGAGACAGTCAGAGAGAGACAGTCAGAGAGAGACAGTCAGAGAGAGACAGTCAGAGAGAGACAGTCAGAGAGAGACAGTCAGAGAGAGACAGTCAGAGAGAGACAGTCAGAGAGAGACAGAGACTGACAGTCAGAGACAGACAGTCAGAGACAGACAGTCAGAGACAGACAGAGAGAGACAGACGGAGAGAGACAGACGGAGAGAGACAGACGGAGAGAGACAGACAGAGAGAGACAGACAGAGAGAGACAGGCAGAGAGAGACAGGCAGAGAGAGACAGGCAGAGAGACAGGCCGAGAGAGACAGAGAGAGACAGAGAGAGACAGAGAGAGACAGAGAGACAGAGAGACAGAGAGACAGAGACAGAGAGAGAGACTGAGAGAGACAGAGAGAGACAGACAGTACATCTGACTTCTGAGAGACAGACAGAGAGAGAGAGGCAGAGGTCGTGTGGGTAGTAGAGCGCCGATAACGGAAGAGCCCTAGAAAAAAAACAATCTAATATAAATGAATGTGGAGAATACGTAACCCAGCAGGACAGTACGAACACGTGCGCCCGTAGGAAGCCGCGTAGGACTCAGCAAGTCGAGAGCGGAAGGGAGCGCGGTGCTGCGTCGCCTGTGTAGAGACTGGGGGCCGGAAGGGGGGCGGGGCGGGGCGGGGGGCGCTCGAGGAGAGACGTCGCGACGCCCGGCAGTCGCCCCGCCGGGGGCGCCCCGCTCGCGCCGCCTCTCGCCTCGCGCACGACGATGCTCTCGCCGCTGCTCGTGAGTAATCCACATGGCATCGTGCTTGTCTCGCCTTCACGTAAACTACTTGGACACGCTCATAGCTTCCATGCCGATCTTCGTAAAGTGTTGTTTTAGCGGCGGAATTGGCTTCATAGTGTTCCGAAATGGGAGTGATTGATTGATTTTTTAGAGTTTCCGGGCGCGTCAACTGCTTCGGTCATTAGTCCCGCTAGTGTAGTGCATGTTTTTTCTCGGAAGATGGCGGTGATTTTTCCTCGCTGGATGGCGAGATCCGGCGCCGACCTACCGTCGGCTAGTGGGGTTTCCCCCTAACCAGGACTCTCCCACCAGCGGGGCACCGCCCCAGCCGGGACAAGCTCTAAACTTCCGACCGGTCTCCCGGGATATATGATAGTGTAGTGCATGTTAGTGTGAGTGTGTAAGGGGAGAGGATAGGACAACGAAGGGGAAGGACAGATCGCGCGCGGTCCGTAGCCCGTTTGGTAGCGTACTGCTCCGGCATTCGCCTGGTGTTGATCGGAGAAACCACGGAAAACTACCGATCATAGCAGCCGGCCGCTATAATTTTTCTCCAGACAGCGACTGAATTCGGCCTAGCTGAAAATCTAATGTCGAAAATTGTGCCGCCTTCAGGACTCGAACCTAGGACCTCCCGGTCAGAGGCGCTGCAGTGGCATCAGTTGATGCACTGAGCTTACCGCTTCCGGTTCCGAAGTGGGGGAACCCTTCAAAAATACAATAAATTATCCAAGAAAGACTGTTTTTGAAGGATTTTGCCCTGGCATTATCTCTTGTCCCTTTAGGAATATGAAAACACTGTTTCAAGGGCACGCAGCGCTCATTTTCAAGTTATGCCTGAGGGTAACAGGTGTGGCAGCGGACGTATGGCGTGGGTTACTTTTCTCGGTATATCACAATGAGCGAATATCTTTCGCATTAAATATGATTGATGCAGGTCTGAAGGCTAATTCCATATTAGCAGTAGCACACTATCGAGGTTTCATGGGCATGCTTTCCTGTAAATAGAACAAAACCGTCCTCCTTCCTTACCTTATTAGTACACAGATGATTTTATGTCTGTTGTCGTCTATGTGCCAAAACATTACTAAAATAATTTTTTCAAACGGACTTGCGGACGTAGTGTGCAGATGTGTTAGGAAATCCTAACCATTGGAAAACCATTAAATTGTAGTTTTTTTATGTAATTGAACAAAGGGAGGAATAATCGAAATATTGAATTCTTTTTAGGGAGCATTCATAGAATTTCATACCATGTGCAAAGTGCTAGAGAATGTAACAACCAAATCTGCCCAAGAATGCATTTGTTCAAATGAAACTTTCGCATTATTTTTAGAGTGTTATTGAAGTGGAAGTTGCGAGTCAAATTTGAAAATTCAGCTTCAGCTTCATGAAAATTTTCAAACTTGCATTGCAATAAGCATCAATTCTGCCTTTTTTCATTCTCAAACAATTGAATTTGTAAATTATTAAACATATCTGGAAAGAATAAAGTGTTCATGTTACAGACAACATAAAATAAACAAGTTTTTAAAAATACTGACCTTCGTCATTAATGAGAAATTCAGTGGCATAGAAGACATTGTATAATTGCTTGTTACAACCGTTCTTAGCCTTTGTAGTCGAGATTGCAGGCTGCTCATACTAATGAGAGAGAGGATGAGGATATCTGTATGCGAATTAGAGTGTTAAATATTCCTTTCACTCATGTTTCAATAAACCAGTGGATTATACACTGTGCGGAGACATTGAACAAGACAACTATCTGGCATTGAACTGACTGGAAAACTAGTGCACTTTCAATACCTTATCAAAGTTTTGAACGTACTACATCATTATATACGATTTTCCGTAGTTTCCATTAGTACTCCAAATGGCATTTTAAACACAAAAACGTGCTTAATGACAAATAATAAATGACACTAAATGTAGCGTCCCTATCTGTATTCGTTTTTTTGATCTCGGTGGGGAATGTAGCTATTCAAATAATTGTTCTCCACGTTCTTGCGGCAGGAAGTTTATTCGGTTCTTCGCTTCACGAAGGTCGCAATGAAGTATAAGAACCAAAATCCGTAGCGAAGTTGCCTCGGAAAATAGTTAATAACACGCAAGCAAATATTCTCATTCTAAATCTTTCCAAAAACGCACCTAACTACCTGATTTCATAATTCAACTTAATATATAGGAGTTAAAGTAATATCCCAGAGATCGTGCAAAATATCAATGTCCAAAGTTCCCAATAGTTCTCAAATAGAGTTTTTAACAGTTATTGACGTTAACTAAATAAATAAAACATAAAAAATATCAAATATTCGAATGTTCATCTTACCTTTCTCACAGGTTTCTAAACGCTGAAGATATCGCGACTCTTATGCAATAAATACCTGAAAGAAAAGAAAGGCGAAAATGAATTTACACGTGTCATTGTGTCTTACTATACTACATGCCCATTTCCACATTATTCTATACTACG
This sequence comes from Teleogryllus occipitalis, assembly GCA_011170035.1. Lineage (NCBI taxonomy): Eukaryota > Metazoa > Arthropoda > Insecta > Orthoptera > Gryllidae > Teleogryllus > Teleogryllus occipitalis. The sequence goes on from BLKR01001048.1 coordinate 174,347, forward strand.
CTATTACGACGTATTATTCATCTTTTTCGTCAAAGGGGCTCTGCACAACAACCACGAGCAAAAAGACCGAAACGATTTCGGCATTCGTGTGAAACGTTACGTGGTGAAGCGTAAGATGTTGCCCTTTGACATCTCAAAGCGGATGTTGACATTTGGAGTCGAAACGTCTCAACGTTTGCTCGGTCCTTTCTTGCGTCCGCCTTCGCAAACGGAGCCCGCAGCGCACGGAAGCGCGGAGGGGTCGGGCGCGGCACCGCTCTCGCTTTTGTTCCTTTCGCGCCCGCGACACGGAAGCCGCGCCCCCCCACCCCCACCCCCACCTTTGCACCCCGCGTCGCACGCGGCGCCCGACCGCTGCCCCGCCCCCGCGGAAGGGAAAGGGCGGAGCAGGGCTGGGCCGACCCCGGCTCGCCTTGCAGACTTCTCCGTCATCGGTCAAACGTCAGCGATTGCTTCCTCGTGGGCACGGCCGCGGTTGCATTGGTGCTTCTCAGCGCACGTGACTACGGAACTAATACGCAGCTTTCCGAGTTTCGTTTGATGTGTTTCGTCAAAAATCGTAAAAAGTGTTAGATTTGATTGGAAACTAAAGATGCGTAGACTGAGAAGTGGCATCATCTAATTCCGAAGGCGACGCTAATTTATTTATTTAATTTTTTTTATTTATTTAATTTATTTTTATTTATTTATTTTACGTTAAAAAACAGTTAAAAACTGTGTGTGACGTACTATGAGGAGAAGTGAATTCTATGCAAGTTTTCAAAATTCTGTGATCCCTACCCTAAGACATATACTACTTGAATTTTGAATACAGAAAAACATGAGCGTTTTTTGCAAGAATGATTAACAAAATATTCGCTCCGAAGTAATAAAATATATATTTTCAAGGACAAATCAGCAATAAATTTGAGCTCTTATTCCTAATCATATCCTTTGTCAAGGAATAATACTTTCTGCCCCGGCAACATGGAGAACGATTATTTGAATAACAATATTTCCCACTGCATTCTAGAAGACGTGCGCAGATAATGAAGTTACATTTACTCGACATAAGCTAAGCTGGTGGAATAGAAACTCAAGGGGTAACTTTTCTTTTCGTTGTATTCATCCGAACAAATCCACGCTCATTCCGCGTAGAGAGCGTAGAGTTCTACTTTACGTTCACTATCATCTTTCTCATTGTTACGCTTAGCATTATTATAAATATCGTATTATTATAAATATTACAAAATTGTAGTGCTAATCACTTTCCGTTATCATTGGCTAATCGTTCAAATGCAAAGGAAAGTAATCGGGCGATGTGGAGGGCGCGCAGTGAAAGACGCCTTCGCGTTGCAAATGATGCGCATGTGCCATTTGCACGGAGTAAACACGGCCTCTCGCAGCCTCTTCCCCCGGGGGCAAGTGTGCGCGGGGGAGGGGGGAGGGGGGAGGGGAGGGGGCGTGCCGGGAGAGGAGCGCGGGGACGTGACCCCTGGCCTTTGCAAACCGTTATATAACGCCAAAGGTCGCCTCGAGGGAAAGGTGTCGCGGGCGGCGAGCAGCGCGCCGAGCGGCGCGGCGGAGAAACAGACGATTGGCACTGGCCAGGGAATGGGACGGGCCACTGGGTTGCGTTCAGTCGATTTGTTTTCGTTGATGGACGGTAAACACTGTACATCACTTATGGGGGAGATGTACCATCTGCTCACTATTCTTGTGCTCTGGAATCTCTTCCTAAAATTCTAACTAAATAATAACTATCAAAAAAGTACAAACAAAGATTAGCAACATTTGCATCCGTGAACGACCTACATATTTCTTTTTTTAGTATTTGTTAAATAAATAAATAGTAACCACACTCCCGGCTCTACTCCTTCCACAACTAGGAAAAGGAGAGCTTAAACAACGTGCACATAGTGAAGCTATATTTATGCAGTAAATTTGCAGTAAGCAGTTAATATTTAAACCTCATGAATGTGATTCCTGCGACGTGTGTTGTAATTATCAATATTAGTATTGCATGAAAATATGTTTCCATCCTTTAAGTAATGCAGTTTAGACAAAAATTATCCATTCGTAACTAAATAGATAAAACAATGGTATGTTTCCACATTTGATGAAGAGAGGCGGGCTTTCTTAAAAAATGGAGCCAAGTTAATTGCGAAGTCATTTTCTGTGCTACTGAGAATCTGTTAATTAATCTGTAAACATTTGGTCATTTGCACTCTGATTTTGGAATTTTTATTCACAAAAATTATGAAATTTTGTATTTCATTCATTTACATTTTTTATATCAGTATTGTTTTTTTGTTGCAGGTAAGAGTTGAACATATTTGCTGAACTTTGAGTATTGAAGGGGAAGAATGGTGAGTTTTTTAACAACTGATTATTCCTAAATAAAAATAAAATCTACCCTTGTAATCTTCGTTCTCTTCATTTAATCGCGATGTAGTGTTTTGTGGTAAAAGTGCCTGTTGTTACATTTACCTTCACTTTTCAATCTAGTTCTCTCAAACAGTACAAATAAATTTTAATTTTCAAAATGTGTCAGATAGAACACCGTGAAATTCCTTATTTTACACAGTTAAACACCACAGCAAATAGTAAGTGGTCTTTGTTGATAAAACGTTCAACGCCAGATAAATCCTGAATAACTGAAAGGAATTCAACCCGCGATGTAACGTCACAGACACTCGTATATCGCTCCAGTCATAAATAATTCTCAACATCGAGCTATTTCCAAAAAACAAGAGTGTTGTGCATGTGGTATTTTACATTGATACATTCTCTTATGATAATGAAGTTGTAAAAAAACTTTCTAAATACATACTTCGCTTATGTTTGAATTCCTCTGAATATGTGCACGTCGAGTGCACTAGAAAAACAATTGGTCCTCATTAGATTCAAAAAATTTCATTCATTTGCACATAATGGTTGTTTCTTGATTATGCCAGCTGTGTTAAACCGCGAGAGTAGTCACAGTAGGTTAACTATGACCGCTGGCTTTTACTCCCGATAAGATAGGAACCGAACGCGCAGGAAGCGGACGTAATTAATCTTAATTTTCTATCAAAAGGCAAAGGTTAGAAAAAAGTCATGAGTTCATATATCCAGACATGCTCGAAAGAGAAATATTTTGATATTTTAATGTTCTTAATTTTCAGATATAATGAAATATTAGAAAGAACCTCCAAAACATCGACCTACTGATCTAAGCCGCAGTTTAAATGATTTGGTGATAAGTACCATGTTTGTTTTGTTTGAAGTCACCGTTTTTTAAGGCATTAGATAGGTTTCCAAGCACACCTGATTGACATTCGCCATTTTGTCAGTCTTCTAAAAATGTTGGGAATGATTTTAGGAAATTATGTCTATGTTCGAAGAGTTGAAATCATTGCTAAATTCTCATAGAATAATTATTTTCCAATTTGTGTAAATTTTGCTTGGCACAGGAGCCATACTAATCATACCCATTTCATATAGACTAACGTTTTATTATTTACACAGTTTGTTTTTTTCTTATCGTCTCGGTTAGATGTTATTGGATGGGTTCTTGAACTTAAGTAAGTTAAATTAAATTAGGTACATTAAAATGTAAATTCACCGTTCCGGTCCTTTATGAAATATTTTTTATATCTACCGAAATACAATTATTCTATTTGTACTATGTGGCATTTAAATACTGTGTTGCTATATGTCACCATTATGTTAATGGAGAAGTGAAATACCGGAGAAGGGTGGAAGCTTAGTTCCCAGTATTTAAAGTTTCATTGACCTGAAAAACACGTCAACTCATTCAATAATAACGATAAATTTTTAATTCATTCTTTTACAAAACAATATGTCACAATACTGCAGTTCAGATTAAAATATACGAAAACTTGACTGGAGAGGAAAGTGACAAGAATATTTTTGAAGGATTTCCAAAAATTTTACAATCAAGCGTGTTTCCACACAGAAAGATCCAATGACCTCTTTTTGAGAATGAGCGCTCGTATTGGTGCTGCCAAGTGCAGGCAGGCTGTTACGTTCGTTTCCACTCGAACAAGAACCGGCCGCTGCCTTTAGAGGGCGGGGCGTGTCGCACTGAAGCGGGTTGAACGAACCAACTTGAGAAATAAAAAAGAAAGCTTCTGCAGCAGCGCATATGACGGGGAGCAAATTCTGATCTGTTAACAACATGCATTTCAGCACGATTCGCGAAGCAGTAATTGAACAGTGTGCTTCTGTGCTGTCATTCAAACACGCGAGAAAGGCAATACAGTAACAGAAGTAAGTGGTACACACTTTTAATCCTAAAAAGGACATGGATATAACGAGGCCTCATATTGACAAGGTTATATATGACTAAGAACAATGTTTGATATGTTTGAAGTCTTTACTGCTATATTTACAACATTTAAAAACAGTTTTCGAATAAGACCGGTTGAAAACCGTCTATGAACAAAATGATATAATTGCAGTTCCATTTTAAGTATGTTTATTGAACTCCTGCAAAATGTTTTTCTGTAAATTTTCACTAAGTCAGATAGAACTTTGGCATCCTGAGGTCGTGATCTATTCAAACAAAGAGTGTACTTTCGTACGAAAAATATGATATCGACATAATAAAAAGCAGTAACGAAATATGTTTTTCATTTTCTCTATAGGTATATTCTTGTTTTCATTTCCAGTTTCATATTTGCTAACAAGCAACTCCCGAATTTTGGTTAATGAAAAAACATTTCTCATTGTAAAACGGTATCCTGAATCTGCCCATTCGCATTCATTACGAAAGTACTAAATTACTACTGGTGGATAATCTCGAAAACGAGAATGCGGAATTAAACATTTTACCTTCGAAGTTTATTAGAATGTCGTATTCGCACACACGCTAAACGAAGCGCAAATAATGCACCGAGGATTTCGAGATGCAACGCGCTTAGAGGACGCGTAACCGAGCCTGGGGCCCCAACGGTATCTGCAAATGTTACGCCGATTGGGAAATGGCTGTTAAGTGAAAACCCACATTTAGCCGACGTAATTTGGTGCGGCGTTAGTCGTTCCATCCGCGGCGGGAGGGACTGTCTTTGCCCCACAGATAAGCTGCCACTCCTTCCTTAATGAGCCCCAGTCGCGCGTGCGTAGACAGCACGCAACGGCGACCCGAGCAGGTATCGTTATCTGCATGCCAAGCAGCGTCAGGTACCATCACGGACGCAATCAGGAAGAGTAGATAGCACTATTGGGAGATTTTTGAGGGGGTCCATAATCTCTACTAATCGTGAACATCCAAATGTACGACGCAATTTTTATCAAATCATTTTTTTTTTTGTGAAATTGTAATTTGTTTCTTTGATGTTTGTTTTGTGTATTTGTAGTAATTGCCTAGAAAACGCTACCAGCGGAAGTATTCCATGTATTTCTAAGTAGCAAATAAATATTCTATTCTATTCAAATAATTTTCTGCTTAAAATTATAACGTGCCTTAAATTTTATTGTAATTTATATTCGCACATCAAATAGGCTTTCTCAAAATTACACAATCATTCACAAATGTACGGTAATATTCACTTTATTCCTGATTTAGCATGTGAAATGTGCCAATTTTAGTAACGTGAAAAGTGGCAATTTCAGTTACAATGTTTCGAAACCAATGTGAGTGTTGCTTGCAATCGCATGCACCTTACGGGCCTCAATCATCACAATTCTAGATAACTATTTCGATAATCTATGATGAATGTAATGGTTCATATTTTGTTTTCGAGCGCGCAGGTCATCAGTGTGTTGCATGTTTCTACTACCCTTGATTCATTTTTTGTTTCTTAGTGTTATAACTTTTCCGAGTTTTGTACATTATTACACAACGTTTAAATCAATTTGATGGAGTATATATGCAACTTTTTTAAAGTAAAATCGATAAAAATTAATGTTTTGAAGTATATCTCTAATATTTCTCGTGATTGATGAGTGTGTTTTTATGCGTACAAAAGTAACAAAGAGACCAAATTAATGTCGCTATTTTTAAATTAATTATCATGAAAATTTATATTCTTGTTTCCGAAACGGCTCTGTTTTGAAGTTGAAATGTGTACGAGAACATTTAATGAGCTAACATTTAAAGTTATAGCCTTTTTTCACTCAACACGGCGATCTTGAATACTTCAACTCACTCATTTCAACTCCATTAACGTCCACCTAAAGTTTTTGTTCCTTGGTTCACACGAATACCGGATGAACAAGCTTAGATAAAAATAATTTATTACATCTGTCAACGATTTACATTGCATCTAACGTTTGGAGAGGAGTAAACCCACAGTTAGTGACCAGAAACAAAACAGAATTTCAGCATTCGCTCTCAGCATTACTAGAATGCCGGATGAAAACTATGATAACGGCGGGGCTCCGGCATTGACGAGGTATCATATATAATCGGTACAGAAGAAAAGTGACATATTTAAAAACTCTTATTTCTTTAGTCAAATAAAGATGTATATTTAAGAAAAACTCTTTTCATATTAGTACACACTACAGTTTAGGAAATATCCTGTATTAAAGTATGTTACATTGAATTGGGTTGTGGCTGGTTTCAAAACAAAACTATTTTTCAATATTTTTTTTATATTAATTTCACTACTCATGCATATCTTTGATCTCGGTGAATAAACTGGTAAGTCATAAACCCTTAATTTTACAGAAGAGCAAAAAACGTTTAAATGTATTAAATGAGAGTTTAATGATATTCAAACGAAGGTAATATGTAAACAAAACTATTGTTGTGTAGGTTTTGTTTGAATATCATTAATTCCTTATTTATAGCATTAGTTTAAAGTTGATCTTTGGTCCCCTGTAAAAGTAAGTTTTTTTGACTTATCAGCTTATTCACTGGGGTCAAAGATATCGATTACGGAAATATTTTTGACGAACTAATCATATTTTGTAAACAATAATAATAAATCTCACCATATTCAATACGTAAATTAGTACATTATATCACTTTGAAGTTAAAAAAGCAAGCAGACGAAAAAATAATCAATTTAAAAAAGTTAGGAGTACACCGATCACGGCAAAAGAAGCAAGTTTACAGTGTGAGCGGGTGAAGGCGCTGGCGGATTTGAAAGGTGAATCGCGTGCGCGAGCGGTTGGTTTCTCGTTGGGATGCAGCGCGCCGAGAAAGCGCCGCTGTCCGGCGCCAAACAGCAGCAGCAGCACCCGTCAGCGACCTTGCAAACCGCACCGCACCGCACCGCGCCGCGCCGCTCAGCGCTGCGCTGCGCCAGGGAGTGCCGTCCCGTGCCGTGCTGTGCCGTGCGGCCGCGAGGGAATTACCATAAGAAAGCAGGTGCGGCGCGGCCCGGCGCGCGGGCTCCATACGCAACTTGCAAGCGGGGAGACGACAGCCGGGGACAACCCAAGGGGCAAGCCGGACAATGGGTTTATTTGCAAGGTCCATTTGCAAAAGTACGCAAAATTGGAGCTTTGTAAATAACAAACTTATCGTAAAATTAGGAAATAAAAGTCGGGATATTCGCCCACGTTTCCAATGGCGTCACTTTTGTCCAGTAACTGTGGCTTCATTTCTTCGTAAATACCAAAAGTAATGTAAATTGTTTAAAGTCAATATCTTTGACCCCGGTGAATAAACTTATAAGTCAAAAAAATTTTACAGAGGAGCAAAAACCAACTTTAAACTAATGCTATAAGGAAGGGATTAATGATATTCAAATAAAACCTACACAAAAACAGTTTTGTTTGAATATCACCTTCCTTTGAATATCATTAATCTCTGATTTAAGTCATTTAAACGTTGTTTTTTGCTCTCCTGTAAAATTAAGTGTTTACTTATTTTTATCAACTTATTCACCGGGATCAAAGATATATAATCGATAATATTTATTAATTGATTGTTTAAAAAGTTTCTTTGTTTCTTTATGTTTTATTTATCGAGATTTACGAAACTTTCAACAGCTGAGGTCATTTAGATCCACGAGTAATGATTTAAATATACTATGGTGTTAATGATGATAGTGAATGATAGAGGAGAATTCATACATTTTTCATTGCGTTTGATTTTTCTAAAGTTTTATATTTTATTATTTTAGAGAGAATTTTTGTTATATAATAAATGTATATATCAATTTCACTCAAAAACAAACTTCAAATAATTGTTAACCAAACTTAAAAATACGCGATCAAATTCATAAACTAAAACAAACTTTAAAGTTTGCGAGATTTAAAGTGTCTTGTATTTCACCTATCCGGGAATCAAATTCAATGCAGCAGAAAATCTGATTCGTTGCGCGCCGGGCGGAATTTCCTGAAGCGCTGCGTAGGCTGCGGGGCATCGGCCGCCGCGCCACTCCATTTCCTTCAATCATCGCTCCTCTCGGCCGGCGCTCGCGCCTTCGCTCGCTCGCAGCGCCGCGGCGCGCCGGGTTCAACAGACGCCGGGCTGGCCGGGGCCAGCGGGAAAGCGGGCGAGCGGGCGAGCCAGCGAACGGGCGAGTCAGCGACTAGACGAACTGGCTGGAGGCTGAGGGAGCCGTCAGTCGAAAACCCCCAAAACCGGGAGAAAAATTGCGCCAACCTTTTCGGGACTCTTATCGCAGCTTTATTTCGGACATACAACTCAGGCTTTGGGATCGAAAGACCTCATCAGTGAATTTCAGATTCACGCGCGATGAGAATGGTCTCCGAGCTGGAAGCGCCGATTTCACATTGCGTAAGAAGGAAGCTTTTAAAACACTTTAAAAGTCACCACCTTAAAAATTCAATCGCTGAATTGTGCAGAAAACAGGGGTGAACTTGTGTATGAGAGAGATTGAGAAAATAGCGATGGGAAACAGGCGAGGGGTAATGAATAATGGCAAGGGGGAAAGGAAAATGAGCAATGACAAAAGGTGATTGCTAATGGGGGATGGGAAATGGCAAAAGCAAATGAACCGTGGAAAATCTCGGAGAGTATATGAATATTAGTAAAATGGGGAGATAAAAAGGTGGAAACCGATTGGCGAACGGAGAAGATTGGAGTTATAAACTGGACAGTGGACGACAAATGAGCTGTGGTGAATCGACGCTGGTAAGTGGCCGATAAAAAAATTTGCACACGCAAATGCGCGATGGCAAATAGACAATGCGAAGTGGGCAAACAATGACACCAAACACATGGAAGAGAACAATGGGAAATGATGGACGGTTGAGCGAGCGGATTGGCAAATGAGCGGGCGAATGGCCAGGAGAAGGAACTGGTAAATGAATGGGCGAAAGAACAGCGGAATGGACGGGCGAACGGAGGGGCGAATAGGCGGGCGAATGGGCGGGCGAAGGGACAGGCAAATGGACGGGTGAATGGTTGAGCGAAGGGACGGGTGAGTGGTCGGGCGAAGGGACGGGTGAGTGGTCGGGCGAAGGGACGGGCGAGTGGTCGGGCGAACGGACGGGCGAGTGGTCGGGCGAAGGGACGGGCAAATGGACAGGTGAGTGGTCGAGCGAAGGGACGGGTGAGTGGTCGGGTGAAGGGACAGGCAAATGGACAGGTGAGTGGTCGAGCGAAGGGACGGGCGAGTGGTCGGGCGAAGGGACGGGCGAGTGGTCGGGCGAAGGGACGAGTGAGTGGTCGGGCGAAGGGACGGGAGAAGGGACGGGTGATGATTGGGCGAAGGGACGGTAGAAGGGACAGACAAATGGACGGGCGAGTGGTCGGGCGAAGGGACGGGCGAGTGGTCAGGCGGCCGGGCGAGTGAGCGGCTGGGCGACGCGGCATTAGCGCTTGCAACGCGCTTGCACTTTCTACTGGTTTCCTGCCGAACGAGTTGGCGCGCCGGGTCCAAATCAGAGAGGATATTAAGCAATGACATTTGTTGGCGCCGCTATCTGCCCGTCACGGACGGTGGAACGGCACGTGGCGCCGAGATGAAAAATTGATCCACACGTTAGCAGAGCGTTTCATTAAATTGCTAGATGCTGAATTCAAGATGGATATGTATAGATTAAAGTGCTAAGTGGGGAAACTTCCGACAAACCAGAAACACTACCGTTATTTGACAGAACAAACGCAAATAATAATTAAATAATGCTAAATAAAGTGCAACCTTCCTTACACAAAATACTGATATTTACTGTCCGAATGTTTGTCCGAGTGACGATTTAGGAAGGAGTAAATTTGGAATTATAATTTTTAATTTGTTTCAAAAATGTAGTGAATTAACACATTTTTAAAATGACACACGAAAATATCAGAATGGAAATTTTTCAGCTGACGGATACTAAAGAACCGCTACACAGCAAGGCAGTAGTTTAACCCAAATGATACCACTGCGTGATTTCGCAACCCTGTCTTAATAAACAACTCTCATGCATATACATTTCTAATTTACACATGGTCCCACCATCCGGTCGTATTCGTGTTCGCGCTGATCGCACTCCTCCAGCAAGTTCAACACGCGCCCTACCTCACTCCAGGAAGACACGAGAAGTCGGGAACATTTCCTTCATCCCTTCCCCACCCGAAATACGCTGCTCCTAACAGCGTCGCCGCGAGAGTGAGGGGCGGGGGAGCGACGGAGGAAGAGACCGGAGATCCGGAAGTGACGAGGTGGGAACGGAAGTGTTCCGGCGCGAGCAGACAAGCGCGCATCGGTGAGGCGGATGCAGCCGGCACGCGCATCGCGGTCGTAGCGTCGGCGGCGGACGAGGCGGCGAAGGCGGCGAAGGCGGCAGAGGCGCCAATGGGAGCGGCAGCTGGAGAGCTGCTGGAGCGGCGGGGGTGGCGGGGGCGGCAGTGGGTGGGGGAGTCGGGAGAGCGGCAGTGGCGGTGGAGGCGGCAGGGAGTGTGGGAGATGGCAGAGGTGTGGAGGGCGGCGGGGGCGGCAGAGGGTGCGAGTAAATGGGAGAGATGCGGGGTGGGGGCAACGGCGGTGGAGGCGGTGGAGGCGACGGAGGCGGCGGCGGAGGCGGTGGAGCCTGCGGCGGCGGAGGCGGCAGCGGTGGCGGCGGCGGAGGCGGCGGAGGCGGCGGAGGCGGCGGAGGCGGCGGAGGCGGCGGAGGCGGCGGAGGCGGCGGCGGAGGCGGCGGCGGAGGCGGCGGCGGAGGCGGCGGAGGTGGAGGAGGAGGCGGAGGTAGCTGTGGCGCGAAACTCTTCCTTTCACTCTGAATGTGCCTCTGAATGTGCTGCTCAGGAAGAGAATGCGCGCTTAAACGCGTTCCCGCGTAGAGTTTGTACGTTAAGTTGCGAATGTGAATGTTCACCCTTTCCTAATGAGTTCGGTGGCTCAGAGCCTAAAGAACCCCTATTGTTTCGACTTGTTTTGAGAGGTCTAGCTGAACGATGGAATCGTAATTAGTAAGCGTTTTGAAAAGTCAAAATTACCCATAGAAAGTAATAAAAGAAACATTTTTTGAAGATCTTTAAGCGAATTTTCTTGTATAGATATATGTGATAAACCTCCTTAATCGCGTAATTATTGATATGACAATGACTAGAAAATTTCTTACTGTCATTTCTGGATATCGTTCTCCTAAATCCGTGCTAGAAAATCAAAATAATAAATAAACAAGTACAATACGCACAAAAAGTTATTGAACGTGTGTCATTGATCGCTACTGTCTTAACTATACGACATAAAACATGTTGACGTGCGACGCAAACAAAAAAGGGTGAATAATGCAGGTAACATTCGTTAGAGGGCCGTGCTCGGAGTGTGTCAAGGGGCGGTGGAAACGGCGGTGGAGGTTGCAGGGCGAGGGCGGGAGCGGGGGCGGGAGCGGGGGCGGGAGCAGGGGGGAGCGGGGGCGGGAGCGGGGGCGGGAGCGGGAGCGGGAGCGGGAGCGGGAGCGGGGGCGGGCGGGAGCAGGGTGGGAGCGAGGACGGGAGCGGGGGCGAGGGTGGGGACGGGGGCGGGGACAAGGGCGGGTACGAGGGGAAAGGCGGGGCGGGGACAAGAGCGAGCACCGGGACGGGGAGGGGAGGGAAGAGGAGAGGGGTACAAGAGCGGGGGCGTGGGCGAGAAGCGCCTTTCGCTTGCCTCCTGTGAATGCTTTGTGAAAGAAGGTGCGCAATTTACCGCATAGGCGTCCTCGCGAGCGGATCCAGACATCAGGTTGCGACAGTGAAAATTAAGCATTAAGATGAGGGCTGACTGAGGCGAGAGTGACTACCATTAACTAAATTATTATTTTATTGGCGTGTGCTGTGTCCTTCTATAACGAAGTATTTTACAATTCTAATGTTCATTTTTTCCTGATGCTTTTGTGCACGCCACCTAAGAAGAATTATTCACTCATAATTATTATCACAATTAATGATACCACGAAATGAACATCTTCAAAGTGAAAAATTAAGTATTGGACACACTTACGTCATTCTGTTGCGAATATTGTATGATTACTCGTAAGTTTGTTTATTTATTCTAAAAGAATTAACCTACTTTACTGTACTATGAGACAAACTGGCGGATTACGCGTTATGTCTTCAATATTCCTGGGAAGGTGATTTTTCCTTCACCTGCATCAAGGAGAGTAGGGTGATTATGAGATGTCAATAATAAAAACGATATGATTATAGCGGGATAATGGATCTGATGGGATATATGGCGCCGTGAGATACCAAGTAATCTCGGATGCAAACTATTAGCCGTCGAACCCATGCTCTTTCAAGCCTCAATTCCACCAAAGGAGGCTTAAAAATATACTCAAAGACAGAGACGAACGTTTGGCATTTCGACGAAGTTAATACAAAATCTATTAATATAAATCTGATTTTTTATCCTCCCCCTCTTTCTATTCCAATATTTATGCCTCACTCTATAAAGATTGTCGCATGGACGTTCCAATTCCAGACGAAAAACAGAATCATCGAAACTCGATCCAGTGGGCCAAGGACGTTACCTGCTCCACACGCGAACACACGTTCGACGAAAAGATTCATTTACATAAAGCTGTTTGGGTCTTTCCGTCGAAGCTTTTCGCTAACATGACTTTCAAATTCGCACTCCTTTTCGAAACACTTCACAAGCGTTCACAATGTTATATAACTTCAACTAATTCAACCCGCGTACGACACAAAAATATGCGGTGGGAAAAGTCCTGCAGCGGTGTTCACGCACAGAGCCTGCCCGAACGCAGACTACTGGTAGTTTTGAAACTTTGAAAGGAATGTCAACGCTCGAGTTATCAGTCGGAAAAGACATAATTTGACTGTAATTACGGGCAGCAATATTACAGTAGCTAATATTAATGTGAAGGTAATGTAATGTAAAAATAATTCTTTTAAAGTGAATAATAAAAGAGATAATAACAACACTCATTTTTATTGTTTTCATGAGCTTTTTGAACTCGTGTCTTTGTTACTAATTTTGTGAAGAAATTCAACGAAATCTCTCCAGCCTCAGGCCGTATGAGTTATGTCTATGGATTTGTTAGACAAAACATTTCAAATAAATTCCAGAAACGGTTAAACAATTTCAATTTTATATTATTCTATGTTTCTATGTGTATACCGTGGTCCAAAGAAGACTTCTTTGGAGCAGTCTCCTTTGGATCATGACCGATTCGATTTTAGTTGAAAAGTACACGTAATTGTGTTATTCCACCTCTTCTCATGCTGCGACTAACGAACACATTCTAATACTCTGTGCGTCGCTGTTTAGGACACAGCTGACGTCAAGAAACAGCAATGCACTAAGAAAGTGGCCACTCGCCAACGAACGATGCAGCTGAGCCATTTACTCCAGAAGTTCACAAGATTTATTATGAAGTGTTATTCAATGGCAATCCAAATTCGTAGAACGTGAAGCCTTGTTGTCGAACGCCAATTCTTACTTCCACATACACATCCTCATCACAGTGACACTTGCGTCTTTCAAAATGGTTGTTTGGATGTTTAAGATTCGCCTTATCCTAGGCTAGCTTTCAAGTTACACATTTCAATCGTTTCAAGTTAAGTATAAAAAATATAAAAATAAACACCTACTTGAATTTAAAGGGTTTGGATTTCTCCCGTTTGATAGTTCCTCCTATAATTGATCTTCATTTGCATCGAAATGAACGGCAAGCTTTAGCCTATGAAAATGCAGTAAATTTACGTGGCTGAAAGCAATTTTCGAGTTCTCCCACTTTTCACTGTCGCGACGCCCGCCGTCCCCCTTCTCTGCATATTTGAGGAGAAAACATTCAAAACGTGACATGTCCATTTCACTCTTTTATAATAAAAATGAAAAATGAAGCATAAATGTTGTACTTTCATCACAGTGTTTAACACAACGAATAGAGTACTACTTAAAGTATTGTAAAACATGTCAAGTTTTTTTCTGGAAATAAAATTCTAGATGAAAACAACAGAAGAACTCAAGTTTTGCCAAATGGACATGTCACCCTTTGAATGTTTACTCCTCATTTGTTGTAATCAGTGAAATTCACATTTGGGTACGGGAGGGGCGGACATGCCGTCGTAGTCACGATGTAGAAAGAATAGAGAGGGAAAGAGACTCATCTAAATAAGTTGTGTTCCCTACGACTTGTGAGGGGAATTTTTTCGACCTGGCTCCTTATTGCGCCGCCGCACGATTTTAATATTAATAAAATAATTTACTCTATCGCCAAAACCGAGATACAGTCGATTCCGGTTATAGTGAACTCGGATATAGTGAACCCTCAGTTCTAGTGCAATTAAGTCACTAGTCCCGTTTCATGTACATTACAAATAAGTATAAGAAGATTCTGTTCTAGTGAACTTTGCAACTCGGTTATAGCGAATGTAGGAAATAAGACCAGGAGACTAATTAAGTCTCGTATGTTATTAGGCGGGGAGAAGGGCCTTCGGAGAGAGAGACGGTGTTCCAACACTGCAAGAGGCATTGAAAGGTTTCAAGATCACATTTCGATACTTACAGAACACAATGCATAATCAGGAATGGGGAGAGCACAAACTCTGGAGAAGGATCTAAAGAAATGAACGCAATACTAATGAAAAATTTACGAAGCAAACAATTGAAAATAATTTATTTTTTAAGGACACATTGAAATGTTCAGTTCGTGCTGTTAATGTATTTTCATGCATCTCTATATTAGTCAGTTGTTATGGAAAAATTGTATTTAAATTTGACGTCATCGGATACAGTGAACTTTGGATATAGCGAACCAAATATGTTAGTCCCTAGAAGTTCACCATAACCGGAGTCGACTGTATCAACATTTCGGAATAGCGGCAGACCTGCTGTGGCTGGTGTGGCTTCTCTTGTCACTGCCCCACCCACTTCATTCATATTAACTTCAAAATAAAACATGATTGGTCGCCAAGGCGGCGTGTTGGCGGCAAAACCTACATTTCAGCGTCTTGCGCGCAAGCGGCACCTGCCCATTTCCGCCGCCAGGCGTTATCTCACTCGCACGCCGCGGAGGAGAGCGGGGGAGGGGCGGTATGGTTTTGCCGGGGCGGGAAGCGGAGCGGAGCGGCGCGGCGCGGCGCGGCACGGCGCGGCGCGGCGCGGCGCGGCGCAATGCGGAAGAAATCGGACGCATTCCTGTCCCGCGGGCTGCGCGCGCGCGCTGGGCGTCGCAAGCGGCGTTCGGCGCCGAGCGACACGAGGCGGCGCAGGAAACGAGCATTGTTCGCGCCGCCTAATTAGGCGTTTAACGCGCGCACTCGGGCCGCAGAGTTCGCGCAGGCGCGTGAGAACCCCGCGCGGTCCACTTTCCTCGGCGGGGAAGGGGTGGAAGCGGGGAAGGGGTGGAAGCGGGGAAGGGTTGGAAGCGCGGAAGGGATAGAAGTGGGGAACGGGAGGAAGCGGGGAACGGGTGGAAGCGGGGAACGGGTGGAAGCGGGGAACGGGTGGAAGCGGGGAACGGGTGGAAGCCGGTGAGAAGGCAAACGGAATAGAAGTGGTGCAGTGAAGGTGTAGAGCGGACGAGGAAGCAGAGAAGCAGCCGAACGAGTGATGGTGTAGGTCCTACACTGTAGGGGGATATGATGCGACTATCTAGAAGTCACCATTAAAGGTCTTATTTAGCTCTTCTTTTACACATTTTTTTATTTATTTGTCAAAAATGGATAAACATGCCTATGTAAAAACAATGGGCCTAAATACGTTTAGGATGGAGGAAAGCAGTTATATTTAATTTCCAGAAACAAAACAAAGGACTATTAGTTTTGCTTAAAATGATTGAAAGAAACTGGGCGAGGAGACCAATATGAGATGGTAATCGTGCAATTTCGTTATTGAATTATAGAAAAATATTAAAAAATAGAGAAAATAATGAAACTACATTTACATATGACAAATATGATACCTTAAAATTATAACTTAAATGCAGTTCAAAGTACCTCACGCCCCATTTCTTGGAATGTTTTAATTGATTCATTATTGGAAACAAGGTTTTGTTTCACTTTTATTGTTCTTCACGTCGTAATTGTATATCATTTCACATCATTGTTCTGTAAATGAATAATGAAATTTTCTCTTGGTAAATTCTCATAAATAGCCGTTTTCACCAGTATGAGATCTTACATTCGTGTTTCATCCTGCTTTCGTTGAAATCTAATGAACATTGCAAACGAATTTTCACGTCTTTTGAGTATTCCGTGAATCTTACCGCTAAATGGTTCGACGCGTCAACGATGAATTCGCGATTTTGCACAGATGACAAATGTAAGCAAAAATCCTTCATTTACATTGTTCGAATTTCTCGGAAAATTTTGAATCCGACTCTGCAGCTTGTTTGCACACTTCCGAATATAACGTTGCTTTTAGCAAAAAAGCCTGCATCACCAAACATCATTCGTTTTAATTAACACTGCAGCTCTCGTTTCTCCACGAGTGCACAAGTATTGCCAATGACTCGGGAGTTAGCCGTGTTAACACTGTTACACGAACGACGGCGCGGTGTGTCCTGCGGTGCAGCTGTTAGAGAAACTCGCGCAGTAAACATTATCTCCACTTTTCCACTGCACTCCGGCGCGGGCACGCTCTTTCCAGATGTAATCTGTCATCCCAGACCGCGTTTCCTGGTGCTAATCACCCACGAAATCTTCGCGAGCTGATCACCGGGCAGCCGGGAGTTACTTAGCCGTTTCTTTATTTACGAATCTCATGGTACTCGGTGGCTTTTTTTTCCTTCCCGGTTCGTGTGTCGCCACGACAAGAAAGGAACATGAGCGAGGGACCTTCCCACCCCTGAATACGTCATCACGATAGCGATCGCTATCGTTCCAACGGCACCGCGCCACGGGCCTGCCTACGCCGCCCTCAGACAATGAAATCAAGGACCTTGCAACTGCCTCACGGGCGAACGCTGCCTAGAGCAAGAGGGAGGCCAACTGCATTTCTGGGACCGTTTTTTCATCAAACGTTTTCATTTACATTTTACATATAATATTATTTCATAATTACCACACACACAAGGAGAATGAAATTATACCTTTGATGTCACAGTTAATAAACACAATTGATTGTATGTTGAACCATCTGCAGGGTTTCCAGATAGCTTGAAACGCCTCTTGCCGAAATGTAAAATAAATCCCCAAATTGTCAAATTAAGAAAAAAGTAAAATGGAGGATTGAACACATTTAAGAAAATTAAGTATTATTACCTAAGGCTGGAGGGTCCGTTTCACAACTTTCATCTCTGTGCACGCGCCTACACACTGCGTAGTCGTAGACTTCGGCCAGACCATACCAATCGCTTCCAATATTATCGATGATGTTAGCTTGCGAGTTCGTAGATTCGCGCAATCAACGCTGCGTTGAAGCGGAAAATCGAATTTCGGCGCGGGTCTGATAAAAGGGACAATAACGGAAGTGAGCGTGAACGGCGAACAAAGACAGCGGCCCAAGGTCTCCCGGGCGCCGTCCCGGACGCTGAACACGCAGCGTGACTGCGGAGCACGTGGGGCCAGTAGCCACCTCCAGGGGCGTCTGTCTTCTCGTGAACGCGCTGAGGGCGTGCAGACCGCGGACAATTATGATTGATTGATTGATTGATTTTTTCTTGTTTCCGGGCGCGTCAAATGCTTTGGTCTTTAGTCCCGTTAGTGTAGTGCTTGTTTTTCCTCGGGAAATGGTGGTGAACTTCCGCCGCTGATGGCGAGATCCGGCGCCGACCTACCGTCGATTAGTGGGGTTTCCCCCTAACCAGGACTCTCCCACCATCGGGGCACCGCCCCAGCCGGGACTAGCTCTAAGGTCTCCCGGAATATGTGGTAGTATAGTGCATGTTAGTGTAAGTGTGTGTGTAAGGGGAGAGGATAAGACAAGGAAGAGGAAGGATAGATCGCGCGCGGTCCGTGGCCCGTTTGGTAGGGTACTGCTCCGGCATTCGGCTGGTGTCGATCGGAGAAACCACGGAAAACTACCGATCAGAGCAGCCGGCCGCTAGAATTCGACCTAGCTGAAAAGCTAGTGTCGAAAATCCTGCCGCCGTCACGACTCGAACCTAGTACCTCCCGGTCAGAAGCGCTGCAGTGAGATCAGTTGATGCACTGAGCTACCGCTCCCGGTGCGGCCACTTATGGGACGCTGCCACAACCAGTAAACAGTGCAAGCCATCAGGCTACGGAGACACTCAAGAAATATCGGATTGAAAACGAGGCTCTTCGCGTCTTTGTACCGACTGAAATGGCTCGGAAGTTGCCGCTGCAGTATTTGAACTTTGGTTCCAGTCCCGTCTGTGGCGGATTTTTGACAATAGCAATAGAGTTCCTAAATTGAATTCGTACATGAGAAAATTCTAGCGTCTGGCTGCCCGGTTTGATAGGTTTTCGTGGATTCTCTGATCAATACCCGGCGAATACCGGAGCAGTTTCCTAATAAATGGGCCCCTGACCACGTGCGATCTTCCCTTTTTACTCTTGTCGTTTGCTTTCCCCTTACACACACACACACACACACACACACACACACACACACACACACACACACACACACACGCTATACAGTACCAAACATACACCTCAAGACCAATCGGGAGCTTAGAGCTTATCCCGGCTTTTAAGAATATAGTCTTCATCATGTATGCCCCTTATTTTGATTTCATTGGATGCTAATAAGCCCTTTAGCAAACAAAACTGAAACTATCCAATAAAATTCGGTTACAGTTGTCAATGTTGTTCCAATTAAATCCTGGTATGTATCCACATTGCTCGAGAAATTTTGAATGCAAAATCTGCTGACCACTAACGCCGCTGCTTGAGAACGACAGCTTTTAATACTGATTATTTCGGTACTAACAAGTATCAATTATTTCATTCGACTTGTTTCGACGTTTTACTTTCTCTCAATACTCCATGAACTTAGACCTCTATAGTCTGGACAGTCTCCATATACGAAGTCGTTATGTAAAATATTGGCTCATAGAATGCATTGATCTGATTATCTGCAGAATTATGCTGTGATGTAACGATTTTATTGTGTGTCGACATGACATCGATTCTACTTATGATTTAAGTCCCTAGCACAAATCCAACAATTTTTATTCAGTCGAACGAACTATACAAATTATACCTTGGCACAAGTGAAATTTCAGTATACTATACATTTATCTGTTCATTTATAATCAATATTTGTATAGAGCTTGCGTAGGGTTTATCAATCACTTTCTATTATTAATATAATTCGTTTCATTATATACATTTGAAATTAACTGAGATCACAGAACAGTCACTGTTGAGAGATTACAAAAATCATGATATAGTAACGTTAATATGAAGTAGAAAAAATACAACAGTTCATCTTTCTTGACATCAGATCATTTCCTCGCCATTAAGAAATACGAGTATTTTTTTCCCATGTGCGTCAAAAAGTTTCGAAACTAAACGTATAAACCAGTACATGAGTATTTTTTTAACGAAGATACCAAATGATTTACACCACAGGACGCATCAACGTATACTTAAATATTAAATTAACTATAAAATCTGTAACCCTATTTATTCAAACAAATACTTTCATTTAGTGCTGTAGCAACGCAACCCGCGTCTGAACCAGCGAGCACGAATGGTCATATCGTGGATCGCGCATTCGAATCGCCTTTCGTGCAGTCCCCACGCGCCAAGGGGCCGCCCCGCCCTTCACTTCCGACCAAAGGGGGGGGGGGAAGGTGCAGGTGGAGCATTCACCTAGTTGTTCCCACGCCATACCACCGCCCAACGAGGAGTTAAACTGTTTATTCAAATGACGTTAAGTTGCTTTCGCGGGGTAATGATTGCTATACGCCACATTGAACACGGTCACGATGCCAATAATTAACGTTTATTTGTAACAAGGTCTGAATATACTTGCACAGATATGAGCGGGGTATTCACGAAACCCAGTCTGAATTGCTAGAGGCGTGATCTAATATGCCGATTGAAAGGTTTAGCTTCAATCTTGTACTTCTAAAATTACTGACTTCTGAAGGACCACTTGAGGCCAGATGCTGAAAAAAAATTTCGAAAGAAATCAAAAAGATACTTAATTGTAATGATAATATTTTGTTGTTTGAAAAATTGTCTCCAGAGGGCTAATCCTTTGGAAGAATAATCGCGGCCGGGAAAATTGGGTTCAAAAATATTTTCGTGCTGAACTCAAATAAATTATTCTCGTCATAATTATCACAAGTGAGCATTAGAAAGCTCAACTAGAAAATAATGACGCTCAAAAGAGCAAAGGTCACTTGAAGTAAGTGCTTCGGTAATAATAAGATTACTGCATGTTTGTTCCTGGAGCGAAGTACACAGCACCGTTGCATTCCACACGTGGAGTCGAGTCCGCTCACGTGGTGCGGCGGAGTCAGAGGTGAAGGGCGTGGCGTGGCGCGCAGGCATTCGCATGCGGTCGCGCCCGTGGGCGTGGCGGGGAGGGCGGGGAGAGGGCGGGGGCGAGGGAAGGACGGGGACAGCCCGAGAAACGGGACCCGACCGCTCGTCGGAAGGACACAAGGGGAACGATCAAGAAAGGTCAGGTCTGGGGAAATGTGGGAATGCAATGCAATGAACACACACACACACACGCGCACACACACACACACACACACACGCACACAGGGAATCGCGCGAACAATCATGCACACAAAAACACATTCAATACATTCACACACACACACAAAAGAAAGTGAGAGGACAAGGTCTTCCGGCCAGCTCACTCTAAATATCAGCCAATGAAGAAAACGTGAAATAATTTACAACCTATGTGACGACCACGCAAGTTGTTATTAATTTGTGTAGATGAGAGTTTGTATCTATTCTTTTTCCGACACACGTGTTTTCTCGCGCGGACGTTTTCCTTGGATGTATCGTACAGTCTCTTTGATCACTGATCGACCATCTGAGGTGAATGCCAGAAATTTCTTGAATCGAAAGGAAGGCTTAAACCCCTTACAGCCTAGTCACAAAGGACGACGTGAATACTTGGTATTTGAAAAATAGTTCACCAAAGATAGAAGCGTAATAACCCGGCTTAAGTTCAGAAATATTATGAAGCAATAAATAACGATAGAAATACCTGGATTTGGTTATTTCTGGATACCATTCTTCAAAGAAAATATTTTCGTTGTTTCCGTTAGGCTTATATTGTAAAATATCGTATTTATGAAAAATTGCTTCAAGGTGTGTCACCGCCGTTCGATTGCTTAAGAATTTTCCAAACCGTTTCCTTTGATCTGCTTCCCAATGCCTTCAGCTGTTTTTGAAGGGCCACAATAAAGCCAAAAAGATTTTTCTACCTTTGTATATTACGTAACAAATATGGCCACGCTTTATTTTGGATGATTTGAACATTACAGAGTTACATTTTCAAGCTATTTGGAATGTTCTATTCCGCCGAGATTTCTAATGAGTTATACTTGACTTTTCACCGTCCGCATTTCAGTTTGCCCCGCTCGCAAGTATTTTTTTGATAAGCAGTGAAAGCAAATAATGCAGCACATGTGGAATGCGCATTGAAATGGGTGATGGTTCAAGGAGTTGTTCAGTTAGCAGCTTTTAGTATGCTTAAAAAGAACCACTAATTTGATACGGCCTATGGAACTCTCTTCGCCGCGTATTTCCAAGTCAACGGGAGGCAACAGCTCTCGGCCTCTACAATTGACATTAAAGATCCTTGAGTCCAGCCGTCGCAAAATTTCCAATACAATTGACACCAAACACTTAATGTAACTCCTAACAAATTAATGATTGATTGATTCATTTTTCGTGTTTCCGGGCACGTCAACTGCTTTGGTTATTAGTCCCGTTAGTGTAGTGCATGTTTTTTTCTCGGGAGACGGCGGAGATCTTCCCCCGCTGAGATCCGGCGCCGACCTTCCGACGGCTAGCGGGGTTTCCCCCTAACCAGGACTCTCCCACCACGGACGCACCGCCCCAGCCGGGACAAGCTCTAAGCTCCCGACCGGTCTCCCGGAATATGTGGTAGTGTAGTGCATGTTAGTGTAAGTGTGTGTGGGTGTGTGTAAGGGGAGAGGATAGGACAAGGAAGAGGAAGGACAGATCGTGCGCGGTCCGTGGCCCGTTTGTTAGGATACTGCTCCGGCATTCGCCTGGTGTTGATCGGAGAAACCACGGAAAACTACCGATCAGAGCAGCCGGTCCCTAGAATTCTCCTCCAGACAGCGACTGAATTCGACCTAGCTGAAAAGCAACCTAACAAAGTAATGAATTTAATGCACGCACCTTCTGTAGACGTTCCTATTATCCAAACGCATGAGGTGTTTGAAAAAGAAGAGAATAAAACATGGACGTTTCCATTCTCTCGTCATTCAATCGGATTTTAATGATTGAAGAATCAGTTTCTAACGAGCCCATTGCATCTCCCCCCCCCCGTCGCGTCCGAGCACCGCCTACTGCGCGTGCGCTGCCAGGAGCGAGCGGCCGGAGCGACCTCATCAATTATTGAACGGGACACAACCTTCGTTTTTTTCTCCGCCGGCCGCTCGTGGACAGGTGTTTGTGGCAGAGAAACAAACCTGATTTCGCTCCACCGCCGAACGGTCCCCGCCGTTCTGCGAAACGAATCGGGGCGCGGCACACAAGAGGAGCGGGGCAGGGTTGGGATTGGTGGGGAATGGCAGGGAATGGCGGGGAAATGCGAGACGCGGTAAGGGACGAAAATTAACTAATAACATGCAGCGTCGCCACTGTTATACAGAGTGCCATAAAAAGTATCATGCACTATAGAATGGAAGACCAAGGATCTACATTTGAATTGGGGCAATCCAGGTTTCTTATTCATTGAAATTTCGCGTAGACAGTTTTGATTGTGCAAAATTAATGCACTGTCATGTTAAAATGGATGCGAGGTACTGAATTTGTTGTTCATGCAAAATGGTCTATTCCTGGAAGGAGGGGTACAAATAGGATGTTACGAAGGTAATTACAATTCCATTACTGTCAAGTGAAAGCTTCATTGCAGTGCTCAGGGGATACTAACCGTTCTTAATTAGTTTTCTATATATACTTTTATAGCTTAATCCAATACAATTCTTGAGGTAGTATTGTGGAAGATCTTAGTTCCGGGATATAATGTACTTCATACAATATCACAGAATAAATATATTAACAGAAAACTAATACAACTGGCTTTTCTCAAAACCTTGCAAAGTTATTTTTTAAATAGGGAAAAAAGGCCTTTGTGAGCGACCGTTATTGCGACTTACTGAAGTCAACTCAGAATGCGGCAGGAACAGATGATTAGTGAGAAAATGTGAAAAGGATAACTTCTAACTTCAACATATCGCTAGAAATAAGGAAGGAAAACTTGTAGGTGAAATCTGCCTCCATGATCAGTGATGTCATTTCAGGAATTCATTCCGGATCTCTCGAGTATTGAAGCGTTCACCCCACTCGTTCATGAGGAGGAAGGCGAAGAGATCAAGCGCGCAGCAGCCAGATGCGCGGAACAGGATGGAAAGCAGTGCAAACGGGAGAGGATTTCCGAACTGAGAGGGGCGCGGGGCAATAGTTTCGCGACTTCCCCAAGAGCAGTCAACACGTAGCAAATATAACAAACCAAACTAAATTCTGATAAACCAAATGATTTGTAAACTTCAACTATCTGTTCAATACTTCAATGGCTACTGTTAGCCAATAATAATTCCATTTTAAGAGGAACCTCTTTTTCTCCAACTACTCTCAAGTTTAAAGGGTTAACCATCGTTATAGCAAAATTATGTCGTGGATCTCATCGTAGCAGTAGGAGAAATAAACAGGTCTGAGGAAGTAGAGGCAGAGAATACCAAATGAGATATGCGAGGCGAAGAAAAAGCCAAAAACGTTCCGAGTGGGGAAGAAAATACGGGGCGGGATGGAGCAATTGGGTCGAATGAGAATAGGTAAATGGAGGTGAAGAGAGAAAATGAGTGAGCCGAAACACAGAAGGGAATGATTGACGAAAGCAGATTTGGGCAGGGATGAGCAGGGCACGTCGTAGGGCAGGCATAGCAAGGCACCGCGGGGCGAGCGTGATGTGTCAGGTCGGGCGAATCGGGTCCTATCGCGTCGATTCGGGTGAAACGGAGCCGAATCGGATGGATTCGGGTCAGAACGAAAGTGCCGGGTCACATCGACGCGAACCGAATGGAGCGGTTTGTGTCGTAGGAATTGTGTGCTTGAAGGCGGAGAGGGTGAGAGTACGCTAAAGTTGAACTAGAAGAAGCACTTGGAGTGGCTGAGGAGGGGCGAACGAAGGCGGGGCAGGTATTGGCAGCAATCGCCCACACGCCGTCGCACGGCTCCACCTGCCACGCCAAGCCACGCCACGCGCTCGCGCCAAACCTCCGCCTCCGTCTCCGCCTTCGCGTTCGCGCCGCCGCCGCCGCTCCGTATCCCAGGCAGCCTTGAGCCACATCGGCGGCGCGGGCCGGGGGCGGGGGCGACTCGCCAGTGAAACCGAGAGGGCAACCGCTCGGCGCAGCGCTCCAGCCGAGCGCAGCACGCGCAGTCACCGCAGCGCCCGCGGCAAAGCCCAGCTGACAAAGCCCGGCTGGCCGAGCCCGGCTGGCCAAGCCCGGCTGGCCAAGCCCGGCTGGCCAAGCCCGGCTGGCCAAGCCCGGCTGGCCAAGCCCGGCTGGCCCAGACTGGGAGCGCTTGCCGAGCTCGCCTCGCCCAACTGCTTCCATCGAGGTCCATCATGGTCCATCGAGCGAACAATCAAGCAGGTTGGAGTGCTCTTGGCTGTCCGAGTGACGCTGCGTCTAAGGCTGTGATGCCGACGTTTCAATCACCTTGCCGTGGACTTCCTCAGGGCTGGTCTCCAAATGCTCGCATAATGCCTCCCTGTATGCGAAAGCCTACGACTTCAATTAAGCAGGTTGTAGCAGGGACATATATCCGACCGGTGTAGCGAGGCAGGCTCGCCCGTGAGGGTCTAGCTTAAGCGGCCCATTTACAAGCAAGCCAGGCTCCATCAACTTGGAACGAGCCGGATGTACGTCTGTTGCGATTCCCCGAAAGAACATTTATGCGAGCTGCAGCGGCTTCGCATAATAGCTTCGCATAATTCAGTTGACCCGAGACCGACTTATTAAGCCTCGCTTGCCAGTGGATTGCTTAGCTTTGGCGGCTGCACGCCACAGTGTTCCAACTTCGTCCCCTCTCACCCTGGTGTCGGTACCAGTGTGCCACCCTTGCCGCCGAAAGTCTGCGAGCTCAAGTATACTCGCGGATAGTGAAAGTAATGTGATGCCTTTACATCTGTGAAACGACACGAACCGTGTTATTTCGAATATAAGATGTACTTTTGTTCATTTAGTGACTTATCGCGATCTGTCTTATGACCGCGCGTGCCTTGTAGCAATAGCAATATTCGTAAGTTAGGTGATTAACTTTCTCAAAATTATGAATATATTTGCATTTGTTACTGTAATAATAATTATAAACGATACTCCTCATTAAACATTACTTTTAATGGTCAAAGACTGAGCAATGCACGCTTGGTCGGCCGATTAAAAAAAGAACACGAAATAATATACACAAAATAAACGTTGCGTGCTATATGTAATTGTGTTGTGGTGTCATTAATATTTTTCTCTTCTTTTCCTTCCATTTTATCTTTTATTGAAAAAATGATGATGAATAATTCATGATTAAAGACAAATTTCACTGACGATAAACTCATTTCACTAAAAAAATGTGTTCCTCGAATGGTGTGGCATGGCACCACCACATGCGTGGCCATTCTGAATAACTCAAGCCTAACAATTGCGTGGATATATTCTGGTGTGTGTGTGCGTGTGTTTGTGTGTGTGAACGTCTGCAAGAAACTAATAGAGAAGGAACAGCGAATTGGGAAAGAAAAATAGAAAAGGCAAATACAAAACAAACAGAGACGGACTGTCCATGTATAATGAAGTAATTTACATTCATGACGTGTTTATAACCCACAGGGCCTTACACCTTAGTTTAAAATGGGAAATGCAATTCACTATACGCAATATACAGATGATGTGTGCGTCCTCCTTATTCACTTATTACCACGCAGAGATATTTCGTTTGCTTTCTCATCCGGTTTTCACGCAATTAACAGAATCAGTGAGATTTCAAGTACATTCAAGATGTATAACAACAATTAACTTCTTTTAATTTCATGTCTGCTGCTTCCCATTAGTAACTGGTAATTAACAATTATTTATTTATTTCCGTAATACTTTCCTTTACGCCTTAATCACTGGTTTAAATTTAATCCAATTACAGAAACAACTCTCCCAAGGAATGTAAAGGACAAAACTAGTCGAGTTCAATAACAATCAAAACATTCACAGCGAGGAAAACAAGCTAATTTATACAAAGCTGAACCGCGAACTGGCAAGGACAGTCAGCGTCCGACACACACGTTACGCAAGTTCAAGTTATTGAGTACACACAGCCTTAGCGAAACTTTACGCGTTTGTCCTGTAAACGAGAACGCTATTGTCAACTAACGATTACAGTAACTTTCTTTTATTATAAATATACCTCACAAATGAAATTTAGTACTTTTATTTATTTTACGACAAAAACAGTTGAAACTGCGTATGACGTGCTATGGGGAAAAGTGAATTCTGTGCACATTTTCAAAATTCTGTGATCCCTACACTAAGTCATATACTACATGAATTTTGAAAATTAAAAAAAAATATTTTCGAACAATTAGTAAAACGATAAGTTCAAAGATTTTTTTCTTTAAAAATGATCTACTTTAAATTCCATTCGTTATCATCAATAGATATGAGACTATTTTCAAAAAAATAACAGAACATGATTAAAAAATATATTTAATGTATCTTCAATCTTCTCTCGTTTTTAAAAGCATTCGAGAGATAAAGATCGAGAACCCTAAATCTGTCCAGAGTCCAAGTAACAATTGGTGAGTGCCGAGGATAATTAGTCGACTTTAAATTCCTCATACAATGAAAATGGAAACAAGGTACTCTTTCACTTAGTCACCCATTCTCAATGAAGCGA
The DNA here is from genome assembly GCA_011170035.1 of Teleogryllus occipitalis. Lineage (NCBI taxonomy): Eukaryota > Metazoa > Arthropoda > Insecta > Orthoptera > Gryllidae > Teleogryllus > Teleogryllus occipitalis. The sequence continues at coordinate 201,711 of BLKR01001048.1, forward strand.
ACTTTGAAATTTAAACAGAATCAAAAGCATGACGTTTTGTGTATTTCGTCTCATTAAACGCCACACCTACACCCAAGAAGTCATACCTCTCAGAGGTCGTTCATCTCAAGTGGGAAAAAATTCCAAATCCACGCAGGTGTCTTAGCGAATCGCTCCGTTACCAGCTCCGCTCTCAAACGCGAGCAAATGGGAAGGTGTGCGGAGCGAGGTGGATGGGGTGCGTGGTGGGTCTGGGAAAGGCGGGATGGTATGCATGGGACGGAACAGACTGTGTGGGGATGTGGCAGAGCGACATGTGGCGTGGTGTTGTGGATATTTTATTGATTGTTTGATCAGGGATTTCAGGCGAGTCGACTGCAATGTTCATTAGTCCCGTGAATGTTGTGCATGATTTTTTTATCACGATGGCTGCCGGTGATCTTCCCCCGCTGGATGGCGAGATCCGGTGCCGCACGTCAGCTAGTGGGATTTTTCCCAATCTGACATCTCTTAGAAACGGGTCACCGCCCCAGCCGAGACAAGCTCTAAGCTTCAGACTGATCTCCCGGCATATGTAGTAATGTAGTGCATGTAAGTGAGCCGTCCATAAATTACACGAGGCGATTTTGGCGAGTTTTCGACTCCTCCTCCCCCCTAGGTGTGTGTAACTAAGGACGATAGGACAAAGAAGGTGATAGAAAAATCGCATGCGATACTTGGCTTGTTTGTTAGGGTACTGCTCGGGTATTCGCCTGGTGTTGATCGGAGAAACCACGGAAAATTCCGATTACAGTAGCCGGCCGCTATAATTTTCCTCCATACAGGGACTGAACTCGATCAAGCTAGATAAGTAGAATCGCAAACCCTCCACCCTCGGGACTCGAACCCTTGGATCTTCTGGTCAGAAGCACTGCAGTTTGGTGTTGTGGAGCTGTGAGGTCGGAGGAGGGGGGCGGTGTGGGGGCGGGGTGGTCTTGGAGTGGCTACATCCTGCCTGGCGGCGCCTGCAAAAATGCCTGGTGGTTTCGCAGCATTTCCTGCCCAAAGCGCGGTGGCTCCTTTCAAAAGAGACCTTGGCGGTTCTCATAGAGCAATTTCCTATAATCCGTGCGTGCTTCCTGTCGTGCTTTCCATTGTGAGGTTTCTCCACGTTAATTGCTGTGTCCACAGCCATTTTGTTTACGTCGTCGCCATGGAGACCGGGTTGCGAGACCCGCCATACTGTTCTCAAACGGGGCGTTCGCCGTCATGGAGCGTAACTTGCGAATGTTTCTGAATGGCCCGACTTTCTAATTAATAGTCGACAATTTTGATAATGTCTAGGTGAAATCTTCTGCTGTTTGTCGAATATTCCCGAGTCACAAAATCCCCAACATGTCACTGATTTCATTACGTACCTTACGTAATGAAGTTATTCTGATGTTGAACAGTGTAAGGCAGATAAGACTAATTATCACGTAAATTGTTCCGGAAACTAAATCATATCGGAACTTGCTAATATACACTTATGAGGTATGAAATCAAGACAAGCAGTGAAGGGGTTGAACCCGACTATCTCATTGTTTAGCTACTCGACTTCCGGCACTCGATGAAATCTAGCGGCACGGTGATTACAATCTACAATAGGGCGATATTCCCAGAAGTTGCTCCACTTTTTAAACAAACAATTGATCTCGAGCGTATAACTATCTTTTCCATAAATCTAAAGTTTTTTGTTGTTTTCAAATATAACAATATTTTTAATTTTATTCACAAAAGGAAATTAATTGTAACTTGTTAGTATTCTTGCCCAATTTTCACAATTTCTCCTGAATGATATTATTTCTAGCGAAAGAATAGCTGAAGCGATATATTCCTTCAGGCCTTGGGGTTTGTTAATCCATTAGCATCATTAGTGCGATAAATCCACAATTAAAAATTATTTTGGGGAGGGAGAGGAATCATTTAGAACTTAACAAATGTATTCGCTTCACGCTTGGCTTTGGGGATGTCGCCGTGCATCGCAAATCGTTTCGACCTGAGCGATGCAGCAATCATCAGTCTTGGCAAAGACCGCACTAGGTTCCCTCGAAACATGTTCTGTGTCCCCTCAGATAGGTGCGCCGGGGAGTGAGAAAATCAAATGGCATTGGACACCTATTAAATGACCCACAAACGGAAGAATCATAGCAACTATAATGGTAAAACCAAGTATAGACGTGTAAAGAATGCATTACAAACATACGAAAAGGAGAAGGAAAAAAGTTAAGTATTTTACGAAGTGAAGTAATAAAATCTCACACAAATCTGTAGTACATCAAAGATTGGTTGGAATAATTCCGGACGGAAACATCGTTTTCGAGCATATGATGTTCGCCCCGATCATCACACGTACTCATATTTCCAATTTATTTAATTACAGGATTTGAGGGGTCATTCAGTCACTAATTGAGACCCATAATGGAGAGAACAATCGTGATGATAATGAGTATTGGTAAAAGATGACGGAAAATGGATGAAAATGGAGAATTCCGCCAACACTTGCCGATACTCAATCGGCCGCAGCCGTGGAAGGGAATTCGCTAACCTTTCTTAGACCATCAACAATCAACGCATCTCCGGACGCATCTCATAAAGACCACCTGCGTAGATATTTCTTCCTTTTCCGACGCTCGTTATCTCGTAATCACTCCAGAGAAGATGCGAGGAGCGGTCGGGGATGGGCCGCAACGCGCTGTCAACATAAAAGAAGAAGCGACCCCTCCTGGCCGTTCGCTTCCCAAGGCCTCCTGCAAGTGGCATTTAGTGATCTTCATCTAGCTAGCGGAGGACGCCCTCTGCAGGACGTGTTCCTCGAAGGCAGCAGGTGCAGCCGAGATGCCAACAGCGCAAAGTTCACTGCGTTGGAAGTCCCCGTCGTGGACGTTGCGTTTTTAAAAGCACCTTGGACTTCGTCGGTAGGCAAGAAAAGTAAAACAACTCAAAAATCATTTTTGACGTAAGTGACGAATCTTAATTTCAGTTTGTTTTTTTAGATTTGCGTATGAATATGATCTTCAGATGCTTGATCATTTTGACAAGTATTGCGTTTCACCAATGTTAAATGGTATTCGAAAACCACTGAATCTAATTTTGGGCTATATGACTGAATTTTAAATGTTCCCTTCCTGAAAAATTGGATTTCTAAATGAGACATCGTTTTTGAATATATATATATATATATATATATATATATATATATATATATATATATATATATATATATATATATTTCACATATATATTTCATATATATATAGTTCACACATTCGAACCGTTTTCATGCAATAGGAAGTTGTATTGACTATTCAAAACCACTTTTCTCTGCACAATTAATTTCATTTTGTGAATTCGATTTTATCGCGTAGTACAGTAACTATTATATCGAGCTGTCAATAAGAGCATACAATTGAGAGAAATATTTTTTATCCAGAATAATTGTCCAAATGTGCAAAATATAAACATGAGTTGCAGGAAATAATATGCGAAATTACAAAATTTTACTCATAAATGTAGACAGATTGTTGGTTGTTGTTTCAGAAGAATTGATAATTTTAGTTCTAGGTGTCAAGGTGAGAGCATAACCAGTTTTGTTCGACTCAAGGAAGTTTCTTTAAAACCACGCTTCTGCTCTATTTTGTCATTATTTTTGAAAGAATCTCTCTTGTACTTCATTTGAATTCCAGCAGGATTATTTACCAAATATTCATCAGTAAAACGACATTTTAAATTAAGGAATAAACCTGAATTGAGAGAGATCACCTTCTTTATCAAGTTCTCTTCGGGCGGAGCGGGGCGGGTAGAGCGGGGCGTGATGGGTAGAGCGGAACGGGGCGGGTACAGGGGAGCGGGACGGGTGGAGCGGAGCGGGGCGTGTGGAGCGGGGCAGGGCAAAGCGGAGCGGGGTGAATTGGATTGATTGATTTTTTCGTGTTTCCGGGCGCGTCAACTGCTTTGGTCATTAGTGCCGTTAGTGTAGTGCATGTTTTTTCTCGGGAGACGACGGTGATCTTCCCCCGCTGGATGGCCAGATCCGGCGCCGACCTACCGTCGGCTAGTAGGGTTTCCTCCCAAACACGACTCTCCCACCAGCGGGGCACAGCCCCAGCCGGGACAAGCTCTAAGCTCCCGACCGGTCTCCCGGGATACGTGGTAGTGTACTGCATTTTAGTGTAAGTGTGTGTGTGTGTAAGGGGAGAGGATAGGACAAGGAAAGGGAAGGACAGATCGCGCGCGGTCCGTGGCCCGTTTGGTAGGGTACTGCTCCGGCATTCGCTTGGTGTTGATCGGAGAAACCACGGAAAACTACCGATCAGAGCAGCCGGCCGGTAGAATTCTCCTCCAGACAGCGACTGGATTCGACCTAGCTGAAAAGCTAGTGTCGAAAATGCTGCCGCCGTGGGGAGCGGGAACGTAGGACCTCCCGGTCAGAGGCGCTGCAGTGACATCGGTTGATGCACTGAGCTACCGCTCCCGGTGGGTGGGTGGATTGGAGCGGGGCGGGGTGGGTGGGGCGGCGGGCGGCGGGCAGAGCGGTGCGGGGCGAGGAGGCGGGAGGCGGGCGGCGGGCGCCGGGCGCCGGGCAGAGCGGTGCGGGACGGGGCGGTGCGGTGCGGTGCGGTGCGGGGCGAGGAGGCGGGTGGCGGGCACTCAATGAGACCTCTGACTCAGAGAGGATCGTGGCGACGCGCTCCGAGGGAAGGAGGGGGGGGGGCAGGCGCGGCACGTGTGGCACGCGGCAACGAGGAAGCGCAATCAAAACAAGTGCTGGCGGGCGCCGCGCAAGCTGTTTACGGAGCCGTGGAAGGCCGCCGCCCCAGCTGCAATCCACGGTGCAGCGACACCGTCTTCCTTCTACGGCGGCGCTACTCGCGACAAGCGGGCGCTACTGGCAGGCACGTTAGAAGCCCACCATTGTACCATGCAAATAGATACATGGAAGAAAAGTACAATTTAAAACTTTCTTTTCAAGAAATATTACAGACATGCATACATTCATTCTTAGACTAAAATTCAGTTTATTGCTTTTGCAAGTTGAATTGAAAGCATGATAGAAGCAAACGTATGCTCATTAAAGTTTTTGATCATTTTTACCAATTCTCTTGACAGTAGTCCTTTTAGTGACGATATTGAAACGATGTAAATCACTCGTTAAAATTCTCCCTAGGCTTCAAGTACTCGCACTGCACTGACCCATGGAGGCATAAACAGCTCGATCTCCAGTCCATACGGCTTGCGGTAGACAAAATTTCGCGTCTTCAGCAATGCTCGACTTCTTTTAGAAACTGTCAAAAAATAGTCTACTTGCCTCTAAGGACCATATGTCTTCGGCCACCCAAAAATCTGGTCGTCTCTTTGTCCACCCCGACGCGCTCTCTACAACCAACACGTTAAAAGTACAGCATTCTGAGTGTATTGCAAGTATTAGTATTTTCTCTAGTATTAGTATTAGTATCTCTTTTCTAGTATTAGTATTAGTATCAGTAAAAATCAAGAAATGGCATTTAAGTGACATACTAAATACTCCTAATAAAACACATTCATCTACAACACCAACCAAAACTCTCCTTCGAGAGAGTTCCGGTGGAGGGTGGGTGGTGTTTACTACAAGTCAGAACAAGCTGCGGTCGCGGTGGCGGCGGCGGCGGCGGCGGCGACGGCGGCGGCGGCGGCGGCGGCGGCGGCCGCGGCGGCAGCGGCAGTGGCAGCGGCGGCGATGGCGGCGGCGGCGGCGGTAGCGGCGGTGGCGGCGGTGGCGGCGGTGGCGGCGGTGGCGGCGGTGGCGGCGGTGGCGGCGGTGGCGGCGGTGGCGGCGGTGGCGGCGGTGGTGGTGGCGGCGGTGGCGGCGGTGGTGGCGGCGGCGGTGGCGGCGGTGGTGGCGGCGGTGGCGGCGGTGGCGGCGGGGGCGGCGGGAGCGGTGGTGGCGGTGGTGGCGGCGGCGGCGGCTGTGGTGGCGGCGGCGGCGGCGGCGGCGGCGGCGGCGGCGTCGGAAGAGGCGGCGACGCAGCGTTGACGCAATGCTGGCGCAACCGGAGCCGCGCCGGGTCGCTCGAGGCGCTGCCGTCGCCAAGGCAGAGATGCGTGCGGTCGCGTGACACCAGCGCAGGGGCGCGCGCCTATCTCTGTGCGCGTACGCATTCAACAGCCGTGATTCCGGACGGTGGCGCAAGGCGCCGGCTTTCCTGTGAGAAGGCTTCTGTTTGGCGCAGGATGTGGACGCGGGTTTGGGGCGGCGAGCACGAAAATGACGTTTATAGAGTGAATCTCTTATAACATTGTAGGTCTCTCAGGGGAGAGCTGTTCTAGTCCTGGTGAAGGATTAGATACAACACCCTGGCTTCGCAGTTTCTCGGCGATACCACGTGGTTAGTGTCAAGGGGAGGTGCAGTGGGGAGAGGTTCGGGAACCCAAGACTCACCAAATCCGTCCGGTTGATCCCCAGATCAGACTCGCGAATGTCGAATCCTCTCCCTACAAACACACACTCACAAACGGTAAATTAACTAGAACCTTGTCCCAACCCTGGAGTGTTAGTTACCGATTACTTCAGTAACCCATTATTTACGCTTTGCACAAAAACAATTTTAAAGAACGACAAGTTAATAGTTTCTAGCTGGAGACACGCCCTACTATACTGTACTAAAAGAACAGCACTGTACTAAAATTTAAAGTATGGTTGCATCTGGTTGTCCAATGAGGAGCCTTGGACGATGAGAAGTGATGAGATCGCAATAGAGTCGCAGTGACCATCAACAAAGCATCTACCCCCTGATGCAATGTGAAGTGCATGATAGACCGGTAAGCGCGTTATATCAACCAATTACAGTGCTGTCGGTTCTTTCCTGATCATAGTCAATTTGCGTGCACTTCAAAATTATAAACTGTAAAAAATTCTATTGAGATCACACAGGTATACACAATAAACTTTTTTTTCCCTATGCTGTTGAATTTTATTGGATTGTAGTTTTCTTTAATGTTACCTGTATGTTGAAAGTGAGGTCGTGAGATTGCTTACCAACTGAAAATTACGCAAAATATATGAACATGCACAAGAGAATTTACAATGCTGGATAATGCTAATTCGCACCTTTTTCATCTCACCAAACTATAAGTATGTAGTTAAATAGCTTCGATGTAAAGTTTGTCGAACCGTATGAAATTTTAAATTCGATCATATCTAGGGAGAGGATCTATTTTTATGACCAAAAACATCGTCAAAAATGATCAATAAATAGCTCTTAAAATGTTTTGAAAATGCCCTAAAAGCAAAGAAAAATGACGTAAAAAATATCAAAACCAGTTCGGATGAATAACTCAAGCTCTTGGATACCTTACTGATGTAATCGAGGCTTCTTCCTTTCGTTCAAGTGAACTCAGTCTGTAAACGTTTGGTTTGGCCTGTCCTTAACAGGAAATCTCTCTTTTTAGTTATCAGCTGAATAGCTAATGACGCTACAGGGCTTCACAGGAACCTTATATTACATACTCACAATGGCTGACAATAAAACGTCTGAGCGAAGAAACCGAATAGGCTATCAGGTACAGGTATTCAGAAATTCTGTAGTGAGCTTTTGTTGCATTTCGAAAATATTATTTGAGGCAAGTATCATTAAAAGTATCTTAAAATCGTTGAAATTAGCGAAAAATGCAGTAAAAATGACGCAATAAAATAAAAAATGACTAATTAGTCGAAAACGACGAAAATGCAAAAAAATGACGTATAAAAACTGATCTTTTCCTTTTGTCGCAACATAAAATGAATATCTATACAAAAGAGAATTTTTCTAAAGTAAAAAGAAAAAAATGACATTTCATTAAATCCACCCCTAATCATAAAGATTTCATTTCTGTACTAAAATAACATTTATTCCAATTTTATGATAAAAATAATTCTAAATAAATACTTCAGCAGTGCTCCGGAATCATTATTTTAGTTCAACTATTCATAAACTCGTTCAACCACATTATTTCATTTAGCACACTTCTCACAGACGAAGAAAGTTAGGCATAACTGCTTGCATTTACGAGAAAAAAATAAACGAAATAATAGTCTACCTGTTTTAGTACGACTTAATCATGTGAAAATGAGACAGCCTTCCTTTTTAAGTATCCTCTTACAAAATTCTTCAAACTTTAACAAGGTAATATATACTAAGGTATTGTTTGTATTTCTGTTGCTATTGTTTTGTTTAACATTGTATTACATGGTTCATGCCAGACATTTAGAAAGCAATGATTAATTATCCAATTCACTCTTTGTGATAAAATTATACAGCACATTTCCAACATGCGTGGGTTCAATTCGCCGTAACTCTTAACATTTACTACAATGGAAAGGGAAAGTGCACAAGAGCACATAGGATCCTTATGGGTCAGGTATCAAGTAACTCCTAAGCAACTTTCCTTTTACTATCCGCTCTCAGAAATGGCAACGTGTCGTCCATCGCATGTGACTTCCTCTTTCTATCCTTTCACTTCACCTTCCACACTTGACCGCATCTATAATGGACAGTTTCAGAGGAGACGGAAGGTTCCAGGTAAAGTAAGCAGGATGTTGCAGTGGACAATTGCAAATGTAAAAGCTTTAGAGTGGACGAAGAGAGAAAGGAAAACCCTTTGCTGCACATTCTTCAGTGGTCGCATTTGGAATGACTAAATATACCTAGTTATCTGCGACAATTAGGCGCACAACGTTTATTAACTAGTAGGGTACGTTGATTCATCACTGCACAAGGAAATGATTCCTACTTCAGCATAAAAGGAGATATGTTGAAGTCAATGGAAACATGAAGTAGTCGCTACATACGCTATGCACTGGTTGTATGATTATGATTACTTGATTTCGTTGATTTTTAGTTCGGGGATCAAAGTAATTACTGTAAAATCTAAATACTTAACGAACGAAAGAACGAACGAACGAACCCTCAAACCTCACCAATCTGGAAAATGATTGTTTTATTATTCGAATCTAACGACACGCTCATGTTTAAAAATATCTGCCTAAACCTGCTCGACCCTTGTCTTTCAGTGATTATTATTTTAATATATGAGGGGAGAGGATAGACAAGAGGAAGGACAGATCGCGCGCGGTCTGTGACCCGTTTGTTAGGGTACTGCTCCGGCATTCGCCTGGTGTTGATCGGAGAAACCACGGAAAACTACAGATCAGAGCAGCCGGCCGCTAGAATTCTCCTCCAGACAGCGGCTGAATCCGACCTAGCTGAAAAGCTAGTGTCGAAAATCCTGCCGCCGTGAGGAGTGGGAACCTAGGACCTCCCGGTGAGAGGCGCTGCAGTGACATCAGTTGATGCACTGAGCGACCCTTCGCGGGGCGGCGCTGGCTGCGCGGGAGCCGCTTTCTAAGCGGCGACGTCCACTGCTCACTTGCGCCGCGCCGCGCAATCCCTGCGACGAGGCCACTACGCGACGCACAAACAACTCCACACCGCGAGTGCGCTTTCAGACAGGTGTTTGTTTTCTGCGCGCATTTTCCGGGTACATGCTGTTTGTTGACGTAATTGCTGTTGTACATGCATTGATCGGGGTTGAAAAACAGTGAGAGGAAATACGGATGAAAAGATAATTGATATAATTAATAGAGGATTGTGTTGTATGTTTAATCATGGGGGCTAGGAAGTAGTTTCCCAACTGAAGTGGGAGAGCCCTCCAATATCCAATGGTACAAACCGGGAGATATGGCTCAGGGCAACAACTGATGTGTCTGCAGTCCTTCTGACCAGGAGGCCCTAGGTTCGAGTCCCGACAGTGGCAGGATTTTCGACTCTAGCTTGTCAGCTAGGTCGAATTCAGTCAGTGTCTGGAGGAGAATTCCGGCTGCTATGATCGGTAGTTTTTCGTGGTTTCTCCGAACACCAGGCGAATGCCGGAGCGGTATCCTAACAAACGAGCCACGGACTGCGCGCGATCTTTCCTTCCACTTCCTTGTCCTATACTCTCCCCTTACACACACACACGTACACTAACATGCACTACACTACCACATATTCCGGGAGACTGGTTGGTATATTACAGCTTGTCCCGGCTGGGGCGGTGTTTCCGCTGGTGGGAGATACTTGGTTGAGGAAAACCCCGCTAGCCGATGGTAGATCGGCGAGGGATCTCTCCATCCAACGGGGAAGATCACAGCCACCTCCCGAAGAAAAACATGAACTAATCGTACGGGACTAATGACCTAAGCTGTTGACGCGCCCGGAATCACTAACAACCAACCAATCAATCCAAAGGTCCAATCACTAAACTCCAAGTCGTTTGTCAAGAGGAAGCGTGAGAGTCGGGTGTTAGTGGGTTGAATCCTCAGCGTGGTATTATTTGGTCAATTCCTTCAGAGCTGAACCGACGCCTTGCTCACCGCCCCACGGCGAAGCTCCCTTCTCCGCGCGCCACGGGTCAAAGGTCACTCGCCCCCGCTCACCCCCACTCGCCTCGCGGCCGGCCTTTCCCTCTCGCCGCCCCCACCGCCCCCGCCGCCTGCGACCCACCTTCCTTTTTAGGAAACTGAAAATGATCTGTGTAGAAATGATCCTCTTGCGAGCTCCACTCGCTGGTCCTTTGACTTTCCTATCGACGACGACTGCGACCTCCCTGGCGTTGCGAAACAGTGCCCCTCGCATGGTTTGCAGTGCCGAGAACATTATTTCACCTGCGAAGCTGCACGGCAGGTATTCTTTCAGTCGTCATTGAAGGCTTGCAATTTGTCAGGTATTTATTGATGATGTGCCGGTACAAGTCAGTGAAGGATTAACATCTCTTAGATGGAATGACTGTTCGTTATTTCTGTTTAAAGATTTTTCTGAAGTTTTCCAGTCGTTTACGTAAGCTCAAACAACTGATAAATTTCAATATTATAAAAATCATTGTGACGATATCAACAATATAATCTACTTCTTTTAAAGGGGTGGTCCGAAAATTGTAGGAATGTTTACTTTCACTCTGGCTATTGTGAGTCCTCATTTACACCTGCCACTGCATATGTAATGAGATTCCACCAGCAACGGAGGCTGTAAAGCTGGATGAAGTACCTGTGGCTTCGTGTCCCACTCCGGCAGATGCATGAGCGCACTCTCCTAGCCCACAGCGCAGGGTAACCTTTACGAAGGACCGGCGCACGTATCTGCTCGGTTTTCTTTTACTCTTTGCTCTCCCACCGCTCTCAAAGAGGACCATCCTCCTTTTCAAAGGTCTCGTTAGTTTTAATACGTGGCTTCCAGTCATTTGAATTCCTGCGTGATCATATCACTTCAATTTTGTAACACGTTCTTCCATGGTACAAGATCTCGTACTCAACAGGTCGTTCGCCTTGTTCAGAAGCCTTACTTATGTAATATTCATTTTAAAAAAACTAATAATTTATCTGTATATTTACAGTAAAGCTTACATTTTTATACATATAAAATATAATATGTTATGTGTGTGTGTTTTCCGAGAAATAGAAAATTCATGGAAATTAATGCATACATTCCATTAATACAAATGAAAGGCATTTCTTTCATGAAACATGTGGAATATGTTCTCTAGACATGACCTGCTTTACTAACCTTTATTTTCCATGAGGTCTGAGTTATCTATGCACATAGATTTAATCGATACTTTTCTTAAATATGTATATGATAACTACATTTTCTTCTTAATCATTTGGAGGCGCCCCTGTTTCAGAGAAAAAAATTAATGTGCTCTATTTCCTATACCAATGCAAACAACGCACTGTTGGCCATTGAGTTCTTGGGTTGAAATATCTCCCAACGCCTTTCCAAACATACCACATTGTCAGTATCAATTCCCTATGGACAACAGCTACTAAATCAAAAATAATATTTCTGCTTTAAGAAAAATACGTAGAACGGTTTCTTCTCACATCTCGTACGGCAACTCAAATAGTAGACCTTTACATTGTATTATAGTTTGCGGTTACAGTTAACTTTTGAATTTAATTGTTCTTTATAAAACAAAAAATTAAACTGGAAATATTCAGTTGAAGTCGAAATCGGAATATGTCATTGCATGTCCCTAAAGTAAAAAGGAGTTCCACCTGAAAGATAAAAAAATAATAAAACGATAAAAACAGAACTACACAAATATTAAATTACATGTTTATACTGACAATACCTGGGTCTAACCTGAGACTTGTCTCAATCAACTGAATCATCAAAGTATGTATTTTTAATTCTCAAGCATAACTTCAATTTTGAAAATATTATTTTGATTTTCCGAGAATCAACAAACTGACCAGCCAACAACTTTCTGGGTTAACCTCCAAATCCTTTTGTTTAATATGGACATGCAAAATATTATTATAATAACTCGCTTCCTTTACCATATTATTGTTTTCATTTCAGGATAGTAATAAAATACTAAACAGTCTCCCATGTGTTTCCCAATCTTAAAACTTGTATTGAGGAGAGGGTGTTGACTACTTTCCTACCCTCATGAACCTAACGAAGAATAGCCCGGAAAGTACCGTTATGAAAAACGTAGGTAGTTCTTAAATTTAAATCCAATGATATATCAATGCCACAAAAAACAATTGAGAGATAATGGAGAAAGAGGTAAATTGCTCACAGCAACCACGGCCAACACGTGCTCGCGTGAGTAATGCACAGCAGGGAGAATTACATAATGGGAATGACTAACGCACTAAACACACACTTAAAGTTAACTCTTCCGGAACTTCGATCCCCGGGGATACAACACAAGTCGGCGCGACACACCGTCGCCGGGGCGTTTTTGCCCTTCAATTGGCAGCACTGTTAGTGGCGCCGCGACGCCCGCCGCTGACTCAGACGCCTGAGGCGCCCGGCGGAGACAAACGCACGGCGAATGTCACGCGGGGCGACGCCGCCGTGGCCAGGACACGCCCTCCAAGAGCTGTCTTTATCACATCGAAAGCCTTTTCAGATCTGCATGGGATGCTGATTCAATGATTGATTATTTCGAATTTCAGAAAGTGTAAACTGCTATGTTCATTATTCCCGAAAGTGGAGTGCATGTATTTGTCACGGGAGGTGGCGATGATCTTTCCTGGCTAGATGATTCCGGCGCCGCTAATCTAGATATTAAAACTAACCTTACAGTATTAACACACTTTGGCACTTATAATCTAAACTTACGTACCAACACTTGCGACTTTCAAACTAAACGTACATTAGACGGTATTTATATATAATATTTACACGCTACCTACACGTCGGCTTGCGGGTTTTCCACAATCAGGTATCTCTTACCACCGGGGCTCCACCCAAGAGGCAGTAAGCTTCCGTCAGGAGTGGTAGTGTAATGCATGTAAATACAGTATGTGTGTAGATAAGGACAAAGAAAAGGAAGGGAACATCGCGCGCGGTCCTTGGTCCGTTTTTTAGGATACTACTCCGGCATTCGCCTGGTGTTGATCGGAGAAACCACGGAAAACTACCGATCAGAGCAGTCGACCGCTAGAACTCTCCTCCAGTCAGCGGCTAAATTCGACAAAGCCTTGTAGGTTGATTGATGAAAATTTAGCATTAAAAATCCTCCCACCGTTGGGACTCGAACCCTAGGACTTCCCGGTCAGAAACTCTTCAATGACATCGTTTGATGCCCTGAGCCATCTAAGCCAATAGGTCATCTGAGATGTGAGGTTTGATTAATAATGTATGTGTGGTGTTTGATTAATGACTGTGTGGTGTGGTTAATAATGTAATTTGAACGATGGAGCAGGAACGATGGAGGTGGAATAAGAAGCAGAATGAACTTGTGTGGTCCACCTCTCACACAACTTGTATTTTACCAGAGGCGGGGGGGGCACTTCCCTAGGGTGGGCACCTCCGAATGATTCATATTCTCCCCCCCCCCGCGGGTGTACATCTTTGGGCAGGCATTCGGATACCCCGGAATGCGATTGCACTTCTTGTCGTCTTGCAGCTCAAGGTTTACTAGCATTCCAGTAGTAGAAGTTGTTTTATTCTGTGTCTGCAAAAAGTCCCTCCTCAATGAGCATTGATCACTTCCCGACGAAGCGAAAAACCCAATGGAGGGCCACCCGGCCTATTATATTTGGGGGAAGCCCCTAACCCGTCTCCTTACTACGGTCTCCTTTGACAACGATGTGAGGGCCATCGGGGGTCTAGGCACCCGAGCGTGAGATTCCACTTCACTCCCAGGACTTCTCTATGTGCGAGACCCACGGAAGGCCGCATCGTGCGTTATGGCGAGAGTACAGCTGCAAAAGAAGTTTTAGCGTTTGCGTAGTGGAAGGCTTTTCTCGGCGGTTCACCTAAAGCAATCGCAGAAAGGATCTACCGCTGGTGTGACAAAATGATGACCTGTGATCTCTGCGAACTGGGCTTTAAATCCAAACCAATCGATGCGGAATTGCTGGCGAATAAAACGAGTTCTTGGTAGGCTTTTCCAGGACTCTCGCGTTTCTCGAGACGAATATATTCATTTACCTCGTCATTAATATCACTATCATCTACTCTTTATATCGTAACTCAAGGGCCTCCATGAACTCAGCAATTGAATGACTCCTAAACTTCCAATAAATACGTAAATAAATAATCATTACCATCATAAAATGGATGGTTAACATCATCCATACAAGTTAATCTAATAGTATTCACAGACCTATATTTAGAATTTGGATTTCAGGAGTATCGGTCCTTAGTAACGTTATAAGACGAAAATACGTTCCTAAGAAAAGAATTATGTATTTGAAAGCTTTGATAACATCCAATTGCTTTCAACAGATCCAATACCAAGACCCTGGCTCAGAGGAGGGCGTGTCAATAAGAAGATCGATCGATGCAGTAACTGAATAACTGTGCTCAATTTGACCTTTTGGGGAAACCGTCAGTTACATAGTCGCAGCAGTAGCTTATAATTTAGAATTCAAACCAACGATGACGAATCTCGAGTGGTCATTATAACACACTCATAACTTCTCTTCCGGAGCTTTACCTTCCCGGAGGGCAGGCGCAGTGAAACCAAGTGAGCGCTGTGTGAATGCGTGACGGGGGCGTTTCGCGTCTTAATTGCGAGCACTGTGAGAGGCGCCGCTGACTCAGCCGCCCGCAGCGCCGCCGCGGAGACACCGCGGTGAATGTCCACGAGGGCGTCGCGGCGCCGGCGCCGACGCCGACGCCCACCCGCCAGACGGGCGCCGCGTAAACACAGACGCGCGGCCTTGCCTGACCTCCGCTGCAGCCAAACAGAGAATGAGAGAATAGAGTGGACGCAAACCCCCGGTGCGCCCACCTTATAGAGTACACAAAACACCGGAGTGTTTAACGTACGAGTTCAGATGCTTCAAGCAACTCCTGAGCGTTTTCGTTCTTGCTTCAGGGTTCTTCGAACTTTCATTAAGTGGGAATGGGGACGGAGATTAGGTTTAGAGAATCGTAAGAAGACCGTCGGAAATTAAGTGATAATGATGTATGGGGGCCGTAAGTGAAAGGAGGAGACCAGCATCGAAAGAGACAAGAGGGTGACACAATGAACACATGTGCGGTTTATGATACTATCTAAATTATGTATATGAATACACCACATACGTAATTTCTTAAAGGAAAAACAGACTCAATGATTTAAAATGGAACATACAATACCAAAAAATTTACATTCAAATTCAAAGTATTACAAGTTACAATCAACAAGATTCAAAACTTACGATTTTCGAATTTTTAAATAAAATTAAATTTTTAATAAATATTCAGAATTAATCATCTTTCTGAGAATAAGATCCGAATATGCCTTACTGGACGATCAGTTTTCGAAACAAATTTAAAAGTAGTAAATTTATACCCACCAGGTATATAGTAGTTCTTGTAGCCAAGAAGTAACGAAAAGTTTTGGAATACTGACAAAAGATGTGATAAACCACATGTACAACAGGGGCGTATGAGACAATGCAGTTCGATAAATGAAATGTATTTCGAAGCTACAACGTGAGCTAGCCAAAATGCTGATGAACAAAATCAGACAAAATGGTTTTGCAAAACGAAGTACGCACACAGACCAAGAACAACAAATAAATTACTTTCATATAATACCGCAATTCACTTTTATTTGGTTTTATCCCCAAGAAATCGAATACATCCTGGGTTTCTAACGAAAACGTAGACAACCTTCACACAGTTGGTAGCTGCACAGTTGTCAATATCTACTCGCATTGGGAATTAGTAATATTGATAATCTAATACTAGCTAAATGGACGCCTTGTAGGATAAGGCCTTTTTAAGTCATTAAGCCGATCGTCAGTTGTTCTGGGTAACAAATTCTCATTAAATATTTGGCCATCATCTCTTCCTAACACTGGGGTTTTATAAAACATTAATGACCTACAGCTGCAAAATTCTGCTGTGGAATGCGTGGAAAATGGGGTTCTAGAACAGAAAAAGTTCTCTGCTCTGAAACGACACATGTGAATATTGAAGCTTCTTTCATCCTCGTATGACGTCAGCTGTGTCGTGAGAAATGACGCAGCGAGTTTGGAATTCAATCGTAACATCAAGCTTCAAAAATTCCTGAATAATGTAATCAAACATTTGCATTTTTTAGACAAAATCAAAACTGTTTCATTATTTTTGTATTTTTTCTCCAGTTTCTGGGCATCTAACAAATCCACTGACACCCTTCATAAGGCCAATGGCTATTTAGTTCCCCGTCAATTTATGAGTATGTTCGAAATTAGTAATATAGATTTTTACTGGCAGAGATTTTTACTGGCACATACTTTGCTGGCCCAATCAAACCCAGATTAATCACGTATCTGGCGGGTCTCTCCAACAAACGAACTCGCCATTAGGTGCACCAACATCGAGCGTGCAACTCTAGGAAGCACAAAGGAAAACATATTTGATTTATTTAGTCACACAACAGTAAACACCGTATGTGACGTAAAGGTTAAGGGGTAAAGCTAAGGTAACGATGAGGTAAAGCTAAGGTGAAAGTGGATATGAGAAGCACACACGCTTTGTCTAGTGGCACTGCATTCAATGATTTTCATAGCATTATCAATAATATCGCATGAAAGCGGTGTCATGGCGACACAATTTTCCAGAAAGCACAACACAAGAGAAGATTATCCTTAACAAAAATTATGAGATTTGATTTGTGGAGAATATTACCCACAAATTAGCTTCCTGCATAAAAATATTTTATTCCCATACTTCCAATAATCACGCGTGAAAGTCTACAATTTCGCAATCATGGTTTGATTGAGAACAGAAAGCAAACACGTCCCACTTACATATATAACGCATTCTATTATTAAAATGTCAATATATTCTACTCCGGTGCGACAGGCTCGCAAACGTTTCTCTAATTCTCCCGTGTGGTCCTCTCTTCCATCAGCACGTCTGTGTGACGTCACCATTCCTAATCGCGGCTTCTTAACCACGTGGCGCGGCGCCTTCGCAACGAGAAGAGCAGAGCGCGTGGGAATAAGCCCACAGCGAGTGGGAGAGGCGGCGCGGGGGCTTTCGTAAGGCTGCAGATCCCATCTCCGCTCCCGCCGGCTGCCACCGCTACCGGCTGCCTCCCTTTGATGCAGCGATCTGTCTGTCACTCGTAAACGACGCGCATCACACGAACAGAACTATACCGCCTGCCACGCCCACCTCATACTCGCTCTCGCTCTCGCTCTCGCCCGCCCTCACATTCGCTCTCGCTCTCGCCCGCCCTCACATTCGCTCTCGCTCTAGCCCGCCCTCACTCTCGCTCTCGCCCGCCCTCACACTCGCTCTCGCTTTCGCCCACCCTCACACTCGCTCTCGCTTTCGCCCACCATCACACTCGCTCTCGCCCACCCTCACACTCGCTCTCGCCCACCCTCACACTCGCTCTCGCCCACCCTCACACTCGCTCTCGCCCACCCTCACACTCGCTGTCACTTTCGCCCGCCCTCACACTCACTCATCTACCTAGCCTAAACCACAGACTTCCACAAAATAGTTATCGTTCATTGCATCAATATCACTTTTCACTTCCCTTACTCTCAATATTCTCACTAATATATCAGTGTCATAGTGTCATATCAGTGATCAACTGGGAACACCATTACTATTAGCGCCACAGATTCATCCTCAAATTTGTTGTTATAACATTTTTTCAGCTTTTGGACGTCATGTGTTCACCGAAACCTTTCCCACCATCTTTGTTGCCACACACTGATGGTCATCTCTGTCTTGCCTGTACGCATTGCAACTTTCAAGATACACACTAGTCGTGTTGGCTGTCACCCTGTCGTGTTCTTGTCTTTACACCGGCCCAATGACGTCATTCACAATATCAACTCCATCAATAATTTTCCGCCACACCAACCTGCGACCGGTATTTGGAACTGACAGAAAAAGGTGAGAGGTCAACTCTAACATTATTGACTAATATGTAGATATCCCAGTATGGAAAAGTCCAGTGTTAGATTTCTTTCTTATCGTTATCTAGGATTTCGATTTCGTCTTACGCAGTCGCTCATAAGCAATTTTCACTGTGATAGGCTGATGAGAAGGGTGAGGTAAGCTCCTTTCTATTGCGAGATCTGTAGAGGTCATCGAAAGTGTATGTAAAAAGGCTGGAGAAAGTTAGATAAAGAACATATGCGTAAGAGGCTTTTAAGAGAAGTGTGGTACCGAAGTTTTACTTCGACGACCAGTAGTGGGCAACCAAACATCTCTTCTAAGTGCATTCGAAAGCATATCTTAGCCATTGTTCTACAAACGGTAATGATATAACAATTCACTGCATCAAGGCGTGTAATCTTTATGCGAGCGTGATTACCACAATATATAAAACAAACTTAAGTGAATTTGTGAAAGTAAGCAAGATTGATCCTTGTGCAAAGGACACCATCTCTAATGATTGAGAAATAGTGTAAGGTTGAATTGAGAAAAAAAATCGCATACCAAATAATTGGCATGAGAATATTTTAACAATTAAAATTACAAGTTATTTACTAACTTGATATTAAACAGCTGGATTTTTTTTACCTGGCAATAAAAATTGCAGTATGTCTGAAGGCTATCACTATTCGTTGACGGTCGACAACTCAGATCAAGTCATGTATGTTTTAGTAGGTTGCTAACGGATAATGAAGTTGTTATTTACTGGACCACAGAGTAATGCTATTTGCAGGCAGCAAGGTTTCTTGCCTTTCTGAATATGTACTATGTACACTAATCTCCACTGCACACAAATATACGAAACGTCAATAAAGAAGATAAAATTATGCATTTATACGTACGTTTAGGAAAACAGCAGGAAGCGTTCTAGTTTATATTGTTTCTGACTTTTTCACGTTTCGTAGAAAAATGCATTTTTGTTCCACGAAACGAGCGATTTACCATTCCGTTTGCCCTGTGTTCTGGAGACCGCTCGTAATATCGAGCTATATCCGTCTCCTTCATAAAAGCCAATACTCTGGATTTCAAGCAAATGAATAACGTTATTTCCATCCAAACTTCGATGGTGGCAGGATTTTTGACACTAGCTTTTCAACTAGGTCGAATTCAGTCGCTGTCTGGAGAATATTTCTAGCGGCCGGCTGCTCTGATCGGTAGTTTTCCGTGGTTTCACCAATCAACAGTAGGCAAATGCCGGAGCAGTACCCTACCAAACGGGCCACGGACCGCACGCAATCTTTCCTTCCTCGTTCTCGCCCCCCCCTTACACCCACACTTACACTAGCATGCACTACACTACCACACATTCAGGGAAACCGGTCGAGGACTTAGAACTTGTCCCGGCTCTGCTGGAGGGAGATACCTGTTTGGGAAAAACCCGTTTGTCGACGGTAGGTCGGCGCCGGATCTGGCTATCCAGTGAGGGAAGACCTGCGCCACCTCCTGAGCAAAACTATGCACCACGCTTACGGGACTAATGACAATAGTAGTTGACGCGCTCGGAATCACTAACAATCTATTAATCAATCCATCCATCCAAACTTGTTTCGGGGCGGCAAGGTGTATTCTGGCAATGCCTGGGCAGACGCAGCTGCCGCTGGCGAAGCTGCGCGCCTGGCTCGCTTCCTCCTTCCGGCGTGTCCGCGTCGGCGTCCGTGTGCGGGCGCCGCGCTGTTTAGGGCCAAGGCCCACGTGCGGCAGAAGGCCGCTCGGCTTCCGGCGCCGCGGGCCCCGGCGAACAGAAGCCCCTGCACCGGCACTTCCGCCTGCGCCCACTGCCGTTCCGCTCCTACGCCCACCACCCCGCCCCTCCCCTTGCCCCTATTCGCTCCGCCCACGAACAGCGCGCGATCTTTTCTTCCTCTTCCTTGTCTTATCCTCATCCCTTTAACACATTTACACTCGCATGCGCCATACTAGCACGTATGTCGGGAGGCCAGTCGGGAGCACAGAGCTTGTCCCGGCTGGGGCGGTGCACCGCTGGTGAGATTACCGCAAATGGTAAAATACTCAAAAAACGAAAGTCGCCGCCGGATCTCGCCGTCCAGCGAGAGGAAGATCCCCAACTCCTGCGATAAAACAGGCACTACACTTATGTGGCTGAACTTAGGCTTTGACGTCCCTGGAAGCATCAATCAGTCGATTAATCAATCAGCCCGACCCGACCCGACCCGACCCGACCCGACCCGACCCGACCCGACCCGACCCGACCCGACCCGAATCTCTCAGCCATCTGCTCCTCATAGAAATTTTACGTGCGTCTGCAATATGATTTTAATACGACTAAATGTGCACCAAAGATTGAACTGGGGCATCTGTTTTGGTGAAGTGAAGTTGAGGCCAAGGTGGTAGTTGTGACGTAACAAAAACTCGGTTTCCAAAGACTAACAGACGAGCTCATTTAGAAAACATTATACCATGAAATAAAGCTGAATTTGCTATCTTTTTGTTATTGTGATGTTATATTTACTACGTTATATTCTTATACGATTTGAGGATGTATGACCTTTTAATATAGATTGCCTTCTTTGCCATGCTAGTTTTAATTCAATTCTTTACAAGTATTCTGTTTCCTTTTAGTTGTAGTGAACTTTAAATAATAAACAAGCTAAAAATCTATGCTTTCTGTAATCACAGCGTGGTTGTATTATTTATCGAACTTCAGAGTAACTGTTGAGACAAACTGATAATTTATTAGTAATAAACAATGTAATACAACAAATATTTTTATGTAAGATAAAAGTTAGATTATTACTCACCCAAAAGAAAAAGCTTTCCCGTAAGTTAAATTTGCAAGTTTCTCCATAACGTTATTCAACAAATATATCCATTGTTAGAAACGTCTGTTTTACATATCTCCGCTTCCTTCGTAACAAAGCTCTATTCTTCGCCATGTGAAAGAGACTCCTTCTTGAGAGCTAAGCAAACGTCGGCAGGCGGTGCAGCTGGCTGAAGAGAATACGTAAACCCTATCACAATTCGCTGTTTTAAAACATTTAGCAGAGAGCTTTCCGCCTCAAAGTGTCATTCATCAGGGCAACAATCTCATGATAGCGCGTTTTTTACCGCTCATAGGCTGGGAAACAGTCTTACAAAAGATAGTCTCACTAAGAAAGATCTACGATCATAAAAATGATCTTTTATCAAACGTGGACAAAACTACTATTTTTCTTAAATGAATAAAAACTCTGATTTAACGCTGATAACGAAAGACTATACGTGAAAATATCAGCAAAAGAACTGAAATGTATCGTGATGGATTTGTAGTTCTGAATTAACGCTCGTTAAAAGTTTGAGAAATTGTTTGTATTATATACGTAGAATCTGAACTATGACACGCATATTGAACGCTGAATACATGTTAATAAGCTCACTGTAAATTTTGTGCACACAAGTTAATCAAAATGAATCAAAAGTATTGTTTTTAAATAAAATATTATACAAGATAACAAAAGTCAACTATCGATTTGACATTCTAAATGCTTCATTCTTGAAATTAATTGTTTAAATTCATTGAATAAACGGAAAGAAAGAAAGAAAGAAAGAAAGAAAGAAAGAAAGAAAGAAAGAAAATAATAGTAAAATAAGTTATGCAATAATTTACTATTTTCTTATAATGAAACACTCACATAAACATAATTCAACACCTTAGCCGAATTTTTAAACACAGAACAACCTGTTCAGTGTTCATTCATTCTTTCTTTGCCTCTTTTCTTAATCACAAGCACATGCAAAACCTCGAAGCCTCTATTCAGCCACCAGAGCAGTAAACACCACCTCCCTCGTTAAAGTAACCCCAAGTGACAGAGGCAATGGAAGCAGAGGTAGCGGTTACTGGGATAAACGTAGTGATGGTAACGATAGTGTCGGTGATTATAGTGACGATAGTGATGACTGTGACTAGTGACGCTAACGAGAGTGAGGGTGATTGTGATGACGGAGACCGTAGTGACGGAGACCGTAGTGACGGAGACCGTAGTGACGGAGACCGTAGTGACGGAGACCGTAGTGACGGAGACCGTAGTGACGGAGACCGTAGTGACGGAGACCGTAGTGACGGAGACCGTAGTGACGGAGACCGTAGTGACGGAGACCGTAGTGACGGAGCCCGTAGTGACGGAGACCGTAGTGACGGAGACCGTAGTGACGGAGACCGTAGTGACGGAGACCGTAGTGACGGAGACCGTAGTGACGGAGACCGTAGTGACGGAGACCGTAGTGACGGAGACCGTAGTGACGGAGACCGTAGTGACGGAGACCGTAGTGACGGAGGCCGTAGTGACGGAGACCGTAGTGACGGAGACCGTAGTGACGGAGACCGTAGTGACGGAGACCGTAGTGACGGAGACCGTAGTGACGGAGACCGTAGTGACGGAGACCGTAGTGACGGAGACCGTAGTGACGGAGACCGTAGTGACGGAGACCGTAGTGACGGAGACCGTAGTGACGGAGACCGTAGTGACGGAGACCGTAGTGACGGAGACCGTAGTGACGACGAGACCGTAGTGACGGAGACCGGCGCTAGTGACGGAGACCGTAGTGCCGGAGACCGTAGTGCCGGAGACCGTAGTGCCGGAGACCGTAGTGCCGGAGACCGTAGTGCCGGAGACCGTAGTGACGGAGACCGTAGTGACGGAGACCGTAGTGACGGAGACCGTAGTGACGGAGACCGTAGTGACGGAGACCGTAGTGACGGAGACCGTAGTGACGGAGACCGTAGTGACGGAGACCGTAGTGACGGAGACCGTAGTGACGGAGACCGTAGTGACGGAGACCGTAGTGACGGAGCCCGTAGTGACGGAGACCGTAGTGACGGAGACCGTAGTGACGGAGACCGTAGTGACGGAGACCGTAGTGACGGAGACCGTAGTGACGGAGACCGTAGTGACGGAGACCGTAGTGACGGAGACCGTAGTGACGGAGACCGTAGTGACGGAGACCGTAGTGACGGAGACCGTAGTGACGGAGACCGTAGTGACGGAGACCGTAGTGACGGAGACCGTAGGGACGGAGACCGTAGTGACGAGACCGGCGACGGAGACCGTAGTGACGGAGACCGCAGCGTGACGAGAATCGCAGTGACGAGACCAAAGTGACGGAGACCGCGGTGACAGAGACCAGTGATGCAGACCGTAGTAGTGACGGAGACCGGCAGTGACGGAGCAACCGTAGTGACGGAGACCGTAGTGACGGAGACCGTAGTGACGGAGACCGTAGTGACGGAGACCGTAGTGACGGAGACCGTAGTGACGGAGACCGTAGTGACGGAGACCGTAGTGACGGAGACCGTAGTGACGGAGACCGTAGTGACGGAGACCGTAGTGACGGAGACCGTAGTGACGGAGACCGTAGTGACGGAGACCGCAGTGACGACGACTGCAGTGACGGAGACGGATGCGTCGAGGGGGGCGGGGTTGAAAGTAGGAGCGGAGGTTTGCGTGGGAGGCAGTCGCCGGGCGCGCGCCGTCCGTGAGGTCGCTGAGGTCCAGTTTGCGCCACGCCACTCAGCGCCGCTCCGTGCCGCACCGCGTACCGCCACCGCCACCGCCGCCGCCACCGTCGCCGCCGCCGCCACCGCCGCCACCGCTGCCACCGCCGTGGGCGCTTAAAAAGCGCGGGTCCGGTCCGCCGAAAGATTTTCTTTCCGATCAGCGTCGGGCGGGCGGGCGAGCGGCCTTGGCGGCAGTGGCGGGCGTGGCCCACGACGGGCGGCCCAAGGACCGCACTCCGCCACTCGCGACCCGCAGCGCCCAGGCGCCGACGACGCCTTTCACCGTGCGGTCCCCGACGCCGCCAGGCGCGCACATGACAACCGGCAGCGGCGGCGGCGCACAGCCTTATTAATGGGGCGAACGAGCTGCGCCGCGGTGGCACATTTCGAGACGGCCAATTACTTCTTTTCGGCGGTTTAGTCGGTGCTTGGTGTGGCATACGAAATAACTGCACTTGCGAACAAAAGAATAGTGATTTATGATAAATTTATTAATTAATTAAAGCCTGGGTTCTTTCCTTGGATGATTGCTTTTAGTAATATTCCCACAACTGGGAAACTTAAGTGGGTCTTACAATTACTTACACTATGCACATTATTTTCCTACAAGTTATTTGAGTGATAAAAGCCACACTTTATTTTGCGAGTGGGAAACGTTGCGGCAAGAGAAAAGGTCGAGCCGTGCAATCATACCAGCAAAATAAAATCACTTTTACCACGTGTGTCATACACTATTTTTTAGTCAGCCTTAATTATTTTCCTTTTATTTTAATTCAAGTATACAAATCAATTAATTGGGTACCATTTTACATTAATATAAGTTGTGGTTGATCCGACGAAAGTATTTAGAAGGTTGTCTGACGCTAGAAATTCATCTGTTAGCACAATATGCGTGCCCTAGATGTAACAGCTTTTCCTTGTGGCTGTGTTAATAGAAATTTGATTTTCAATTTACGTGCTCTATTATCTGAGAATTCTTAAAACAAAATAATACTCACAACATCATTATTTTCTTCTTAGTTTTAATGAACTCTTTGTAAGTGCTAAATATGTAAGTAATTAAAAGTGCTTAATGTGTAAAATATTTCAAAACCTATGTGTAATATTTGACCATCAACTGACACGGGATAGAAATTAAGTATTCAAAAATCGGTAAGGGACAAAACAACAAAATTAAATGGCAAATAAACTTCTTTTCGATTATAGAAGTTGAGACATTTCCAAGAATGAGTTCGGTGCTCAAAATTGCAATATAATTGCAACCAAGGATTCAAAAGAGTCGAGAAAGAACGAACGGAATCCGAGAAAATGGAGAAGATACAAATAATACACTAAGCATGGAGTGAAGAGGAAGACGAATCGAACCACGAAAACAAAAAAGGAAAGGCGAGCGCGCGTGGCAAAGGAGGTGAAGGAGGCCGTGCCTGGGCGTGCGACGGGGCGTGGCCGCGCCGCCCGCGCCGGGCGCATTTTGGGCGCCTTTCTAAGAGCCGTCGGCGCGCGCCGGGTCGCGCAGACCCTGCTCCGATAGCGACCTTGCGCTGGCTGACGCACGCCCCGGGGCGGCGCGGCGCGGCCCGGACTCGAAGCCCCGCCCGCGGCCCGCGCCGCAAAGGCCAGCGCCCAACGGGTTGCGGTGGCAGGGCGCGCGCTCGCCGATTGATTGATTTTGTCGTGTTTCCGGGCGCGACAACGGTTTTGGTCATTAGTCCCGTTAGTGTAGTACATGTTTTTTTCTCGGGAGATGGCGGTGATCTTCCCCCGCTGGATGGCGAGATCCGGCGCTGACCTACCGTTGGTTAGTGGGGTTTCCCCCTAACCAGGACTCTCCCAACAGCTGAGCAACGCCCCAGCCGGGACAAGCTCTAAGCTGCCGATCGGCCTCCCGGAATATGTGGTAGGGTAGTGCATGTTAGTGTCAGTGTGTGTGTGTGTGAGGGGAGACGATAGGACAAGGAAGAGGAAGGAAACAGCGCGCGCGGTACGTGGCCCGTTTGGTAGGGTACAGCTCCGGCATTCGCCTGGTGATGATCGGAGAAACCACGGAAAACTACCAATCAGAGCAGCCCGCCGCTAGAATTCTCCCCCAGAGGCGCTACAGTGACATCAGTTGACGCACTGAACTACCGCTCCCAGTGCGCGCTCGCCGAATGCATGCGTTTCCTTCTTTAGCATTCACTCTGACTGCATCGAACTACCATTGCCGCTTGGAACCCCTGCAAACTTCCGTTAGAGAGACCGTCTGTTCGTTACACCTTTGACGAAAATGGACATTTTTAGAAATAACGTTCTTAGAACATATCGTAACTCGGATTAGGTACATCGGTACCAATATATCATTGTGAACTTACGGAAATATCTCGAAAAACTTTGTACTGAATCTCATTATGTTCGCTGGAGTAGATTTGGCTACACCATACCAACTCTTTGACAATGCTTAATAATACTTGACGAAATACATTGTTAATAACTCAAATTGTTCAAAGCGTTCAAACCGGTCTGCTGGTTTACGGCCAGGAGTCTCAGATTCGATACTCAGTCAGTGTGACACATTTTTGGAACATTTTGAATGATTAAAATAAATGTATTACAGCTAAACAACGTCAAATCATGGAATACACTGACTGCATGGAACATATTTTCGACAAAATTGCCTACTAAATAAAGTTCAGGGTGTCACCACAGTTAAATATAGTTAGTAATGTTCACTTTTAAAATCCATTTATGACAATACATGCATGAAGAACATCAGAATGGGAAAGACTGTATTATAGTTGTGCGGCTGGAACAAGCGTAGGTTTGAATGGCTGCGCCCGAGAATGCGAGTATAAACTGGTTCAGAGCGGAAGTAGGGCGCTGGGTAGTGCAAGGGTGCTTGCCAAGCGGCAGACCGTTACGTGATACCCACCGCCATGGCGGGACGGAGTCTGTCGCAGTCTTGGTAAGGACGAAATAACTGAAGTTGTCGCTGATGGTTCGATGATCTGAAATAGTTTGGTAATTCACTCATTTGAGTACTATAAATCAAAATGTGTGCTGTACTAACTAGGTATGGTGTCTTTTGGTTTCGTTCCATGGTTTTAGAGATGAAGTCATTTAAGAAATTTCTGAATATAGTTTCCTCAATAAATATTCATTTTAGAAAATGTGCTCACGCTTTTGCAACATAAGGAGAGAAATGAAATTAGCATGCAGAATATTTCATTATCCATTAGTTCGGGTGGTCTCGTCATTCTAGTGTTTTGCTCAGTTAAATATTGCAAAAATTGCATACACAATTTTCATTAATATTTCGCTAAAGGCTTTTTCAATACCATAAGAATGGGTACATTTAAGAGATAACTTTCGCCAACTTTCTCGTAACTAACAACAGCAATTACGAAGCCTAAGAGCCTTCAGCGATTTGCAAGACATTACGCTGGTGCTGTTACGACGGAGAATTCAATATCTGAAAAAATACACTGTGCATACGTACACAGATGGCAACTCGATGTAATCCTCTTGTTATAAGTACTGGGAGGAAAAAATTAACCTCTTGACATCTTTATCGCTTCAAAAAAATACATTTTTTTTAACAGCACCCGATCTTTAAAATCTAAACAAAACTTCTCATCTTGACCGAAGTTTTCATTCAGACACGGTGTCCCAATGACACAGAGGGCGAATGCCGAGAGGTATTTCGTTTGCTTGTGGAAATACAAGTAGCTTTACTTCCCCGTCCGGGAGCGGTGGCTCAGTGCATCAACTGAAGTCACTACAGTGCCTCTGACCGGGAGGTTCTAGGTTCGATTCCTGACAGTGGTAAGATTTTCTACACTAGCTTGTCAGTTAGGTCAAATTCAGGCGCTGTCTGGAGGAGAATTCTCGCGGCTAGCTAATCTGATCGGCAGTTTTCCGTGCTTTCTCCGATAAACACCAGGCGAATGCCGGAGCACCCTAACAAACGGGCCATGGACCGCGCGCGATCTTTCCTTCCTCTTCCTTGTCCTATCCTTACACCTTACTCACTCACACTTACACTAACATGCACTACACTACCACACATGCCGGGAGACCGGTCGGGAACTTAGAACTTGTCCAGGTTGGGGCGGTGCCCCGCTGGGGGGAGATACCTGGTTGGGGTAAACCCTGCTAGTTGACGGAAGGTCGGCGCCGGATCTCGCCATCCAATGGGGGGAAGATTACCGCCACCTCCCGAAGAAAAAACATGTACTACACTAACGGGACTTGCGATCTCATAGTTGACGCGCCCGGAATCACTAATCAATCAATCAATATTTACTTCCCTCAAACATTCTTGTGCAAATTACTTATTGATCTGATGAATCATTATTATTATTATTATTATTATTATTATTATTATTATTATTATTATTATTATTATTATATGCATTATCTCTACTGAAAATTTTAAAAAAGTTTCACTCCTATTGAACATGATTGTGTTCAATTTCGTTTCGTTCCTCGCTGTTCCATAACGAGCGCGTGCGCCGCGAGTGAGGGCTTGTTGGGGTAACGAGTTCCTCGTCCGCGGGGTGCCGCGCGCCATTTCGTCTCCGCCGCCCCAAGAGGAAACGACTCACCGACGGGGAAAGTCCGCCTCGCTGCGCCGTCATCATATAGTGCTGTCGGTTTCGTGCACTTTCTCTGCTTCGAAAACGTATTGTACACACCCAGCCCCGTGAGCTATCATTCGCGTGTCGCACAAGCCATTGATGGGAGCGCAGATAACTTCGGATATTCAGTTTTGTCGCGAACATGCAAAATACTTTTAGACTTCTCTTTGCCATTTTCTCTTCAAACGTCATCTAGCGTGTTAGACAATGAAACCCCGCTAATTTGGCGTATTTCGTTCTTTACAAAAAACATTCCGACCGAAACAGTTAGAAAGGGTGGTCAGTAATGAATGAACAGTTGTACATTATGATATTCCAGAATATGTTAGATGATTGGCCTACCTGGGGCGGGGGGCTCTTCCCCTCAAACCAATAAGTCTATTACAAATTTAGCTTTTACTAGTTTTCTCTACGAACTAAATTCATTCAAGTCTTTTACATTATAATATTAATATTGTAAATATTATAAATATTGTTTACATTATTTATTTGTTCACATTATAAATATTGACTATACATAGGAAATTAAATTTTATTTTATATTTAGCAAAAAATTAAAAATTATTTATACGAGAACTTCAAGTGGTGAAGTCGGCTGGACAGTGTACCTGCAGCCACACACTCCCTTCCACCATCGCAAACACCCCAGAAAAATCCAGAGTGTGCTTCTGATCGTATTCCATTTTTATAGATCGAAAAAACCGTTGATCCCATCAGAGAAAAATACAGTTATAACTGTATACTTGTATACATGTAAAGTATACCTTCGAGAATTCTCAAGAGAAAGAAGAACTGATTGACATGGATTGAAGGCGAAGAAATTATTCATCATAAAGAGTCGGAGTGATTCGATCAATCGATGAACGAAGATGTTGATATTGATATCTGGAACCTGAGCGCTGATAGCTAGACTTGTTCATGATGAATTTCTTGGACTTGTTCATGTGCTTGCAAGAAGGTTATTTTGTTGAAGGTTAATTTGTTTTAGATAACCTTTCTTATTTCTTTTCTAACTATCCTCATCCCGAAACAACAACAAAAAAGGACCAATGTCGGGACGAGAATAATAACGCCTGAGTAGGAAGTGAAGGGTGACTGGACAGTAGCTTGGGGCTCTTAGATTCGATGATCCTCCGCCATTTAACATTTTCCGCACAAACCTCCCGAAACATTGCAGATCGCGCGTGTCCTTCCATGAAACGTTCTCGTAACCGCAGGTTTTCTTTCAAAAGCGACCTTAACTTTCTCAAGTTCAAACCCGAGAGCGAGATGACGGGCGGAAACAAAAACCGCGAGTAACCCTCGCTTCACGAGTTCCCCGCCCCTCGCAGAGACATTATGCAAAGTGGCCTTCCTGAGAGGCGGGAGACGCCGCCCGGAGGGGCCCTGTCTGCAACGCAGCGCGTGTTCCTCTGACGAGAGGGAAGAGAAGGGAGGAGGTAGAGAGAGAAGAGAAGGGAGGAGGAGGAGAGGGAAGAGAAGGGAGGAGGGGGAGAGAGAAGAGAAGGGAGGAGGGAAGAGGAGGGGGAGAGGGAGAGGGATGAGAAGAGAGGAGAGGGAGAGGGAAGAGAAGGGAGGAGGGGGAGAGGGAAGTGAAGGGAGGAGGGGGAGAGGGAAGTGAAGGGAGGAGGGGGAGAGGGAAGTGAAGGGAGGAGGGGGAGAGGGAAGAGAAGAGAGGAGGGAGAGGGAAAGGGGAAGCGTTAATGAGTAGGAATGGTCGATTTAATCTCGATTAGTACAACAATCGATTATTTTAAACGATTAATCAAAAAATTGAAATCGATTATTTTTATACCGGTTAATGAAAACATCGATTAATTTTTCCGATTTTTAACTCGATTATTTTTATTCAGTACTGTATATACAATGTTACTGCAATATTCATAAAGCCTGTTTTGTTAATATAATATAGTTTTACATGAAAGTATTTTGTTTTTGAGCAATCTGTGAATAAATATTGAAAACCATTTTGCTTGATGTTGATCAGCAGCATTTTGATACTGTAGGGTCCTAGTTTGTTTATATTTTAGATTACAACTGTAGTAATAAATTAAAGTGTAATAAAAACACAAGAGTATAAGAATCATGCGCAACATATGAGTTTTTCTGAGTGGACTTGATGGTCTTCATTGGAAAAGAGTTACACACTGACTGCAACAATTAATCGTAAACACTTATTAATCAATTGGAAGCAAAAATATGCAGCCGAACACAGAAATAACTTTGCTGCACTTTGTGACGACGACGTTCTCTTGTTTTACATGAGAAAGCAATTAGGCGCCGTTGCTCCGGTCATCGCGCTCGAATGACGCTCGTGAACTGCCGCAAGAGGTCGCGCTCGCCCCCTTTGCCACAGCACCTGCGAACGGGTCAGTTCTAGACCAACGAAAATGATTGCCAACAATCATTCCAATGACAATAATAGGGGTAGGGCGACAAAAAAATAATAAGAAAAGTATACTCAAAGGAAGAACAGACACAAAGCGAGCCAGATGATGGATCTTTTGAGAAAGAGAAAAGTACTAGGGAGTTTGTGTTTCCATCACCCATGTTTGGTTTAAATTATATACATATATTTATATATACATTTACGATTATATTAATAATAATTGTAATAATAATTGATTAACGTTAACAGTTATTTTTCTTAATGTTAATTTTTTCGCACTGTTTTACTTACAATAATGTTCTTTGTTGCAGGTAAGAGGCTTGAAAACTGCTGAGGAAAGCTTCGCACAAGCATATCGACAAATATCCAGCGCGTGAGTACTCTAGAAAACAAACTTTAATACTTCTGATGCCTATCAAAATCTCCAAAATTTTAATGTGTTAAAAATCATTTGTATCTTTATTATAACTGTAAATGAATATTACTAAATAGATTTCATTCAAAAACTTTGAACTGACCTGCATAGAAGTGAACCATTTACATCCATTAACTTTAATCTAAACATCTTCTACGTTTTACATTCAATTTTACTTTTATTTGTTACTCAATACACGATAGAATAACGCTGATGAAAAAATATGCCATAGAATAATGGAGAGCAAAGCTAAATCTAAATATAAAAATAACATCCTTCAGAATCAACAATGCACAATGTATGAAGCCATACATTATATCACCGATTTCCTCATTTAAAAACATGAAATGACAAGATATGATTTTCACTTGCTTGCTCATTCTAACTCCCAGATCCCCATGAGAAGGCATTCATAGCATGCAGATTGGTCTGTTCATGTCTTGACTAAGCATCCACACGAAAAAGGATCCGCCTGAACCGCCGTCTGGGAAAAGAGGATGGGTGGGAGGATAACGCTTGTGCACTCTTCAGGTGGGAACTTGACCGCGTAGGAGGCGGTGGGAGAGCCTGCGGCGGCGGCTATGCGAGCCCCGGGGCCGCGGGCAACTCTCTCTCAAATTGGCCAGCCCCAGCCCCAGCCCCAGCCCCAGCCCCAGCACCCAGCCCCCACCCCCACCCTTCCCGCCGCCAATTAGCGAGAGCACGAGGCTCGCCTCGCCTGGCCTGGCCTGGCCGCCGCGCTCTGCCCTGCCTCTTACGTAAACTCTTCCCTTCGCGGCTCGTAGCCACCGGCCGCCTTGCCTTCCGCCCTCGCCTTGCTTCAGCCTCTGCCCAACCCCTCACTCCCGCTCGTCATACCGGGAGCGGTAGCTCAGTGCATCAATTGATGTCACTGCAGCACCTCTGACCGGGAGGTCCTAGGTTTCCACTCTCCACGGCAGCAGCATTTTCGACACTAGCTTTTCAGCTAGGTCCAATTCAGTCGCTGTCTGGAGGAGAATTCTAGCGACCGCATAGACTAGCATCCTACTGGTAAGAAAGGGCTCTGGTTGCCGATTTCCCGAGCGGTTTCTTGACACACTCGTAGCAGTTCGGAGGCAGTGAGCAGTAAACGGGTAGAGTAAATTAGATGTGCGTTTTTGTGTACGACAAACACGATTGGTGGTGAGGGTACAAATACATAATATACTATATTAAGCGTGTTTTAAGTGTTAAAATTGCAACATATTAAGTATGTTATAGTGTCAAAGTTAACTATTGTCAGATATTTGGTAAGATATATTGAAAAATGTCACAGCAAACTGTGGGAAGTTTGACTGTTGACAATGAGTGTCTTGAACAGCATTTATTAGAGAAGCATTTTAATCGTCGTTCTTATAGAGAGAAATTGTAAAAATGAATATATTGTAAAAATGAATAATTTTATAATAAAAATAGTACAAACTACATAATCGAAGATTATGTATAGTTATATAGTCAAATTTTATTTCTAAGATCAACGATAGCCCAGGGTATGAAAGGAGTATACGCCACTGCCTTCAAGCCCCCATCTCATTCCCAAAAGACGTTTTGCCCTCTTCTACCCCCCGTGGCGCCTTGTAGGGCCAGTGTGCCACTGCACCACCAACGAAAAGCAAAAGATAATTTTTACCACAAGTAGGTGTACAAAATATCGTTTATTCAAAATATTTTTCTTTATAATAATTCACTTGAACGAGTGTTTAGCCATCCGATCAATACACTCTTCAAACGCTCAGTGCGAACTGATATCTGCAGCCTCTTCCTAAACCGCTGAGCCACTTACTGATTGGCTATGCCCATTTAATTCTCTATTAAGAATTCTGTGTTTGTTTGCATGCGTCTGTTATGGATGAGACGGAGTCAAAATCGAACTGGCGCAGTAGTTTACATTCTGCCACATATCGCGGTGGCATCGCTTACTAGATCCACCAATAAAATTCCAAAGCGGCCACCACCGTTCTACCTGTTGTTCCCAAACCCCTGACGTACTTCGGACGACCCCCACCGTAGTTCTTACACTGCCCGCCAGGTGCCTCCGCTCCCCTCCCCTCCTCCACCCGCCCCCACTTGTCAACCCCGCCGGGTCCCCGCTCATTTCCACCTTGTTGCCCTCATTAGGATCGATACCCGATAAATAATGATCCACCAAACGGAAATTAAAATGGTCGTCCTCTCTTGGCGATTTTTATTAAAAATAAACAATACACGAGAAAGATTAATGAATATATTTTTTAATATTTTGGGAAAGTTTTAAATATCCATATAATTAATACAGTAAAATGGTGATCTGAGATCTAGATAACCACTGGATGGATTCGTATGATCAAGGTGTTTATCGGTGTAACAAAATTTGCTATTCCCGCCATTGTAATCAGTTTTGCATTTTCGTAATTCTTAAAAAGTTATTTACAAAAAAGTAATTAAAACAATAACACAACGTCCTGCGTAAAATATGAGTTGGGAAACCTGCGGCATATCTATATTATAACCCCATGTCTCCGAGCGCATGGCCAAATATAAACAAATTGTACAATGAAAGTTGTGAATGTAAAAAACGTTTACTGAGTTACAGACTAACAACAAAGTGTAATAAGGTATTCACAAAAAAAAATAACTGTAACAAGAACTCAACGTTCTTCGCAAAATTTGAGTTGGCGAACCAGTAACTGCTGAAAGCGAATTTTGAAACCGCGTACGCGTGCACCAATACACCAATACATTTATCTGGGTGCAGCGTGCGGTTCGGTGCGGTTCAACAGCGAATTTAGTTACAGAGAAGTGGCAGCGAATTTGGCTAACAGCGATTTGTCAGTGTCCTACAGAGAATGTGAGTTAAAGAAATTTGGAACATTCTGTTGTGATAAAGCTCTTAAATTACAATGTTGAATTAGATGCAGTGGCTAAAACTTTTATACATAAAAAAATGAACTCCCAGTATATATAAAAGAAAATTGTAATTAAGGGAATTTTAAAAATATTGAACTCCGAGCGAATTATTCGCACAGGCACTACTAGTTATTATTATTATTAGTGTTATTTAATTCTAGTATAAAAATATATAATGTATTATTCAATACAAGGTAAAGTTATCCAATCTTACTCTCCCCTCTACAGTCACCTCAGTTGAAGGTAGACAATACAACTTTAGTTCATCTTTTCTCCATTAGTGATTTTGAAGGTGACTTTTCACAATATCTGATCTCTTCATATTAATAAAAATTGAGCTGAAAATGAGACTTGGAGGTCTAATGCTAGTCTCGGCCTTAATAGCCTACGTCGTCGGCTCTGTGCGGTACTATATTATACAGACACCAAAGAATGTTGATGCGTCTGCCACTCCAAAATGCTAAGACGAGATATTACTGTGTGGTATAGTTCGAAGTGAAAGTTTAAAGAGTCATTATCATTACTAAATGTAAAGGTCGGAATGAAAACATTAAAAATTAAGTTATCGCTATCGTAAGATTCGTATCCCCGCACTATTTTATAAATTTGCATTATTTCAAATCAGTATAAAAAAGTTCCTGGAGGGTAAAACTTAAAATCCAAATCCTATACTAAATTTCAAGAAACTATTCAGTAAAAATTATTGACTCTATTGCAAAAGCACTAAAAAATGCCAAATGAACTCACTTGAAGCGCAGCCAAACATGAGATCATTTTACTAATTTTTTTTACCTGACATTCTTCGAAACGTTCACTATGCTGCCAGGGAGACAGTGATGCCATCCTAGACTGTCTCGAGAAATACACTGGCAACGATGCTGTACGTGAAACTTTCATAGTTTCTTCGTAAGCAATGCTAGTAGCGTTTGTAAGCGATGGAATTCCAGTGCAAAACATGTCGTTCGTTTACCCTTCCGTTCCCTATCTGTACCCCTGTGCTGCTTCACCCTTGCCGACATCCCCAACCACATTTCTCTCTGCCCGGACAGTGTTTTCACCTTTGATCCTAAATTTGTCATCCCCTTCACTTCGGTCTCAGGTCTCCTGGCCCGCTTCCGCCCCGCTGTTATGTCACACAGGCCACCAACCTGTTTTTTACTACCGACACTATCTCCAATTTCACAGCCGGCCGAATCCCTCTTTACTAAGTGGTGCTTGCATCGAAAAAAATGATGTTAGCGTACGTACTCCATCTCTGAATATACTTTCACATATTTATGCAGTTTACCTAATTTCCTGTAAAACGAGGCTTCTTTTTGGTTCATTTATTAGTTCACTATTATTAGTTGTTTGTATTGACATCAGAATAGCAAAAATTCATTCTCGCAATCCTTTTCTCTCGCTGTGTTGCTACCACAGTTACCACGGCTATCGCATACTAGCTCCGTAATTGGGCCTGCAGTGTGATCTAAAACGACACCTTCCCAAAGTAGCTGACCTTCTTTGATGCGTCTATCATTACCAAAGTAATGCTCTTCATCGTTTCCATGTCTTTTCGTTTTGATGCTTTACAATTGGTGGTAGAAAACTGGCTGATGTCATCAGTTCGATCATAATCCTTTTGCGTTTCCATGCGCATCATTTCAGGATTTCGAGGCGCCGCCAGTTTCCTGTCCTTCGCAGCGTGATTTGCCGGTGTATCTTTACAACTTCTCCCGTCTCCCGATCACGTGTTCTACCTTCCGTTCTTGAGTCAGAGCCGGGTTCCTTTTCATGGGGGGGGAGGCCGCCTCCCTGCGGCGTCGGCTGGTCCGACGCGGCCCCGAAACGCCGCTCACTCCCGCGGCGGCGGCGACACAGGAATTGGGCGATGTAACCACTTTTATGTCCTTTCTTCGCCGGCGAAAGGCACTTCCTGTTACGTTCTTGCACTTAGAACTCTTCCCCGATGCACTTTGGAAAGTACTCTTTACTCGGGATGTTACACAATAACAGTAAGGGTTATGGTTCTCAAGTTTCAGTCCGTAACTGTCTAGTATTGATTTACCCCCGAGAAGGAGTAGTGAGCGTTGAAACAAGAAATTGCAGCGGCCTGGGGAAATAAAGTTTTGAGAAAGCAGAATGTTTAACAAGTATTAAAAATAGCTGTTGACAGATCCTGGTCTCCGTTTCTTGTGGGCAACTATTTTTTTTATCTCCTTTAACATAATTTAGAAGTAGTTTTTGAGTTATGATTTGGCAACGATTAGTTTTGATACTACTTAATGATTTGTTGTTTCAGTTGCAGACAGTAAAATAAACAATATATGAAATTTAAGTCTAGATAAATATATGGCCGTTCTTTACCTTTTATTTTCCTGTGAACTAAGTCTTTCATTCCCCAGCAAAATATACGCTGACCAAAACGAATTTTCCACTACAGTACAGCGAAATCTTCGTGGCCCATACAGAAACGAAATTTTCTAACAAGTATATTAGGTCTTGAATGTGAAATTAGATTTAAAGGTACTTTTCAAAATACTATCGTACTAGAAATATTCGCAAGGAAGTATTATGAGGGATGTAGAAAAATACAACCGGACGTTTTTGTCAAAGTGAAACGATTTAGCATCGTTTATTGCCTGCCAGAAATAATCGAATCACGAACTGGTGCCAAGGACCGCTGGGCGAGGTGACCGAACCAGATTTCTTTGCTCCGGAAACTGTTCTCCTTGGAAATTACACCACCGTAAAGGCCACTTTCCTCCGCTGCTGCGGCGGGCGATTGCTAATGCTGCTTACGGAATGAACTTCCGGATTTGTGATTACATATTCGTCACAAATTTTCTGCAAATGGAGAAACCGGCGTCAACACATTATTTATCTTTGGCATTGTTCTGTCTGAAACTGACATACATTTATGTGGTTGATAACATTATTCAATTTGTGCTTTTAGTTCTCAAAATTGGCGTTTTACAATAAAGATACAGCTATGACGTGTGGATGCAAGGACTAAGTGCCGAAATTGTCTGACGCACGGCTCACATTGAATCATGAATACTACAAATATAAAGTCATCTTTCTATCAAGATAGGGTTTGTATCAGCCTTTTTCATTTCAAGTATGACAATTTTGAAATTTCGTTTTATTCAATTAATGTCATAATTGTGCCAAACTTTTCATTTATCTTTTAAAAACTAATTCTCTATTGCAGTTTTCTGTCAAACTAGTGCAAATAAATTTTAAATGATCGTTAGGGTGATTTATTTTATGAAGAATTTCGGATGAATATTTCGGAAGGAGAATGATTTGTGAAGATGGTTTAGTGACCAGGAAGCGGCCAAGAGTTGTGGTGAGCGGGTTATTGTCTTCCTGAAATCCCATTCGCTCAGTACGACTTCGGAACTGGTACAGATCATACCGAATTGGTCTGTTCCAGTTTCCGCTGCAAGAACACTTTGCGATGTAGGTATCTTGGGAGAAAGTGTAAGAAAAAGGTAGCTGTCACTGCTACCATTGATACTCATTCAAATAGCGCTGCCTGCACCCTAAGTGCAAGTTCGTGCAACTTAGGTAGAAAATGTGCATGCAAACGGAAGTAATTTCTTTCGTAGGCATTTGTAATAGATTATAAAATAGATTATAAGTTTGCGTTACGATAATAGAATAGAAAGGAAACTGAGATAGTTAAGTAACAACTATCTCTTTCAGATAAATCGAACAAGCGATAAGTATTTCACTTATAGTGCGGAAGCATACACTTAAAATGATTCCTCAGAAAAAAAGGCTTTAGAATTTTATGATAAAAGCGAAGTAAAATGCAAATACATTGAAAGTAATGAATGAACTTTTAACCGTTGCGCACCAATGCTATTTAACGAAATATTTCCATTCTTACCACTTTCCATAGAAGTGTACAGAATGAAACTTTTCTGATTTAGAATTCATCGTAATACTTTCATTGTTTTTGTTTGTTTTTTTGTTGTTGTTATTTAAGGTCGCATCAACATCTAGGTCATTAGCGACCACTATTGGAGTTAACGGTATGGTCACTATGAAGATGAAACGAAATGGTGATGATAAGGGGTGAAAGGACTAACACAAGTGCAACCATGCCCGAGGCGGGACTCGAACTCGCTGTTTAACAATATGCTGCCAATAACGATTTTCGGAGAGAACATCTCCAAACGCAATGAGAATTAAATATCAACCTGGTGGCTATAAAATATGGTGCTATTGGCACGATATCTGATGGTACAATCCGGTAGTTATAGCGGCGCGCAATTTGATACTCCTAGACTCCTTTTGTCCGTTGTGGCAGTTTTCAATCACGATTATATAGTATATCAGTAGTGTTTTTAGAATTATGATTTTATTGTATGTCAGTAGTGTTTCTGCTTCGTTCAACTAACGAAAAAGGGACAACAAAACAGAAATTATATGATAATAAAGAAACTTTTAAATTGAAAATTATTAAAAAGTACAACAAATAAATTAAATTGTGTTCAATTATTCATTAAAATTAATTACGCAGGTGCACAAAATTTTAAAAAACGTCAGACACAAAGACTTGGTACGTTTATCTATAAATGTTGACGAGCTGAATCCGAATCTGAAGCCAGAATTGAGTCACCGACCTCCAATATTTAATTTATGTGTCTGTGTTATTAATATGGAAGTTTGATTTCGTTTCGTCGTTTTTGACGGGTCACCAACTAGTTCAAAATAATCTTCTGTTCTATAAATTCATTGAAAGTTTCCAGCCAGTAACCAATTGAAATTACAAGAATAGTAGTTGGGAATGACGGTACGAGTATTTAAGGTAGGCGTAGCAACTTTCTTATTGACCATGATAACACTGCATCTTCCCGAAAATATAATTCAGCTTGTTAATTCAGTAAAATTAGCTTTGTATTAATAAATGATTGATTTTAAAACTATTTATGAAGTTGGTCAGGCCTGGGGGCTGAGGAGAGAGAGAGAGAGAGAGAGAGAGAGAGAGAGAGAGAGTAGGTGGGGACAAATCGGAGCAGGGAATCTGAACAGATCGGACAAAAAGAGGGGGACCGGGACCGACTGGGTCAGGTTGAAAAAGATTGGAATAGATAGGGACCCATCAAAAAGAAAACTACGTATAGTGTAAATTAGCCGAAATAGGGGACCGCTGCACGGGGCGTGGCGGGGAAGGGTGATGGCAGCAAGGTGGAAGGCGTGGCGGGGGAGCTTGGAGGGGAGAGTGGCGAAGAGCGTGCAGTGGTGTGGCGGGGGTGAAACGGAGAGTGTGGAAGGGGCCTAGTGGGGAGAGACGGGATGGGTGGCATGGCGGGGGATCTTGGCGGGGAGAATAGCGAGGAGCGTGCGGTGGTGTGACGGGGAGCTTGGCGGGGGCGAGACAGAGAGTGTGGAGGGGCGTAGCAAGGAGAGACGGGGCGTGGCATGGCGGGGGGCGTGGCTGCGGGAGCGAAGGCCGCCTGGGTCAAGCGGCGGCGTGGCGCGGCGTGCGGGCGCTGACCACCTCCAGACCGGAAGTCCGCAAATTCTGCGTCCGCCCACGCTCGTCCTCGCGACCGCGGCCGTGTCAGCGGCCCCGATGCCGGATGTGGTCGGCGAAGAATGTCGCGACACCTCCGTCACGGATAACGGCGACCAATCTTGAGTTTCTGTCTTCACTGCGCATTGAAGTCACCGCCCCAGAAATTAAAAAGGAACTATGTGCTACTGATTCTCAACATGATGAATATATACTCTTGTGAAAATATGTTTCAGCGACCATCAGATACGAAGGAAATCTTTTCTCGTCCGTATTGAACAACATGAAAAATAAAACAAATTCATGCTGTTTAATATGGTGGCGTGTGGTACGAGCAGGATGGGTCTTACAGTAGCTTATCCTATTTGCAAAAAGATTTCTTTTTTTCTATGGACTTTGAACTATATAAGTAATAGTTCGTATGTTTTTCTTTTTCAAAAATTTATTATAATATCTATGAACACAAATATTTTACAGCGGAAAGTCTCTCCGCCCTAGGCCGAGTCAGTGCCTCCTATTAGAAATTGCATTTGTGCTGGTCGCAAACAGTTCGCTAAGAAACAAGTGAAGGGGACAAACTTTCCAGCATCTGTTATGATTGTGGTGAGTGTGGTATTTACCTTTTCTTTTGTTATACAGCTACCAACATAATTTTTGTTCCAAGCATCAAGGTGCCACTGCGGAGTGACTTTCATAGCGCGCTGTATTTAGAGAATCCAAAACAGGGCTGCATCGGAGACCGGGAGACCGCACGGCTTGAGTCTCCACAGTGGTGGATATACAACACTAGCTACACAGATGGGTCGAACTCAGTCGCTGCCTGGAGGAGAATTCACCTCTCAGTAGTTTTTCATGTTTCTGGAATTCGTACCAGTCGAATAACGACGCAGTATTCTAACAAGAGTGCTCCAAAATGTGCGCGATCGATTTTTTTCACATCGTTGTTTCCTCCTCTCCTCTCACAACATATGTGCAGTACACTACCACGCAGATTGGAAGAGCAAGAACTTAGCTTAGAAACTGTCCTGCTCGGGGCGGTGCCCCGATGGGGGTGGAATACACGAACGGCGCAAACCCGCAAGACGACGGCAAGCTAGACGCCACATCTCACACACAAGTGGGGGCTGTACACCGCCCCTTCTCGGTATGTAACATGCACTACACTTACGGATCCCCGGAGGAGTAGTTCCCAGAATCGATCAATCACCTGCCGTTAGTCACAGATCTCGTCGCTCGCCGATCCTCATTTCTTCGGCAGACCACTTGCGCAACCGACACGAATCCAATGGCCTCATTACACGGTCCACTTTGTAGGGACAACCGTGGTGAGTCACTCGCGGCTAAAGAGTAAGTGTGGAAACGACTTTCGTCCGCCGCGGAGAGAACCGAAAGAGGCAGAACGGTTCCGGAGAGCGATGCAACCGATCGGTCGCAGCGGCCGGGATGAACTCGCTCCGAGGCGACGCCGCGCTCCGCCATCATCACGCGCGAATCGGGTTTTCTCGCTTCTCGAAACTAATCTTTTAGCCAATCGAAAGTAAATACGTTTGTTTACACTCATTTAACGGGTCTAATGAGAAACAATTTATTTTACTGACCAACAGAAGGATTTTTTTTTACCCTTAGTGACACAGAGCAGTTTCTTTGATCAACGTGGTTAACTTTGGACGCTAACAGAACCGAGGTAGAGTTTAAAAACAAACTAATAAAACACACACATTTGGAAATTTCTGGAAAAAATTTTCACATGTAGATTTCACGCTCGTTTGCGTTGATATAAAGGAAATGCGAAGAAAATACAAAAATAAAAGTGTAGTAGTTCTAAGCAATCGTTTGTGAAACAAGACTGTTTTTCAGAGCTGGACTTCTGAAATATTTGATTAGAGATTCTTCGTAGATGTGAATGAACTTAACAATGAGGAGCTTTAAAACTCTCTAACAATACCCAATTGTTCCGAAATATCAACAAGGAAAGAACACCTTCATCTAAGCTCAATAGCCGACACAAAGCACGCTTAATCTTTACAAATACTTCAAATATTTGTCAACTCCAGATATTGGCCAGTCAATGCCAAAATACAAAGCTCAGTTTTAAAACTCTGAGAAAACTAAGGATCACATATACGAGGTAATGTACAGACTCGCATATCGACTTCGAAAACAAAATAAACCACTGCTCTTACAAAAAAAAATTTCTAGGAAGAGTCTCAGGAAAAATTTTCTCCTCCAATTTATGCACGCGCTTAACCCGAATAGCATCGGAGTCGTCTTCCTCGCCGAGAAATGTTTTCCTGATCAGAGAAAACGAACGTCTTACCTAATCGAGAGGCCGGTCGCTGGCTGGAAGAGTCATCAACCAAAAAGGCTTATCTTCGCGAAGGCTAGAACATGCAAAACGTCTTGCAGTGATATGCAGGCGAAATCCCCAAGAAGGAAGCGCTTTTGCCGTAAAAGCAGCTGACGTTGCCGAGTGAAATGTTGTACAAACCGGTCGAAACCCATCGCCCACAGGAGTCGCGGCACCTCCGACCGATCGACTGCGCTTGTCCGATATGACATGTGACGATAATCCGTCCTCTCAATCGATTATTTTGTTTCTGGGCACGTCAACTGTTGTGATTAGTACAATATGTGTATTGCATACGGGAATTACGCAGTGATCCTCCTACCCCTCACCCCTGCTGGGACATGAGATTTGTCGCCGACCTGCATGTCTGCTCGTGCAGTTTTCCCTAACCAGGTATCTCCCACAATCAAGACACCACCCCAGCCGGAACAAGCTCTGAGCTCCTGACTGGTCTCCTGACAATTGTTATACTATGGCGCGTGTGGATGTAAATGTAAGTACAGAGTGAGGATAGGACAAGGAAAAGGAAGGAAATATCTTGGACAGTCCATGGCCAGTGTGTATTGGAACTACTCAGGCATTCGCCTGGCGTTCATCGAAGAAACCACAGAAAACTTCCGATCAGAGCAACTGGCCACTAGAATTGTCCTCCAGATAGTGGCTAAACTCGACCTAGCTACCCAGCTAGTTTCCAAAATCCTGCTACCGAAGAACTCCCAGTCAGGGTCTCATATCAAAAGCTGTTGCCCCGAGCCATCTCAGCCGATCCTTTCGCAATCGACCTGCACTCGCGTATGGCTCGTCCGGCTAACGAGCACCTCTCCTTGACCGGATCGCTCGCACTGCTCCAGTTACTCATCAATTAGGTCCCTCGCGAAGGCGATTTTTCGCCTCAAAAGCCTAACGACGAACGTGCGGGTACGACCCACTTGCGCGCGGCTTCGGCTCGCGTTACGTGCTCCCCGCCGAGGATGGCGGCGCGAAAGCGAGAGTGGAGAGGGAGCGGCCACGCGAGGAGCGAGGATAGGAGGAACTTTTTGTTTGTTTTATTTTGAATAAATCTGGGGCGTTTCTTGTTGCGTGACGTATCCAGTTATCACGAACATCATAACGGTACTTAAACCTTTTTTTCAAATAACCGTTCCTACAACCTTTTTCTTGTCAGAATAGAAATTTTCAACTTTACATATTCCATTCTGACTTCAAATATTGTATTTTAATAAATACATTTTTCTGCTTCTTGTACCAATTATGTCAATACTACTGAAAAAAAATGGAAATGCCCAATTTTTGTTACGAAAATTCAAATGATAAATTTTTA
Source organism: Teleogryllus occipitalis (assembly GCA_011170035.1). Classification (NCBI taxonomy): domain Eukaryota; kingdom Metazoa; phylum Arthropoda; class Insecta; order Orthoptera; family Gryllidae; genus Teleogryllus; species Teleogryllus occipitalis. The sequence goes on from BLKR01001048.1 coordinate 245,092, forward strand.
AGTTTTATACTTAAAATTACCTCAAAGAAACGAGCCAATTCAACAGAGAAATATAATTGAGGTTGTTTCAATCACGATTACCGAAAGACCAGACTTTCTCTCGATCTGCTTCAACCTAGATGGAAATAATACCTTAACCAGAGAAGTCAGTAAGAAAGGTTATACGGATTCAAAAATTAAAATGGAAAGTCAAGGATCTGAGAGCAATGAACAATGAAGAGAATGTACAATGTATGGGGTGGGAGGAATCGTTTTCAAGTTGAATGGAATAAATGATCTAGTAAATTAAATTGCAAAGGAAAGGAGATTCAAAGATAAATTTGTAGAGTAGTGAATTAAATTACGCGAAAGAGGATACGGGGAATTAAACTAGAAACGAGATGGGGCTATTGATACTCGAAAATTTTACTTCGCGCAAAGTACATAATATTATCAGGAAAAGAAATGCTTATTCAGAAAACACGAATATATGTTGAATTGGATTGTAGATACTTAAACTATTAGAATTTGATATGTTAGGTGCAAAAATAATGTGAAAAATATTGAAGGTGAGTAAATAATGAATAGGGAGGTGAAACTAATGTGAAACGAGGAAGGTGAAATAAAATGACTGCAAAATTGCACAAAAATACTAAAAGCACCAAATTCAAATAATGAATATATTTATTAATCGAAGGTAGAACTTTTACAGCATTTTTGCCCCGCACAGTTATTGCACTCAAATTATAAAATATGTCTACCCGAGAGAAATAATTTCCCCGAAGTGGAGAAGAGTTGTGGGCAGGTCAAGTATAGTTTTCATGTGATATTTGGTATGAATTTGCACCATAGAAGAATCAATAGTTGACCATAGACCAATCAATAGTCATTAATCAGTCAATATTAGTGAGTATCAAGTAAATGTAATAGCACGTATGTAATATTAAAATAAAGGATATTGTACGTCTGCATGAACAGTCAACTCACGGTTTCCTTAACTTACCACTAATGAGTCAGTGGAACACATCCTCTGGCGATATTAACGGGTAGAAGGGGATGAAAGCCTAAACAAAAAGTTAAAAACAAAAATTTTGGTACTTAAAAATATCAAAAGTATCAACACAATCATATTGCGTGCTCAATCGAAAATGAAAGGACATGCTTAGGGTTTCCAACCGTACACCATTTGGGAGGACAGTCCTCCATTGATATCAATTGTCTTCTTGTCCTTCCTTTGTATTTTAAATGTCAACCTTTTAGTAAATATTTAACATTTGTTGTTATTTATTTTATCACGTGAATAACATCCGCTACGTTTATTGTATCGTTTATTGTTTAATTCACAATAGAATACATGAATATCCTTTTTCTTAAGGCTGGGACAGGCATATATAATAGTGTCCCTGTTTAGCGATTAAAATAAAAAAGACTCTCAGATCATCTTCATCTACATTTTGTGAAGGGTCGTTCCTTTCACATGTACACTGTTGGCAACCCTAAACACACACTTAAATCATTTCTACAGCAAGGTCGTGTGTGCCCGTCAGTTTACTCTCGACTTCTCGTATCAGCCCCCGAGGTCCGGAAGCGCTCCCGGTGTCGCCGAAAGCGAAACTGATGTGCGCGCATGCGTAGCGAGGCGAGACAAGGCTGGAGTTCCCCGCGCAGAAATCACGTGACCTGCCCCAGCTGGCTCGGCGGCGCCCGGCACTTGCCCCACATCACCTACGCGCCGCGCACGGCGTTGCGCCTCGAGGGCAGGGCGGCCACGCCCCCTTTGCTCACGCAGCGCAGACTGAATAATTTTTAAGAACGCACACCGAAATTTACTTCTTCCTGGTTTGAATTTACCGATTTGAGTATTTCAAAGGGTGCCAATCGTCAATAATGCAGCAACATGCTTGTGTACCTAGAGGGACACCTGACTCTCGAGGCGGGGACGATCATCGCCCCGTCTTGTCAATTCAAGTCGTGAGTCTATCTGATCGATCGCTCTTTCTTAAGGGTAATAATTGGGGCTAGAACTTTTAGGTAAATACATGTTTTCCCTCCTCATCTTGAGCGTTGAAAGTTTAGTGGAAATTGAAGTAGCGGCCCATAATTTCCATAAAGTAAATTGCATATGACCTAAATATAGTAAATATTTTGATTAAGTTACATAAAAATAAATATCTTCGTCGAAACAAATATTATTACATATTTCCATACATATTTTATGAATACATTAATATTTTGAGTATTTTTAAGTATTAGTAAGTTTAATACTTAGGAGTACTTGGATATAAGGTGAAAGACGTGCCCGTTAAGAATGCAGTGGTACATCACGCATCACATGTTACTGTGGGATGGCCCCGACTGAGTGGAGGGAGTCAGGTTCACGACCTGCCGAAATGTCGTAGGGCCATTTCTGATACTACTGTCGATTCAGGGAATGACACACCGAGGAATAATATATAATAAATAATAATTCACCGAGCGATAATATATAACTCATAATACGATAAGCTCCCAAACTTCCTCAGATTGAGCAGACTAAATGTGCAGTGATAAAGAGAATGACCTTACGTTTTTCATCCAAACCTCTCTCAATCTTGGTCACTAGTTTTCATATGGGTACACACACAGATACACATATTTTCGTCGTTTTAACGCATATTTTTCACTTCTTAAGCATGTACAATGTATATATTCCGTTTTTTAGTGCCTAAAAGTCCCAAGTCTTAGTAATAATTGTATCGCTCCCATGGACTGGTGGTGCAGAGTTCGATGACTGCTGTAGGTCCAGGAACTCAGGTCTGTCGGTTCGATTCCTGCGAAAGGCATGGATGTTTTCAGAAAAGTTTAAGGGAGCGAGGCATTCCTTCAAAGATTACAGTTTTACGTAAATGTCGTGATTATCTATGTTTGGAACCACACATGCTAGTGAGACCCAAAGAAATAAAATTTGAAAAAGGAATTAGAAGGTAAAAAAATGTAGAATTTTGTACATTACTGCCTCAGAAACAACACTCAAGAGGATAACGTTAATTGATGATTAAATTATATACGACAATGTTTTAGTTGTTATTACGGAAGAGCTAGAGTTAAAAAGACAGCTCTCTACCCAGTTGAGTCGACTTAGTACAAACGAGCCTCACTGCCTCAGGGACCGTGACAATCTGAATCAGTCTTATCTTCTGAGGGAATATCTAAATTAAATCATTAATATGCCTCTCTGAAATCACGAGACGCACACGTAATAGGACCTCGTTGAGATAATTTCCTCGTGCGATGTTCTCATTTACATCATACAAGACAACCATTCACGCGTCTTGTTTAGGACCATCGCTGACATCCTAACAGGAAAGATGGTATAATTCTCAATCTGACGGTCATCGTTCATGTTCTTTTAACTCAACTGGCCTAATCATAGATCAAAATGATTACCATGCATTAATTACGTCAGCATAATAACTGCATGACAGTAATATCTTTTATTATTGGACAATGTGTCTAATTTACTCGTTTACTTCGCTTTCTACGCCGTGCAATCGACCTTCACATTATTACATCTGCCACCAGCAACAATTAAACGAGAACCACGCGCGGAATATTGTTACCACATTCGAATGTACTAATACTCGCTAAAAAGAGAAGGTAACAATTTCCGAGGGCCGGGTAAAAACAGGCTAGCGTCTTAAATCACGACATGAAGTGACCGCCACAAAAAGGGGAGTCATCGACTCCCGCAGGAGCGCGCCCTCTAATCTTGGCCCGCCCGTGGGCACATGTCGGTGTCCTTCGGGAGCGGTGAAAGCCGGGAGGGTCAGGGGCCCCACGCCGCCAAGGTCGACCCTCCCTCCCCCCCCATTACCCGAAAACCGTGCGAGACATACGACGTACTTGACACCCATGAAAAATCCAATTTAAGATTATCACGGGCTCGTTGAGAACACGATAGATTGTTTTAATTCAATTTTTGAGGAGACTTAATGTGATCACTGTAATAACATGAAGCTGTGACGACAAAAGGCTTCAAGATAAGTATATCCATTACCGTTAAATTGCACTTGTTTCAACACCTCGCTTCATGAATTTATGTCGTTCTTTGTGTAGGGCTTTCTACTCAACAGAATGCTATTCTCCTCAATGAATCATCAAAATTAAAGATTGTTGCTTATTCAAAATTAACCAGCCCCTGGCATCAACAATAACAATAAATTAGTACCCAGCGCCTAACAACCACTCTACAAAAGTCATGTCTCCCCAAACGAGCAAGATACACGAACCCTGAAGTCTATAAGAAATAAATTAGAAAATCACCATGGGAGAATAGGATTAATTTGTTTAATTCGATTATCGGCGAGGTTTTGTAATGCAATAACGCTGTGTGGACAGAAGGCTCCAATATAAGTGACGATTAAATTGAGTTTGTTTCAGCAAAACACTTCATGAATGTGGATCAACATTCTCTAAGTAGATTCTCAGGAGAATGCTATTCTACAAATATGTTGTTTCTCTAAAAAAGGATCAAAATTAATATCGGTACATTTCGAAAACTCGTTATATTAGTCAATGAAATATTGCGCTGCTGTACGGACAGTATCATATCATTTCTTCAGCATAAATTGCTTTTAAAGGTATTGATAAGTCACCACTTAATTTGAGAGTAGGCCACCATAAGGGAAACAAATTCTTCGTTTTCCACATGCCAACGACGAAATACGGGTACCATCATAAATACAAACGTTTATGTGGAGCGAGAGTTGTACAGTAGAAATGTTACTGCCTACAATCTAATGTAGTACCAAGTACAGTAGATGGTATGCATCAACTGTACCATATACATTTCTATTGTACCATGTACAGTAGAAATATTATGGTGTATCTATTAGCGTGACGCCTCCGGTGCATATTGTCATGTTAAGTTGATGTTTGTTTTGTTTTTTTCAGTCACATAAAACGAATAAAGTATAAACATTTTACAGTTGCACGTCTCATCTAATTTTCGCTAAATAAAACTGCATTGTAAAGTATCGATTACTTGAAATACTTGTTTATATTATGCTTAATTATAAAATCACCTTTAATTGAAATGTACATTTCTTTACATTCCAAGAGAATAAAAAGTATCTGTTTCATAACGCAAAATGTGAATATCAAATGTTTAATGGCGCACGTCTTTTTCCTTGGAGCCTTGTTCTCGTATGATGGCAGCTGAGTTGTAAACTGTACCAAAATGAATCTGCCCATGACAAGAAAGTTTAGACGACTCTACACAATGAATTTGTTACAGCTTTTCTGAAAACAATATCGCACGATACAAAAACAAATGACATAGAAGTCGTAATTTATCGTGATATATAGTCATTTAAGGGTGGAATAACAGTAATGATAGACGATCTTAATATTTGTATCTAACAATTATCTAACATATACACTCTTCATGATAATCGGTAACAGGGAATGAGAGAAAGAAAAATTATCTCCTTTATTTAATTTCTTTTGATCACAACTCCTTATTGTAAGCCAACCAATCGGCGTCAGTAGAAACGTTACCCGAAAAAGAATGGGCATTCCTGGCGAACGCACCACTCACCCAGCGGGCAGTCCATTCTAAGAAAGTGCACGGCCATCGCTCAGCGTGATACCTAATACTAGGACACCTAGGGATCGAGTCCCGATGCTGGCAGATTTTCGTCACTAGCTAGATAGCTGGGTCAAACTCAGCCTCTGTCTGGAGAAAAACCTCGAGATCGGTTTCCTCCAATCGGCAGTTACCCGCGATTTCTCCGGTCAATACCCGGGGAAAGGTGGAGCAGAACCTTAAAAAACCAAACACGGTCCGCACGCGATATTTCCATTGTCATTCTTGCCCCTACCTCTCCCCTTACACACACACACACACACACACACACACACACACACACACTCACTCACTACCTCGCATCTCGGGAGACCAGCCGGGAGCTTAGAGCTTGTCCCGACTGGGACGGTGACCCGCTGGTGGGAGATGCCTGAATACGAAATTCATCGCCAGCCGAGGTGTATGTCGACACCGGACTTACACTTGCATCCACTTCACTACCACGCACCTCGAAAGACCATCCGGGAGCTTAGAGCTTGTCCAGTTGGGCGATGTCCTCCCCTCCCCTGACGGATGCACTTGAGGGAACAGCCCCCATCCAACGTGCAGATCGGCGCAAGATCTCACCTTCCAGTAGAAGAGAAATATCGTTACCTTCAGGAGTGTATCATGCACTATACTTACGGGACTTATAATCTAAAAAGTTTATCTATTGAAATCAATACCCACTCAAATTGTACGTATAAAACAAAGAATTTTATTTGACTCTACTATCTCCTCACAGCTACCACTTTTGAATCACCGCTTGCAATACAACGCATTCCACACACAATCCATTTATCCATTTGTTTTAGCAGCTTGCGAAACAATTCTCGCCACCCGGATAGCGCTTCGCCGCTCTTTCCACGGCGGGCGGCGCGACTCGACCGGTGACACGCGGGGCGGGGGCGGGGGCGGGGGCGGGCGTCGCGGGCTAGTGGAGCGCGACCGCCCCCCGGGCGGATGGCGAGTCAATCGTCGCCCACGCCCACGCCCTCGCCGCAAGAGAAAACGCCCGCTGCGCGCCGAAAGAGCTCCTAGTGACAGACAGTTGAGCTGCGCTCAGACGTAAATCGAAGATAATGCTACAGAGAAATCTCAAAACTCCAATTCACACATAGACTTCGGATCCCCTTCACTCATCGACTTCCATCCGACTCGATTTCGCATCCACTTCAACTTTTTGATATTCCTGTCATTCGGTCACATTGACTTTCATGTGTCCAAATATTCGATAACTCCAAATATATTTTCCCTCCGCATTCGAGAAATCGAGGTAATAATAAGCAAAGTTTTGGCTACCGGGAAAAAAAGCATTTATTAACATTTTATTTACAAATTCTATTTTAGTATTGCATACATATTTCCTTCCCTCGTTTTTTTCATCTTGATTGCCAGTTCATAATTTGTTGTTCGTCTTGTGCTATTTTTGTGTGTTCGCATATTTGTATATTCACATATTGTTCTTTGTACATATTGATTATATTGTTGTCGATGTCTTAGAAACTTTACCCTTTCATCTGAAAATTATCATCAGTTTTTGCTTTCTATTAATAAATATAATTTTATGAGAAGAGAAGATTTTTGTATTAAATTTCCGCGGGTCGCTAATAAATAGCCCAAATAGTCACTTATTTTATAAACAGCCTGTAACTTACACTCATTACCTTGTTTTATACTCAAATTTTATTAAGATATAATATCAGAAATGCTAAAGTATCCTCCACATCATTAAAAGCTAGTGGTACAAGAGAATGGCACAGACTTTCTCGTATTTTTTTTCTTTAGCCTGGGCTAGCTATTCTGACTTGCCATAAACTTTTGCCGGCTATCATCTATTGTTGTCCAAAGTACATTTTTTGAAATTTTCTCAGTTTTGTGGTTTTCTAACAGTAGAACTGAAATATTACATTAAGAATATAATAAAAGAGTAGAACCTCGTTGAATATGGCAATTTTCATTAAAAATGTTCGAGCCGTTTCTACGAAAATAACGTTTAAGCGTTACTGTAAATGCGAAATTTGAAACTCTTTTTCACAGCAATCTTTTGGTTTTCGAAAAAGTTCATTTGAAGTCATTTGAAGAATTTTTACTCACAAATGCAATAATATGTAAAAATTTGTGGAAATCTCCATATTAAATGCGTGACAGTTATTTCAAAAAATTACATTTGTGTAATGTTATGAAATATAAAACTCTCGAACCAGAAATTCATACCTGAATGCCGCTACTCTAGGAAACACATCGTACAGAATTACATTATTCAACAATGATTGTTGAAGGTTCCTTGTTTTCCATGATATTTTTGACCTTGCTTCCGCAAAATTAGAAATCGAGGAGATACCTAAATATCGACTCCGCACCGAACAACATCTGGCGAAGGTTGAATCCGCTCGTGACAAAAAGCACCTTCACGAAGCCTCCGGTCGTTTCGATCCAGCCCTTTGATCATCCAAATAAAAGCTTCGCGACTGGCGCTAATTCGTATCTCTGCGGTTCTCTTAATTGCACCTCATTTTCTCCCCTTGTTTTCGCCGGAATCCATCGCTCCGTTGCGCCAAAGCTCCAAAGCCCTTGGCCCCGATGCCGGAGGCCCAGGGCGGTGTACTTCACGGATGCGAACTCAAGGCGCGCGGGGTGGGGCAACGGGTTCCGTCGGCCTTCTTGTTCGGACAGGCTTCATCTCGGGGTGGCGGCAACGTAGTTTGCCTAATAGACGTTTTTAAAAAATCGTTATCTGGTGGGGACAGCCCAGAAGGAAGTTATTTTTCTTTATTATAATCCCAGAACCTAAGCATTTTGGATGTGCCTGAAAATATTTAACAAAGCGGCAGGGGATACCGGAGAACCTTCAGAGACCTGACCGCAAAATCACCGTTAAAAATAATGTTCATGGCGAGTTCTGTATTTGAATTCCGTCCCCCTAAGATAAAAAGCTATTCACAGCCCTTCTGGTCGTCCCCCGAGGTTGTTAGAGCGCAAACGGGAAAATAGTTTTAATCAGAGATGAGGATTCGAAACCCACCCTAACAGCTATGTACGTTGTATCTCGCCACCCTAGTACATTGTATCTCGCTTACTGTGGAACCAAAATCCAAAGAGCTCGCAAATGTTTGGTTCTTGTGAATTCTTCTAGATACAAACACCAAGGTTTCTGATGTATTCTATAATATCTGAGAACGCACAAGGTAAATGGCTTTGGCTTCCACTGAAAATATTCCCAAGAAAAAAAATTTATTGAAACAGACACAAAATACTATAGAAAAATGTATAAACAGAAAGTGAGGATGACAAACAGGAGAGAACTTTTTAATTGTTGAAAGAAGCCATTATCAGGAGGTGATACATGTTTTAACTTGTGATCGAAACTTATCAAATGTTGCTCGCAGAGAAAATTTAAAATTTTCGAAATAGCGGAGGAATATGCGAAGGAACGTGACGGGAAAGAAATAATGAACGAGATTGGCACATGCCCCGAGATTCGTGACATTTTTTTATAAAGACAACATCTCCAAGTCAAAAGAGGCAACTTTTCCAAAAGATATTCTCGGTCCTACAATAAACACTTATCAAAACAAGTCATACAATACCCACACTGCATAATATTCATAAATATTCTCCTGCTCTCTTTTGCTTCATAAGTATTTTTCACTGAGTGACAGCTGTCAACAAATTATAAGGAATCCAAAGTAAAGTGCTTCGAACAAAGTGCGCTCCATGGCTTGTCTGTGATAATGATGGCTGTATTTACTTATCTGTTACATTACAAAACTAACTCGCACAACAATTTACCCTCACGTTAACGAATCTCTAGAGCAGTTTCTTCTAGAAATAAATTTCTTTTCTCATCCACAACTACGCAATCGCTTCTCATTCCATTCACATTCATGGTTACTGCCACCACAGAATGATAATGAATGCCGATGGCAGACGGTCCAAGTCTGTCATTTAGAATTTTGGAGAACTTTCAAAATAGCCTTGATATTAAGGTGGTGAGCGCGAGATATTATGGATAATTACAGGAGTTAACGCAATGACATCATTCAACCACATGAACTTACATTTCTGTGGTTACGTAAGAAATGACGAGAAAACATCAAGAAGAACTGCATTTTTTACTGCCTTAAGAAGTTTTTCGTTCTTCTTGGGTGGTTGATGTCTTTCAGTTCGCATAGATATTCTCTTAGTATTTGTATTCTGTAATATATCCACCATAGTATTAGTAGTTGTGTTAACACACAATATAAGGTCAATATACTGAGAAATTATATTGTCTCGGATAAAAGCCTGCAAACAATTGTTAGGCCTATTGCTTGTAAAAAAAACATTACTAGTCGATATGTCAATTGATCAACGAAAATTTTAGAAAATTCCAATAAGTAGTTCAAATCCCCAAACTTCAGTCATGGGTTCCCTTAATTTGCTTCCCAATCACGATTCCTCTTTGTCTGCCTCTACCACTCTATTAAATTCACCATTGGAGATATACATCGAACGTGTTACACTTGGTAACAATGACTCAAACAAGCGAAATACGCCGGAAGTTCAGAGAGCGCGACTGAACCGGAAGTCCTCCATTGAATACGTGGAAGAGCTTGTTCGACTGGCGGCAGCTAGACCAGATGGATCGTCAACATGCGAGTCGATGACAACACCGTCAATGTGAAACTGTCAATATGTAACAACACGTTACACAATCATTTCCCGCATGCAATCGACCGCACCAGTTCGAGCAGATGAATCTCACGGAACGTGCATCCTTCATTTCAGGTATTCCTAACCTATTTACGGGAGTAATTTTCACAGAAACTTCCTATCTCGAGATCAAAGGAGAAGAAGAAAATATTAGCAGTAAAAGAACACATCAATGATTTAAATGAAAAAAAAATATAATGTCAATTACAATCTTCAATCAAGGTTGCTCAATCAGTATGTTCGAAGTGGAAGAATAATATATAACAATAATAATAATTGACGAATTATATGTATACATACATACATATATGTGTACTACAAATATAAGTAACATGCATATTAAATACTAAGCACTGCAACTGTCGAATGAACATACTTGTTTAAGAATATACACTGGAATTAGAAGATTACTTTCCACAACGCATCGTGCATCATACGAATATTTTGAATTGTAGAGTATCCGAATCTGAAAATCGTCTCCCTTTCGTCCCAGTTTTTACTCAAGTTTCTTTGCATGTAACCTTAATGTTTAATTTCCTGAGAAAATATTGCCAGATTTCATCATCCAATTTTGAATCAATGCTTTAATAAATATTATATACATAATAAATATTACAAATTGCATTCTCCTAAACCACAACGATAAATTAAAAAATTAAAACAACGAAAATAGATGGGAACTGTTTAACAGAATCGTTTCGTATTGTTTTGGAAGAATGAAAGTGATATTGCAAAAAGTTGTAGAACATTATGGTAGGTCACGTTTGCGAAGAATTAAAGAAATGAATCGAATGAAAGGATCTAACTTTAGATAGTCATATGAATTTATTCTGAGAAATAAGAAGATAGAAGTCTCAACCTAACATTCCTCATTACTGAGTAAAATATAAATGTCTCCGTGGTAGAATATCATTTGTTACACTAGCATCACAATGTTCGCACAAAATATAATAATCTTTGTGAGAAGTATGACAGTGGACACATCTTATTTTGTATCGCAAATATGTCACAAGCCTATCTCGGGTCGAGCCATTCAAATGATTGTGTAATCAAACGTCAGAATGGTTTTAACTTAAGAAAAATTTTTTTGTTTCTTTTCGAGAAATTCTTATTCTTCCAAATATACGTGATATTTCAATGAAACGTTTTGAGAACACAAATTATAAAAATATGGAGCCACCTATAGATACAATTTATACCCATCAGTACAAGAAATGCCACACATGGCACTTTGCATTTTATTAATCGTTAAGAAAGTAAAATTCAAAGAAGGTACTGTGTGCTAGATACAGATACATAACAAAATATCCTCTTTGATCTCTACAGCCTATTTAGTATGCTTGTAGACACATACGTGAAGTATTTTGGATGTTTGGTTTATGTGTAAACCATCCTACGCGTCCGTCTTAGAGGCATTCATTGGGCGTATTTGTATGTGTGTGTGCCTCACTGTATTTGCATGACAAAAATCAATAGGTTTTATTTAATAAACTGGCAGCCTGTCTAAGTCTCTTGTAGTGAAGGGGCGTGTGTTCGTTCCCACCCAATCTTACGTCTGTGTCAACAAGAACTAAACCGCGTTCGCCGACCCCCCTGTTGACTGTGCGAAGGATGGTGCCAGCGCGCGGTCATTCGCGTCCAGTCTCCTCTCTTCCCTTTGACGCAGCGCAAGATCAGTCGGTCTTCCAGGGACCTCTGCAGCTCCCCCACTTTCATTCACTCCTCCCAGCATCTTACAGTCGATGGAAGAAGCGGATCTATTGGAGGAACTTCTTTCCCTTTTTTTTCTCCTCGACGAAATAAAAGAGTGAAATCTCTTCTTCTTCTATCGCGGTGCCTCTCTTTTCTCTTTCACTCTACTCTTTCTACCCTCCCTTGTACTCGCTCTTGTGTCTCTTCTCTTCCCCCTTTTGTTTTCCTTCGAAGTAATCACATTTCGCTGACTTGTTCTTTTCTTTGCAAGTTCCCCGATTTCTCTCGTTTCTTTCTTCCATATCAACATTTTGTCTTGTCACCCATCGTATTTTTGTTCCCCACATCTACTAAGAGTAATTCTTCCTTCATCCTATGCTTGTTCCCACACCAACGTCCTCTTATACCACCTTCTCCTCCATCATCTCCTCCTCCTCCATCATCACCTCCTCCTCCATCTCCTCTTTCTACATCTCCTCTTTCTACATCTTCACGTGTTCCCTCTGTCTCTTCCTCAACACGACCCATTCTTGCAACCTCTTCTTTATCCTGCTTCTCCTCAACTTTCGCCGTAACCCCCTCCTCCCTATCTCTCCGTTTCTCCTCGCTCCCTCTCGTCTCCCCCTGCCAGGGCTCCTCCGCAGCGGAGAGCACCGCGAGAGCTAAACGTGTGTCTTGTGCTGTTGCAGAAGGACGAGCAGAGCGCCGCCACCATGGCGCTCCGGAGACACGTCACCGTCACCGCCTCCGCCGCCGCCGCCGCCGCCACCACGGCGCTATTCCTGCTGCTGCTCGCGCACACGGAAGCCGCCGCCGGAGCTACGCCGGTGAGTTAACCCCCGCCTTGAAGTGATTTATTCATGCACGTCAACTGCTACCGTCATGATTCCCGTTAGTGTAGTGGATGATTTATCCAGGAGGTGGCGACGTTTCTCACAAGCTAGGTGGACAGAACCCGCACCGACCCACAGGTTGCCTTGCGGAGGAATTCCTCTTCCAGGCAACTCGTCGGAAAAGCTCTAAGTTTCCGACGTATGTGCTATTGTAGCGTACATGTGTGTGTGTGTGTGTGTGTGTGTGTGTGTGTGTGTGTGTGTGTGTGTCTTTGTGTACGGGGGTGAGGATTGGACACGGAAGAAGAAAGAAAGGTCGCGCGCGGTCCGTGCCCAAATTGTTAGGGCCGATATTTTCCAACATGCTCCGACATTCGTCTAGCGTTGATCGGAGAAATCTCGGAAAACTACGGATCAGAGCAGCCGGCCGCTATTTTCTGAAAAACTACTTACAGTTTTAACGGAAAATTGCTTATAGGATAGGGTTTACTCTTCTATAATATATAAAAGTCATATTTCAGATCTTCCATTAGGAGACAGAAAAATTGAGATATTTTTTAAATGCCCTTTAAGCCTGAATAGTTGGCAGCTGGGAAGAGAGTGGGGGGTAAAACCCAAATGCTAGCACAGACAAAAGAAATTAGAAACATAGTTAGTAAGAGAAATCTGTGCCATTCTAGAGCATCACTAATATCTACAACATTTGTACATTTATCATCGTCATATTACATAAAATAACAATTCACGTGCGTTTTAACATAAAAAAATTGGTGGATAGCCTTCATATGTTTTACCGTCTGCGAAATTTCAAGGTATGCAACAATGATAATATCATGAGGAAACAGTCATGCTAATAACCTAGCTTTTTAAAACTTTAATGTACTCCATTACAGAAAATATATAATTATCTCTCCAGCATTGAAGTCTTGTTTATCAAACGCCAAACGAGATACCACTGTTTGAAAGACAGCTTTTTAAGAAAGATATGAGAGATGATTGCAGCAGATATCAAACGAAAAGACACGCCGTCGTATATTGTTGTGAAATGTATGAATACACACATCGTCCTTATACAGCAAAGGCAAGTGCGTGATGATACAATCTCTCCACTCACGCAACACGCGCGCTTCCTTTTCCGTGGCGGTCCCTGCGCAAATAAATTCATAACGGCAAGGCCGCGCTGACATGTGGAGGAGATACAAATGCAAAGCCCGTTGGCCAGCGTGACTTCACGTGCACCGGTCGGAGAACCGCACCCGTTGGTCAAGCCCGGCTTACGAATGGGAAACCAGACTCACGAGACAGGGGCATGTGAGATCTCTGTAACTGCTGCACTAACTTTTATACTCACCTCCGCGCCTCATTTGATTTTCTGTATCTTTTTCTAAATAATACGGTCGTTAAAAATTATAACAATTAAAAAAATTTACAAATTGACCATGTTTTACAAATTTTATTTTGACATTTAAAAGAGAATTATAAATTTAAAAAAAACTAAATCCATAGAGCAGCTAGTCAAGGTAATTAGCGTACTAGAGTTCGCGGACACTGCCACAAGAGAAACCGCTGAGAGATTAAAAAGTAAGGCTTGTACAACTCTCTTCGGAGGGTGGTACGTCACTGGATACCTGGCCCGTCTCCGTCTTTACGAGAAGTCAGTTGACAATTGTTCCCCCAAATGAAGGTCTATTAATTCCCATTTCCTCTACTAAAGCAAAAATATTATCCATTAAAATTAAATTAAACATCAGTCAGATTTCAAATGGTCCGATGATAGTACAATTAAATATTTTGAATCGAAAATATCTTGACTTCGTTAACTGTTTACTTGTGCAATAATGGCATTAATATCCTACGTTCAGGCAAGATGCATAACAAACATTTGTCTGTTAAAAGAACTGTCCAGTAGTGAGCGAGAATTGTGAATTTATAGAAACTCGTTAATTTATTTCACATTATTGCTATTACAACAAATAGCTTAGTCATTTAATAAAAAAGGTAAAACAAAAGCTAGGAAAGAGTTCGCCATTCAAGCATATTCCTGACACTCGCCTAAAGCTTTTCCAAATCTTCTTTCAAGTTCGTCCAAATAGCTCAGTCTTTGAGCGTGAGCGTACTGTGTCAAATCCGAAAGGTGTAGAATTTGATTCTTTGACCTTTCGTACAAGACAGTAATTTTGGTAACAAACTTCGAGGCGTCTATAAAATAACAAGAAAGTGCGCAATTACGAGATCTCGAAGATCGAGAAAACACGTCTATTATGTGCGCTCAATGTCGGAAACGTGTATAGACACCTACAACGTGACCTATAAAATGTCCCATCCAAGATTCGATTGGATAACTCCTTGTAGCATTCGCGACCTTTGAACTATATTCACCCGACTTCACAGCTCACTAGAGGCAACTTCCTGCTATTGATGTCGTTTATTGTGAAATGGCATGTTACGTAAGCGACAAATTATGTCTTGTATAACAATTTTTAAAACACTAGTAAAACTCAAGACCTCCGCCTTCTTTTGTTTTATGGTACTTCCGAAGTGTCCATTGTTTACTATTCATATAGGATAATGTTGCAATTATGGAGTAGTCGATTCCAATACCACTTATTCCCGCAAGTCGCAGGAAGCATGGTTGCGTTAACAACCTTGATTATAGCCCCAAGAAGCAGATCGAATCCTTTATTGTAGGCACCCACGGCTCCACTTCAAACTTGTGTTCTATCATGCGGCATCGGCAGTTTAGACGGTCGAATATTAAAGTAATGAGTCTTGCGTTGTTCGTGGGCACATTTTTACGCTTCAGGGCCTTGGAACAAAAACAAAACACCGTCGCACCTGTCCGCCCAGTTCTAGAGCGTCGTTTTTCCCTTTAGCTGAGGCTCATATCACGTAACACATATGGGTGTGACCTGCATTGCAAATCAAAGTGACGTTGCATAATTAAGATTTCACTAAGAGCAATTTCTTTTATTTTTGTGATGATTGATAATTTGGGGGCAAAACTGCATTTCAAATAATTTTAATAATCAGTTATAATATTGGGTCGAATTAATTTTCTTAACTCAAAAGAAAAGGTAAACGTTTTAACTTTCCAGTCAGAAAATTATAGGGTAAGAGTTTTGGAGAAATATATTTTGCAGTTACAGAATGAAGATTATTCAATAAGGAATTTTGCAACACACAATTACATCTTTCATAAGGCTTTGTCCTATTTCTTATGTCTGAGAGGACGGTAATAGAAAGAAGAAACAAAAATATGAATTGCAAAACTAACGAAATGAATGAGTGCCAATAAATAATATGAATTATTGGAAGTAAATCACTGGTTGGGAAATAATAAATTTACTAGATCATATCGTATCATCGAGTTTTATCGTTCGTAGTATGGAGTTTTCTGAATTATTTGGAGTGTTGGGTAAAACATAATCGATGATTTATGCAAACAAAAATAAATAATATTTTTATACATTTCATTACACATGGATAAGACATGGACAACATGGATAAGAGCCCAAAATGTATTGCTTATTTATCCTTGAAAATAGATTTTATTACATGGGAGCTTTTTTTTCAAAATTCAAATAGTATATGACTTAGTGTAGGGATCACAGAATTTTGAAAATGTGCACACAATTCACTTTTCCCCATAGCACGTCATACCAGTTTTAACTGTTTTTTGACGTAAAATAAATAAATAAATAAATAAATAAATACACTGTTCTATTTATTTTATAGATCCTTAAATTATGTAAGTTTCTTTCGCCCAAATGCCATCTCCTAACCGCATATTACCAATAGTGCGAAAAGTGATACATGCCCAACAATTTCTAATGTGCACAATAAAAAATTATAATAGCAATCCAAGTATATTAACGAGTGTTAAACAGCTGTTAATGAAAACACTAAGTGCATATCAGCATCTGAGAGATATTAAGATTACACCTTACAGTAGTAAGTAATTCACGTTTATTCATCAAAACTGTTTCCACCCAGTGATTAATACGTACCTACTCATGTTCAACGTTGTAGACATTCTC
Source organism: Teleogryllus occipitalis (assembly GCA_011170035.1). Lineage (NCBI taxonomy): Eukaryota > Metazoa > Arthropoda > Insecta > Orthoptera > Gryllidae > Teleogryllus > Teleogryllus occipitalis. The sequence continues at coordinate 261,933 of BLKR01001048.1, forward strand.
GCAACCAATTTGTCGCCTACAGCTCCGAATTTCGTCGCCATGTTATTGAGATGCGTGTCGCAGACCTTCCATTTTTTCCTAACTATGTCATTACGTGTTTGAGGCTGTAATTGGAATAAAAATACGTTTTTGTGGGTCCTTGAGTTATTATTACGTAGGCTGGGCAGGCAATAAACGTTTATGATGGTCGAGTTATGTAATTTTTGAGGTCCGGATCATTACGTCCGGAGCACTTTGGTTGAGGCGGTAAATGTGATTGAAAAAAAGTACCCGAGTCTCAGACTACCTCGTTGACTGACCAACAGCTTTCTTATCCTTCTTCCTGTTTCCATATCTAATTTTAGCCTTTTGTTGTTTTTTCCTCCATTCCCTGCAGGTCTTACCTTTCGTTTCCATCTTTAACCATCACGCTCATATTTTATATCATTTATATTGTCTTCTTATTCTCTTCATCTTATTTGAACTTCTGGTGTTTCAAAAAGTTCCCATATCGGCTTTCGATCTTTCCACTTGATATTCGAAGTATTTTCATTTCCTTTTCGTCAACTTCCTTAGTGATGGAGAAGAATTTCTCGTAAAATGCTTTCGGAGATAAAATGTTGTAGGAGTGGTTCTTAATGTAATTAGAGACAATTGTGAATTTATCAGTTAGATACAAATCTACCTAAAGCTCTCGCAGTTCGTTCCAAATTAATTTTCTATAGTATACGTGGGCAATACAGAATATTTTTTTAAATTTATCTGAATTATTTTCCGAAACATTGCTGTCACTATTATGCATCACATATAACATATTGATATAAAAGTTATCCTCAAAAATTCAGTATTTAAAATAAAGGAGCAAAGCAGTCTGATAAATTGAAAAATCTATAGACAGAAAAATTAAGAATAATTTTTTAATAGTTTTCCAGAATATGAGACGGCGTACTGTCGTAAAATTAAAAAAAATTGTATATTAGACTATGTAATTAATGTTTTACTCTTAATATAACTGTGACGACATCTTTTGGGGACTGTATTAATGATTTTATCAATTTTTGCCATAAAAATTATCTTAATTGGTAAAAAACAATAATTTTCCTGTTTTATTTTGATAGATAAAAAGGCTAAAGGCAGCACGTTGAAGATCTGGATCTAATTGAAGAAAGTGCTAGTTTAACAATCTAAAATCCTTCAATCTGATGAAAAGTCGTTTTCTTTTATTCTCGTGATTGAATGTTATTAATTACGGGCGCGTCAACTGCTAAAGTCATTGTATGTGTAGTACATGTTTCCTCCTCGGGAGTTGACGGTGATCTTCCCCCGCTGGATGGCTAAATCCGGCGCCGACCTACCGTCGGCTATTGGGGTTTCCCTCTAACCAGGACTCTCCCACCAGCGGGGCACCGCCCCAGCTGGAACAAACTCTGAGCTCCCGGAATATGTGGTAGTGTAATGCATTTGGTAGTGTGGTCCGTTTGTTAGGGTACTGCTCCGGCATTCGCCTGGTGTTGATCGGAGAGACAACAGACAACTACCGATCAGAACAGTCGGCCGCTAGAATTATCTTCCAGACAACGAGTGAATTCGACCTATCTGACAAGCTAGAGTCGAAAATCTTGCCGCCGTCGTACTCGAACCTAGAACCTCCCAGACAGAGGCACTGCAGTGACATCAGTTGATGTCCAGAGCCACCTTTCCCTGTTTTTCTCCTCGTGGATTAATCTATTTTTTTAACATTATAAACATCACTGTCAGGGTTTCTACATCGAAATAGACATTTCAGCGTCTGACAGTGACTGACGCCCGAGCAGGTCGTTACCCGGGCCGGCCGGCCTTGCATATGAATGGGCTGTCACGGACTATGTTTTGGCTGCTCCGGCTCCTTTCAACCATGAGTCTGCGCGCCCTGTAATTATCTTTCAAAACAAGAAGAAGAGGAGTCTCCACAAACTGGTTGCCATGCGAGATAGTATTGTATATATGTCCACATACAATCTGTGAACGAATACCGCTGCATCCAAGAATTCACAAGAATATGAACGTTATATATTAATATACACACACAGCTTTCGTCGAACCAACAGAGGACAAATTAATATTTTTATATTTATAAGTTTTGTTAGCAGCTGTTTGCATCCAAATGCTTTTCTCTCGATTATTCCTACCTACCCGCTGAAACTCAAAACTTCGCTACAAAGTTTGCATTTTAAAAGTTTTCAATTGTCTAATGATTTTGACTTTCGATGCTGCATATAACAAATTGTACAATGTTCGTCAGAGGACAGATTTTATAATACCTCTGAAGCAATTTGTCAGTCGATTTTGAAACAAGTGTCTTCTGTTAATTGTATATTTTCACAAATATCACAATAGACGACAAAAAAGATCTTGAGAAGATGTTTGAGAAATATTTTCATATATGTTGTCATATTTATTGTAAGATTTAAAATTCATAAATCGATAATGGAATTTATAAATACATATAATGTGTTTAAAAAATTAAACACACAGTGCTTTCGATATGTTCAAAAATATCTGCACGTTTAAATTACAAAAAAACGCAACAATCATCAAATATCACAATTCCCATTTCATTTATAAAAACAAAGAGGTTAGAAATAACTAAAAGACTTTGCCATCGTCTTTTCTCTTATTCGATAAATATATTTGGGTCGATTAAATTTTTTGGATGTTTACAAAGCTCGAAAAATCCATATTTTTATTAATCTCATCTTTAAACGAGTGTTTTACGTATTTTTACTGTAAATGTAATCCAGTGTTGGGATGGGAAGTGATCTCGCCTGACAGTACATTTGCCTGAGCTTAAACCTTCTTCTCGGAGGTTCAAGGGCAGTTGGGTTTCCTGTGGCCCTGACCTATAGCTCACGGAACGAGTTTTAAAGATTGCGCTCCTAAGCATCCGAGGACCGTTCATACATCTTCGCACACAATGCTGCGGGAGGAAGAAGTACCGTTAGCGCGAAGATACTCGAAGAAGCGAGTGAATGGAAGGTTCTGGAAAGAGCACCAAAATAACAGCTTTTGCATTATGATATTTCTCGCAATTACAAAATCTGAATGACTAAAACCAAATGTATCCATGTGATTGGCTATTTGCGATTAATTTCGTGAGCACATATCCGCGTATACAAGAGTAGCAATTCAAATTTAAAATTACCTCCGATTATTGGATTTTGCAAGTACAATCTAACCAATTTAAATTACCGATTGCTGAAAACCTTCACCTTTTAATGATAGTTTTTTCATTACCGCGTTTTCTTTATCATTAATTTTTCTTACAAGTCTTAATACTAACATACTTGTACATAAATAATTGTTACTCGCTTGATGTTTATTTTTATTACTATCTTCATAATTGTTATGAGTATTCCTATTTATTTTGTTAATTAATTGTCAGGAATTCATACTCAAAAGTACCAACAAAAATTTCACTGATTACAAGAATGACAGAGATAAAAAGTCGATTCATAGCACCGTCTCTGTGGCGGCAACCGCTCTGCCCTGAAAACTCACGTGAGGTATCGATGGCTATGATTTGTGATTATAGTGCCAGTGGATATCCACCCATCACTTATTATCTTGAAATGACTATCAATTGGCCCCATCATATCCCCTCGTTGGATTGGCAATTGACCATGAAATAACGAACAAATGCAGCCTACGAGACCATGGGACCGTTCGAGGCATGGGTTCACTTCAGAGGTTCAAAGTATCTGGGCAAAAGCAGAAGACACCGGTTCGATTCCCGGTTGAGGAGGCATATGCTTTAAACAATTTGAAGTGAATGACAGTATATCGTTTTGTAATCCGAAGAATGCCAAGAATCAGTGCTCTGTACTTGTTCGGAAACTGGGAACCAAGAGCAAATGATGCCAATGCGGTGCAGAGATCATATGTCGAATATATTGTACGTCGAAAAATGCACTTTTCAAAACAAGATTATTCACGAAGGTTAGTATGCGTCAATCCCACGCGCTGGCCCATTGTACTTCAAGTACATCACGGATAATGAGACAGACAGATATCATTAACATTACTGTCCGTCTCACAGTTTTCGTCTGAATAGCAATAAGAGATTTCAATAATGTTTACTGAAGAAGAAAAGACAGGGCATTTTCGAGAATATGTTTTCAGGGCTCTATTTGTCTCATTTCCACTCTAAATTCTCATCCCAAAATTTGGTGGTAGAGATAAGGTTCCTGCTGTTTAACTAAAGTATTCATGAAACTAAATCAACCGTTGTAAAAGAAAGGAAAACCCTGAGCCCACCTTTTCACTTTATGTCCAGATTCTAGATACTGTCCATTGGCAACCCTGGACGTGGGAGATATTGTCCAGAATTTTCAAATTTTACCCTAAATGTGCGCCTAACTACTTCGTGGGCCGACCCCAAAAACACCTCCATCATTGAAATTCATTAGTATTGCGGTTCCCAGGCTAAACGAATGTGGATCTGGTTGGGTCGAGGAAATAATTTTGCCGGGTATTTCATCAAGGTTTTTCCATCATAATCGTGACATGGTACGCGGATACTTTTCTCGAAAATCCACCGCACCCAGTGCAGTTTTGAACCGCAAAATTGGGTGTAGGAAGTCGGCATGCTCCCTCCAGTAGTATACCGCTGGAACTTGCAAAAGAAAGGCGGTCTCTACTTGTTTCCAAAAGCAGGCAAATGACAGGCTGCGAGCGCAAGGGAAAGGCCCGGAGGGGGCGTGGCCAGAGGTGGAATTGCTCCGCGCACGCGTAACACCCGTAACAACGAAGCAGCGAAGCCGCGCAGACTCACCCTCGCGCAGCGGCACCCCCCCCCCTCTCACTCTCACCGTCGCCACCGCCACTTGCGCTGCGCCTTCTAACCTCCGCGCCGCATAGCAGGCGTCCGTACCGGCTGAGGTAGCTCACAGTATCAACTGATGTCACTGCAGTACCTCTGACCGGGAGGCCCTAGGGTTCTGGTCCCGACGGTGGCAGGATCTTCTCACTAGCTACTTAGGTAGGTCGAATTCAATCGCTGTCTGGAGGAGAATTCTAGCGGCCGGCTGCTCTGATCGGTAGTTTTCCGTGGTTTCTCTAATCAACATCAGAAGAATGCCGGAGCAGTACCCTACCAAACGGGCCACGGACCACGCGCGATCTTTCCTTCCTCTTCCTTGGTCCTATCCTCTCCCCTTACACACACACACACACACACACACACTCATGCACATGCACTACTTCACCATACTTTTCGGGAGTTAGACCAGTCAGGAGCTTAGAATTTGTGCCGGTTGCGAAGGTGCTCCGCTGATGGAGATACCTGGTTGTGAAAACCCCCCATAGGCTTACGTATAGGTCGGTGCAGGATCTCGCCAACCAGCGGGGGTAGATCACCTCCTCCTGCAATAAAACAAGCACTACACTTACTAATGTCCTTAGTAGTTGTCGTGCCCGAAATCGTCAACCAATCGTCCTCAACAGTTCCCTCTCGCCCGCCATCCCCACCGTCGTCCTTGGCCCGTCTCGTCCACTGGCATCACTACTGCTGCCACCGCCTCCATCGCACTCCCGAACTCGCCGCCGCCCTCGCATCACCTCCTCCGCTCCCGCCACTTCCACCCCTTCATCAAAATCAACACGACCGCCCGCGCCATCACACCAATGCCGCCAACATCTCCATCACCGCCGCCCCACGTTCAGCCCCCTCCCTGCTTCCCGCCCCTACCGCCGCCTTCTTTGGCCGCCCCCGCTATCGCTACCGGGCGGTTCCGTCTCCGAATGGGCGAGCACGTCAACCTCTCGTTACAGAACCAACCCGCGCGCGAAGCTCTCCTCATTAGCCAACTCCGCAGGCGCGACAGGACGGATTACGTGTCACCAGCACTCCTCCTTTCGATGCGTGTGAATCGCGTCTTGGTACCATTTACGTCTTGAACCACACAAATTATGTTTGTGAATACGTACAAATAAACACGTTTGTACAACGCGTGCCAGTATTATTTCGATTGTATTACTAAACATTATTTAATTATAACCTGTAGAAAAACTTGAGAACGAAATAGAAAAGCGTTTCAAGGTGAAAAGATAAAATACTGCTCGAAACGCTACACTGTCGCCTCGAAAGTAATAATTGATTGATTGATTTTTTCGTGTTTCCGGGCGCGTCAACTGCTTCGGTCTTAGTCCCGTAAGTGTAGTGCATGTTTCTTTCTCGGGAGATGGCTGTGATCTTCCCCCACTGGATGGCGAGATCCGGCTCCGATCTACCGTCGGCTAGTGGGGTTTCCCCCTAACCAGGACTCTCCCACCAGCGGAGCACCGCCCCAGTCGGGACAAGCTCTAAGCTCCCGACCGGTCTCCCGGAATATGTGGTAGTGTAGTGCATGTTAGTGTAAGTGTGTGTGTGTGTAATGGGAAAGGATAGGACAAGGAATAGAAAGGACAGATCGCGCGCGGTCCGTGACCCGTTTGTTAGGGTACTGCTCCGGCATTCCCCTGGTGTTGATCGGAGAAACCACGGGAAACTACCGATCAGAGCAGCCGGCCGCTAGAATTTTCCTCCAGACAGCAGCTGAATTTGACCTAGCTGAAAAGCTAGTGTCGAAAATCCTGCCGCCGTGGGGAGTGGAAACCTAGGACCTCCCGGTTAGAGGCGCTGCAGTGACATCAGTTGATGCACTGAGCTACCGCTCCCGGTGAAAGTGATAATAGATGGCTGACGATTCTTCAATGAGGCAATTAACGATGCGGTTGTTCGGCGAGTGCGCGTAGTTGAGCAGGCGCGGATTCCTCGCGTTTCGCCACTTCCATCGCGCGGAGCATCGTGGGCGAGGTGCGTAAGCGAGCGCGCGTAAGACTCGCAATGCGCGGCGCTGGCAGCTACCTCCGCCACGCCCGCATTCCTTCCCCGCAAGCGCCTTCACGCGTGCTTGTAAAACAGTAGGGACACGTTTGAAACTTTCTGGTAAATATTTATTTAAAACACATAGCAGGTATTTAGATTATTTCAGTTCTTAATTGAAGACTGAAACAAATGAATGCAAAGGAATGTAAACCCTTTGGAAGGCTTTCAACTAAATATAAACGATTAATATATATATATATATATATATATATATATATATATATATATATATATATATATATAGAGAGAGAGAGAGAGAGAGAGAGAGAGAGAGAGAGAGATAAGCGAATGTACGTATATGCGTGGCACATACGTACATACAAAATCTAGACAATCGATTTCGCTGAAATTATCACATTTTGTTTTTTATTATTAATGGGAGTGTAAAGAGCTAGGAGTGTGGGAAATGGGAGTGTTTGTATTAAATGCGGGAGCGTTGATGGTGGTTTATTCGTTTATGCCAGCTCAAGCATCCCCCAACTCTACACGGACCAGCTGTACTGTGAAGGATTAAGCGGTCTTCACTCCATCCTTCTGCCCCTGCGACTGAAATATCGGCCGGAATTATTACTTGAATCTCGGATATGTAAATCAAATTTCTCCAAGATAGTGTCATAACGAACGCATGCCCACATTTGAAGGAAAACGTTTTAACAATAGGATACTTGACAACCATGTCCAAACCTGGACATAGAACAAATCCATTCTTGCGACAAAATCTTTAATGTAATAAACTTTTCGCTCAGAGGAGCGTAAAAGTTATTAACCATCACGTGGTGGCCAAGGATGCGTGATGCGTAATAGACTGTAATAGTAAAACATTGCCGGGTCCACTAGTCGTAAGTAAAAATAAATCGCGACTTTGACCTACATGATCTACCATATTATTACTATTAATAACAATAATTATAATATTGTATTTTATTATTATTAAGAAGAAGAAGAAAAGGATAAAAAGATGAAGAAGACGAAGAAGAAAAAGATGAAGAAAAAGAAGAAGAAGAAGAAGAAGAAGATGAAGAAAATGGAGAAAGAAGAAGAAAATGAAGAAGAAAATGAAGAAGATGAAGGAGAAGGAGATGAAGGAGAAGAATAAGAAGAAGATGAAGGAGATGAAGGAGAAGAAGGCGGATGCGAACAAGAAGAAAATTTAGCCAATTATGAAGTTAAACATGCTAACACTCTTAGTACATGATGTCAAACGCTGCAAACGCAATTGCCGCGAGAGCGCTAACCACGCAGTGCGCGGAGGAGCCGTCCGGGGCCAAGCATTGGAGATGCCGCCGGCGTCGGCGTCGTCGCTGGGCACCGCGCCCCCCCTCTCCCACTGCACACGCAACGCGTTACGCACCCGCACGCACGTGACGACGACGCGAGCACGACCGCCCCCTCCCCCCTCCCCGTCTCTGGCCACTTGCGGAACACACGCGCCAAGGACGATGACTGGACGCGGGAGGAAGGAAAGATGCGAGCACATTTTGACACACGACTGAATCACTGTTCTTCATTTCGGGAAGCGGCACAATCATTTAGGCGCTTTGAAAGCACCATTCCGCACTTCCCGATTCTTATATCGACGCCTTTCAATCTACCCTGGGATGAATGGGATATATGGATCCCACCCAACATCCGTCTTCAAATTATTTCCATACAACAGCTTGTAATAGAAACGAGTCAACTGCTCGCCGAGAGCAACGTTTAGTAGAAGATATACTAATTTTGTATGATAGGAAAGAAGTGTTTATGAAGGAAACTTCACATGCTTTTCCATTAGTAAGGTTAGGCTTATCTTTTGCAGAAACTATCAACTACTCTTTTGCCGACTTCTTCTGAAATTCTCTGCTAATACATAATAATTCTCTGCTGTACTTCCCTATGATTTCTGTACGCTACTGTGTGTAATGAGAGAGGAAAGAATAGGAAGGAAAGATCGCGTTCAGTTCGTGGCGAGTATGTGAGGGTACTGCTCCAAAGTCGCCTGGTATTGATCACAGAAACCGCGGGAAAATACCAGTCGGAGCAGCCACCTCCTATAATTCTCCTCCCGACAGCGACTGAATTCGCACAAGTTATGGATTCCAGATGTAGAATACGACCTAGTTACAGAAACCAGATGCTGAATTCGAACTACACATTCGATGTAGCTAGTGTTAAAAATAAGCCATGGTCGGGAGTCGATCCTGGACCTCCCGGCCGGAGACCACTGCAGCGGCAAGTGGTTGCTAACTTCTTGTCTATCCGGGAGCGCCGCGTCCTTGGCACATGTACCGACGTTTCGGTCGCCATGCTGCGACCTTCCTTAGAGCGAAATGAAGCTGGGAGCGCATTTCGCCCTGAGGAAGGTCGCAAAACAGCAGCTGAAACATTGGCGTCCACCTGAGCTTAGGACGCTGCGGCTCCCGGATAGCCAAGTTAGTTGCAGACACCGACCGCGGGAGTCTATGCTCTCAACATTTGTTGCTGTGAGCCATCTCAGGCGGCACGTGGAGCGTGGAGCGTGGGACGTGGCGCGGAGAGATCCAACGGAGGGACGAGACGTTCGCTTCCTTCGTTACTGGAGCGCGGGGGCGTGTCGCCGCCCCTCCCCCAACATAACAGGTGGTCAGGAAGAGCGAAACCACCGCGGCGCGCGCTCCCTGGGCGTCGGACCACATCCTCCCTCCCCTCCCCTTCTCCCCTACCCCTTCCTTCCCACCCACGCCCCCCTCCCCTCCCCCACGCGCGCGGACAGAAGCTTTCTTGGTTTGGGGTTGCGTTCAAATGTTACTCCACTCCGCAAATAAAAATATGCAAGCTTTTTGCGTTTTGTTTTTTCGGCGTGAAGTAACGCCGCCTCCGCCGCCTGTGTTACGTGCGCGGGTGGGAACCGCCGCTTCCACGTGTTGCGTCGCGGCAGTAAAGCGCGGCCGTGGATTGCGAACTTCCTCCGAAAGGGGGAACTTCTCTCCAGAGATGAATATCCGAAATAACAAGTTGGATAATGAGGTCGCTTGGAAAGACGGAATAGGCATCGTCAACTGAATAAATGGCCCCGCTCGAACTGTTTTGAGGTAAATAAATAATGGAATCGTTTTTGAATAGGCGTATGCAAAGTGTCGATACAGTTTATTCAAGTAATGAATTATTTCATTGTCATCTATACAATTCATTTTCAGAAATTTAAATATAAATATCACTGTTTTTTACCTGATGATTTCTTCTTACCGAAAATTCTTAGCGTGCAGCTTTTTCCATTAAAATAGTTCATTTGCATCAAACATGATGTTATTAATTAATAATTAAATGTATTACAAAAATGTAATAGAACCATCATGCATTGGAAAATACGTTTTCCTTCTCACTTTGTGTCTTTATTATGATTTCAAGTGAGTTTCTAAGATGTTTTCCAATACAGTGCGCATCTCTAGGTGTAAATCAATGTTGAAATAAATCACTTTGTGATGCGGTTGTACATTTGTTGACATCACAGAAAATGTAAATGACTTCAATAGAGATATATCCAATGCTAATATCGCATTGAATTGCAGTTAAGGTTCTGTACAGGAAACCTGCTTGCTTTTACCACTCCGTAGAACAGGAAAGACCTAGGTACGATGCAAGTAACACACAGTCAGCTTCCTTATTAAGACGCTTCTTCCTGCACTGAACGATCCTGCTACTAGGTGCAATAGGCGTTTACGGTATTACACGCTGAGTATGAGTTCCCGATTCCTCATGCTCACATAAAGAACTCTAGCGCTTCACTTCCCCTCGCTTTCTCCCTCAGCCGGCGCGCCGCCACGCCCCCCCCCCCCCCGCCCCGCCTCGCCCCGCCCCGCCCCGCTCCAACCCGCCCCGCTCCAACCCGCCCCGCCCAACCCGCCCTGCTCCAACCCGCCCCGCGCCAACCCGCCCGCGCCAACGCCGCCGCCCGCGCCAACCCGCCCCGCGCCGCCACGCCCCGCGCCGCCACGCCCCGCGCCGCCGCCCCGCCACGCCCCGCGCCGCCCCGCCCCGCCACGCCACGCCCCACCGCCCGCCCCACCCCGCGCCGCTCCGCCCGCCCCGCCCCGCCCCGCGCCGACCCACCCCGACCTGCCCTGCCCCGCCCCAACCCGCTCCGCCCCACCCCGCTCCGCGCCGCCCCCCGCCGCACGGCGTTGAACCCATAACTCCACGGAGCAGCAGTTCCTCGTCGCTCCTAAATCACATCGTTCGCAACGCAAACACTCGAGCTTTCCACTCCCAGCAATGAAACCGCGTTTATGTTAGCTCGCCCGCGCAGAAACAAAGGTCTCCGCTTGTAACGGAAGGGCACCGCTTCGCTGGAGCCTTGCTGGAGGCCCTCATCAAACGGAGGTAGGAAAAGAATGGCGACCGCGTGCGGCTTCCGTCTGCGCTGGGAGGCTCACGGCATGCGGTACAAGACGAGGACTAATCGCATTTCTAGACCCCTTTCTCCATTACACGTCACTTAAGACATATTTTGCCAAGAAGTAAATATAATATGCTAGAAGGTGAACGATATTATACACTAGCTTTAATGATACAATAAATAAATTCAATTGATTTCGTGACGAACTATTTACATGCTTGCCAGATGGCTTCCTCTTGCCCAAATCATGTACAACAATTCCCCAAACAGTCAGGTTTAACATACCGATATTAGAAATTGACCATATTTTCGAAGTGTAATGTTTTATTATGTAAGTCTACGGAGCCCCTTTCAAAATTTTTCAGGGGGTCACTACCTCTCCTTTGTGTGCATCCATGGTTTTAATGCTACGATTAATTTCAATTTATTTGTTTGAGAATTTGGTAACTTATTTTTAAGCTTTCTGAACGTACGTCACAATATTCTGAATAAGAGAACATTAAGTTCATTTAAATGACATTTCAAAATGCAAGCCATACAACCATAGAGCAAATGAGTGCAATACAATCATAGGCGAACCCCAAGCTTGATTGCCAACCCCTTTTTGCTTGTTTTCATCCCATTTCGAAATTTCTATGCAATTGTTAAAATAGTAAAGATCCGTTTCCTGCCCTTACTTCATTGTTTGTTTACATTTCTTACAAAAACATGTTCTGCACCTAAGAATGACAAGATATCAACTGAACTCTTAAGTTTTACAAGACAGCATTTTGAAAGTTTAGAAGTGTTTAATACATTAGTTCACAAAAATTCTAATGGAACCATGATATTTTATTCACAGAAGAATTTCAACAAGTCTGATTCGGAAACATTTTTAATAAGTCGTAGATCTGACAAAATAGTTCGAAAATGTAAAAACACACTTTTTACTGAAAATGTCGTTAGAAGTTCCCCTAATCATTCTGAGGCCGGAATTTATTACTTTCATGGAAGAAGGAGATATTGCCCGTTTTTTGCGATCCGACCCGTCTTCCGAGCGGCGGGTGGAGCGGGGGGGGCGGAGAAACTCGACTGGCGCGCAGATGCACATCGGACCGTGGCTGCTGTTATGTCTGCGCGACCGAACGCGCCCAGCGCTGTGGGGCGTGACGCGGAACCGCCGGCCCCAGGGTGCATGTGTTACGCCGTCCTCGCACGAAAGCCAGGACGTAAAGGGACTTTTTTGTCGGAAAATAGAAAAAAATGGAGGAAAGGGCGAAAGGAGGAAGAGAAAGGGAATTATGGGTGGAAATGAAAGGAATTTTATGGACAAGAACGTGTTGTGTTTTTAGAATAGTGTGGATATGGATGAATGTCAATGTCCGGTGTGGTCTTAAAGATTATCATCTAATAAATTGTTATTGCTCGGTCTGTATTTTACATCCTACAGGGCAATCTAATATATAATATTCACTAATACATGCGTATTTTGGATTCTGAATTCGTTACATATGAAGCGTACGTATTCATTCAAATACACGTTGAGGAACTTTGGTATGTAATACAGTACAATTGCAACTCGGAATGTACATTAGGAAGGATCTCTCTTGGGTAGTGACGCGGATGGAAATTAGATACTCTGTGGTCGGGGATAGCGATGTAGTTGGGATAGATTTATGAATAGATTTGTGGACAGGGTGAAGATTTGAATAAATATGGGGATGGAAAAGGGGATTGAGAGTTTGGGCAGCAACTGAGCCGAGGCCTAGGAGTATGAGAACAGGAGGCAAGACTCGTTGGATAGGAGATGTGCGTCACGGGATGGGGACATGGGACGGCAAAGGGGACAAGGTCGGGGGATACGGCGGCGGGGAGGGATGGCGACGGTAACAGTGACAACAAGGGCGACAGCAATGGGCATAACGCCAATCGATAGAAGTGGTAGCAACTCGGTGATTACGTCAACATCGGTCGTGCCTGTGACCAGTATTGGAAATAGTAAAGGAGCCCCACAACGAAAAAGTGGTCAACATAGGTGGCAACGGTAATAGCTACAGTAATCCAATCATCAATATTTATGTCCCCATCTGTTACAATAATGTTAGATAACACTAAGTAATGGGAACGCTACAACTACGGCAACAGTAGTGCCAATATCAATTATAACGTTGATTGCAACTTTTAACCTTGGACCTTTGTTTCCTTTTGTATTTCACTTTTTTCCCTTCTCTAATAATAATAATAATATTAATAATAATAATAATAATAATAATAATAATAATAATAATAATATTAATAATAATAATAATAATCTTTATTATCACCTATATCATTTTAGTAGTATACATACCTTTTGCGGCTCTCACACACAATCTTTATAAATGAGGGCTCTAAAGAAAGAGAATTTCACGGAGATGTGACGAATTGTACTTTGACTTTAAAAATATGAAGGATTCGTTTAAAAAACGCATCCAAATATTCATATCAAATGCAACCAGCAATACATTGCCGCATTTCTTACTATATCTTTAAAGGACTCCTAAACAAAGCGTTTTAGGGGCTTAAAACCTAAAATATTGAGGCCAAATGTCTCACATGAACGTTCATCACCCTCGTATTCTACAGGAATAGATCTTGAACATTCTATTACATTTTTGCTGGTTCGACGCTTCTCAATTCTGTCCCACCTGTTCAGAGCTTTGACAATCTGTAATTGTATGTAAAATTAAACTAATTATTTGATATTCTTTGCGATTGAATTACACGAGTGTACCTCTCCACTCGGTAATAACGTAAAATAAGAATAATTTGTTTGGGCAAGTCGCGGCTCGTGGTTTTCTAAATGGGGTAGGCTGCAACTGTTTAATTGCTTGGGGGGGGGAGTGCACCGCAGCACAACTATGTTAACGTTACATACTTATAATATTTGGCTTACCTTAGTTTATTTGTTTGTAAATGAAGTCAGCTCTCCTCTCTTTCTGTTCTGCAAAGTAGTATATAACGAGTTCATTGAAGTTCGGTGATGACAATAACTCCTTTTCAATGGAACACATTGCCAACGCACACAGTCGATCTTCTTTCATTGTGTTTCGAATGAAGGTCTTCACCCTTTTGAGAGTAGAAAAGCAACGGTCTGCTTCACCAGTGGTCATCGGGATGGTCACAATAATCTTAAGGAGCTTGACACTTTCTGGAAAAACTTTTGTTAAATTGTTCTCATAAATAAAGTTCAGCAAAATTAACGCTCCCGATGCCCCTACAAAATCTGCTCGACTGTACAGTACTTTTAATTCGTGGCGTAAATCGATAGTTTAAATGATACAAGTCAACAGCAGTTTTAAATTCTTTTTCTGGAAATGCTTTGCTGTGTTGTGGAAATAATGATGGCTCAAACAACTTTGCCACCGAAAGATGATCGCTGAAAAGAAAACGGTCCTTGATTTGCGTTATTATGATGTCGCAAACTTCTCTCGCACACACTTTTCTTGGCTCTGTAAAACGCACGTGTTTTGCCGATGGTTCTTCTTCTCCCCAGTGTCGAGTGAAACTCTAATTTCTTGTATGGAACAAACAAATTCAGAAACGTACTTCAGCGTTTTCACTGAATCTATATTCTTCTGCTGAAGTTCATTGAATAAAATATCGCAATGAGGCATGACTTTGTTAAAGGAATTGTAGCCAGAAAAGGAAATCGTCGTCCTGCAAGAAACATTTAAGCCCCATGGCCTTATTAATTGTCTTGTAGTCGCTACTTTCACATTCAATAATTGTGTTTAAACACACTAAAATTTCTTCTCTGTATTTGTATACAGTGGTAACGCACCGCGACTTGAAATTCCACCTGATGGACTGGGGACAATTGGGAATGCGTTTCTTCACCACTTCGTCAAGGACTGCAGTTCGTTTAGGAGACTGAGAAAAAAATGTTGAGACTCTTTCCAAGTTACTAATAAAAATTTCACTTGCTTATTTCCGGTAACGCAACGTTCAACAACCAAATTTAATTGGTGGGCGTAGCAGTGAATAAAGAGGGCTTTCTGATATTTTTCTTTTATTTTCACTTGCACCCCATTGTTATGACCACTCGTGACGGGAGCACCGTCATAACTTTGAGCAATAAGTTTTTCAGGAATCTCATGTATCTTCATTTTCTCAAGAATTGTGAAGATGGCATCACTTTTGCCTTCTGCGTTGTGTCTCTGAGGTTGAACGAAGCTTACGAATCTTTCCTCTGTTTTCCCCATTATCTCATATCTCAAAATAAAAACCAGTTGTGATAATGTGGCACTATCAGTGGTTTCATCAGCTTCAGTTTTGTCTACGTTTTTCATTAGGACTTGGTTTTTAAATTAAGTATTTGTATACACATTCCGATAAGGGAGTAGCGCTCCTACCGCGTATTTGAACAACTAGTTAATGCTCAGTGCTTCTCACTGAGCTGCATAGTATTGCTATCTGGTGAGCACGCCGTTCTTCAGACCCTACGCCCACCCAGGCTTCGGCCGCGCCCAGGTCCTGACCCTTGAAGGCTGCCAGGCCGCAGCCTTCGTCCGCCCGTAAGCCTGTGCAGCGAATGCATGACGTCACGCCCTCCTCGTTTTACACAGGGGCTTATGGCAGAATGAAGTGGGAGCCTAACGCTTTTCTCTTCCCTGTCAACAGCTTCAAATGCGTTACGAACGAGCGTTGTAGCACTATCATATAAAAATTTTGATATGATTATTACATAATATAACTCACAAATCCATTATTAACAAATAAATACATTTATAAATATTTTTTACATTCTTTTGGGCGGCGATTTTTGTAGGGAAGGCTCCGCCTTACAGCCTTTAATGACGAGCCGCGCCTGGTTTAGCCCATTGAATTGCTATTAATTACAACGAGATACATAGAACTAGTGACGGAGGATAAGAAGGTCTTGAAGAAAAAGATATATCACAGGCTTAATATGAAAATGGCAAAATAGGGAAGAGGGTTTTTAACATGCGAGAGTTCTCCCATGGGTATGCTAGTTATTGTTGTTGTCATTATTATTATTATTATTATTATTATTATTATTATTATTATTATTATCATCATCATCATCATAATCATCATCATTATCATGAGAACGGATTTCAATACTGCTAACCATTTCCAAGCAAGCAACATTTTTTGTTAGAAATGTCTAGAAAAACTCAAGATCACTAATGCAGAAATAATTTACGTCATAAAGAAGTTACAAAGGGAAATGAAACTTACATTGTCAAAGAGATGAAAGAGTAAATAAAACTTCCCTCTGAATGAGATCTCCAATTCATCTAACTAAAAACATCAAATATAAAACTGGGAAGACAAAAAAGTAGAGGGAAGGACACAGACCTGTAGAGACTACTGAAATATAAAAGGAAGGTTAGTTTCAATTTTGATTGGACCAACATTTCTGAAGGTTCACGGACATTCTGAATCCAATTCGAACGGTCAGTCTCCCTTTATTCCTTGGACTCTTGCCAACCTTCTTCCATATTTTCCTGATGGCATAAGGTAACCTATTATTACACGAGCTTGTAACGAGTGCGTGCAGATATTGTAGTCTCTAGCAGACATTCAAATGAATTTAAAACCACAATAAAACAGGCTCTCCATCTGGGAGCTATATCCAGTTGTTTACATTTGAAGCGGAAGATCTAGAGATAACATCCGAATGCCCCGATAACATCAGCGCTCCGGGTGGACGTGCAGGTGACTTCTTGATCGTACTTCATGGCAGCCTGCCTCTTAGCAGCACTAATTGCAGCCTCTAATAAAGAATGTGCTCAATAAAATTCACATTGCATTGCCGTAATTTACCTCTTAAGTCTTGTCTTCAACAGTCATGCAAAAACGTGTTGAACTCCGTCAGTAATTGAAATGAGTTGTAGACTAAAGTTCAACAAGTCTGCCACGTGCCTTATTCAAATCTACGGAGTAACCTTCATGGTTTCTAAATAAAAACGTCACACATTGTAAGCGACTTAGTCACGCTAAACTTTTCTTTCGACAGTTGAAACTAAGAAAACACGTGGTTAGATTTTCTCCAAACATTGCTTATATTATTGTATTTAATTTCAATTTCTCGTATAACACCATTCGTAAGAATATTGACAATCCAAACGTGGCCCCTAGAGTTGCTACAAATAAAATAATTCTTTATTACTTTAATGAATAGACAATTATAAATAAATTGCGCGGTTAACAAAGAAAATACATGGTCTACATACTTTTTCACACATATAAGCAATTATTTCCACATTAAACACAGTGATAATGGAATATAAAGTATAATACTTCTTCCTGCTTCGTATCGAGTGAAGTATCTCCATTGTTTATCCGAATCCATTGTAATTGATGTTTCTCGCACGGCTGAGAAACTTACATAAATTCTTAAATCCTCCTACATTCTGTTATTTCACAAAGGCAACACGAAGTGATAGTTACGTTTTAATTGTCTTTCAATGTCAGTTTTTCCTGAAAAAACTCAAGCTTGCTTCCTGGACGAATACAGAATACCTCGTTGTTGTAGAGTTAGTTGTAGGAACCAAATGGCAACTGATACGACGAAAATAAAATACGAGTGTACGCAAGCACAAGTTATTTTTACATTTACGAAAGATCCTCTCAATTAGTTTGCTACGCAAGGTTATTCAAACGCAGAGCATCAACACCCGGTCATCAAAACCCATTGTTCTCTTATTCCATTGTCATTAGAACAGAAACCATCTGAAAACGCTGAGAACCCCGTTCTTCTTTCGTCAGAGTTGCTAAGAAATCAGCGAGTCTTCAGTTTTCTCGCGGAGGTGGCGGCTACGCCAGCTTATCACAGCCGCCTCCAGCCTTCACTCCGCTGAGCCGCAGCGCTTTCGCGCCCGCCTCGCGGGGTGGACTACGAAGCATCCGATGGGCTCGACGACGTCTCCTCGCCCGATGGCTGACGCACCTGATTTTGTGCAGAGCTGGCCCGCGGCAACGGCCTCCGAGATCACCTCATGCCGCGATTGCGCTGCGAGGCGCTTTTGAGGAGAAGCTTACCCGAATGGCCGCCAGGGGCGTTGCGCCCTCGTCGCGAGATGCGCACGCGGCGCTTCCTGCGCTCACGCCATTCACCTCTGCGTCAGCCAATGAGGGACGAGCTTACAATAAGAAATGACAGTTGAATAGTAACAGTAATAATAATCCTCTTCCACTACAGAAACTACTACGAAAGTATAAAAACATTTTCTATCCGAAGTGGGTCGGTCATTTGTCATCCGATTCCAGAAATAATCACCCAAATGGGAATGCGATTCTAAATAAATTTTCGTAAAAATTCAATATTTCTGTGTAAGAATGTCTGTTGACAATTGAGTAAAACTGACAAATTCTTCCAAAAGTTTCTACAATGGAATTATGATCAAGATCCCTAACACAGGTAACAATTGAAAATAAAGGAAAGGGGGTTGTATTCAACTCTGTAAGAACTTTCGTAACACGTGCAAGAATATTGCACCCAAATTTCAAATGCAATACCTAGCAGTACCTACGTCTAATGACTAACCAAGAAAGGCATTCTATTGCGTATAAAGTACTGTTACGAAGTCGTATCATTACCATATTATGGTCATGCTTTGAAATACAGATTGTTAGTTTTTTTACGTGCGCATATTTTGCAGATACCTTGAGTGTACTTTATGAGATAAAGTTTTGCCTGGTTAATTTTAACGTTAATATGTTGTATTTTCTTTTTTGTATGCAAACATACTCTAGAACTTGTCACGACTATCTGAACTTCATAATATAAAAAACCTATAAATTTGTAACGATCTTGCGAAATTGTATCGAACTTAGGATATTGCGAAAACTTAATTTAAAAATAAAAAAAATTATAAAACATGGCTTTTATTAGAAAACTAAAGAATTTTCATACACACAACAGCACTCACATCACTCTGAAGATGCGATCCTGTGGTTAGAGCCAGAGGAAATTTATTGAGTCGCAGCTGTTGGAAGCGGAGGTATTTGAAACCAACGGGTGCACCTGACTTATGGCGTCCAGCTCAGTGCACTAACGACACCTGGTTAGCCCTGAGTCGGCGGGCCAGTAATATCCAACTAAAGTGGTCTTAATACCGCATAAATCAGTTAGTCGACCTGCGCGAAATGCTGTCTCTTCCTTTCTGGGCAACACCGAAACAATATGTTACACAGCTCGCCATCCATCCACGTCAAGTGAAAATTTCTTGCTTGCACGAAGACATGTATCCAGACTAACCTGTGTGTACGTGTTTATTTATTTATATATATATATATATATATATATATATATATATATATATATATATAATTGGGGGAAAATGGGAAATGTCACCAAAGAGGTTGATATTCTAGATCTATAGCGCCTACAATGCTTCATTCGATACTGTTACTTCGACTGTATTAAATTCGTCATTATCCGAGTTTTATGGGATCAATACCCTCTCCTCGAATAGGAAAAAACATTGATTACAGGACAGATTATAAATGAGTAGATGAGTTTACCGCAGTTACTGAAATACCACTAAAACCGCGTGTGGCAATTACAAACTATAAATAATATTTGACGAGCGAACACGAAAGGTAACGTAGTGTCCGAATTTCCAGATATTCTTAGAATTGGTGAAATCACGTACCAGCACAAACCCACCTCGCATGACGCACACCCGGATGATTTTGTTGTCTCTTTTCCAATAACTGCTTCGGTTTACTCGAATCCTTTGTTAACCGAAACAGATAATTAAGAGTCTACTCTAAAAATCAATCACTTTGCACTTCCATGGCCCCCTGGAGCTGTAGTTAGAAAAGCATATTCCTAAGCTAAGCAACGCCAAAAAGAGCAGGTGATCGCAGCGTATCTTCAAGGTACTTATAAATCAAAAAACATCTGTGACTTAGCAACGTTATACCCTACGTTTTCAAATTGAGCGTAATGTATTAGGAATTTCACGCACACTGTGGGCCTGAAAGCTAAGACAAAATGAGCTAACGAGCGGAGTGCCGACCCCCGGGCAACACTGACCCGAAAAACTTCGGCGCGAGATTTCACTCGTCGCTTGTACAAGAGCTTACTGCAGCGTCTCTGCGAGCGATCACATTTCAAACGATTCAACACAAAGCGACCGATCTCGTTTCTGTTCCTTTTCTAGTTTTACAAATCTGTCTATTCCGAAGACGCTTCTCCATCACGCTCTCAAATATTGTGTTCAACGGAATTTTCGTTAAACTGTCTCCGACACCATTGAATCCTACCTAAAACTACAAGGATGAATGTGAATACTTCTGAAAGGTCATCTGCCTCATCGTTATATAATTGACCATTATCGTCTTCGTCGACATAGTCACATTTATGTGAATGCAATATTGCGTATAAACATGAAGAATGCTTGTTTATTACTGAGTGAAAGCACAAATCAGCGGTACTTTTATGAGTTTCAGGAGAAGTGCGCAGTAGTGACGATTGTCATAGAGGAGTACCGCGCCGGGAGACAGGGGGAAAGCCATTAGTGAGCACCTTATACGAAGGGTTTTCGTAACGTGACAGCTGAGGGTATTCTCTTAAAGATGGAATATGGCACGACATTTTGCGTCTTTCTCGCTCTTGCCGCAAGATGTCGCATGATAGCGACTGCATGAAGGAGTTCAGCAGATCAAACGACTCTAGCGGCACGATCGAGAAAGACGTGAAAAGCCGCGCCATATTCCATCTTGAAGATAATACCCTCAGCTGCCACGTTACGAAACCCAAGTATAGCATGTGGAGTGTTGGGGCCGATACAGTCGATTGAACATTTTGGCACGGAGAATCCACGATTGCGTATTTGGACTCGCGCAGTGGCCGGGTGCCGCGCCGTGCTGAGGTGTCATGTCGTGATGTCAAAGGCGGCCAAAAGATTGATTAGGAATTCCGGGCGTGCCAACGGTCAATAGTACCGAAATTATAATGCATACTTTTATCACGGGTGGTGGTGGTGGTGGTAATCTTCCTCCGCTTACTAGCGAGATCAGGTGCCGATCTACACGACGGATAGCGGGGCTTTCCCCAATTAGGCATCTCCCATTCGCGTTGCACCGCCTGAACCGACGAATTCTACGCTCTCGACTCGTCTCCCGGCATGTGTGATGGTGTAGTGAATGTGTCTGTGCATGTGTGTGTAAGTAAGGGTTGGGGATAGGACAAGAAAGAGGGAGGAAAGATCGCGCACGGTCCGTGATCCGTTTGTTAGGGTAGTGTATTCCCCTGCTGTTGATCGGAGAAATCACGGAAAACTCCCGATCATAGTAGCCGGTCGCTAGAATTCTCCTCCAGACAGCGACTGAATTCGACCTAGCTGACATGCTACAGTCGAAAATCTTGACGCCTTCGGGAGTGAAATCGTAGGTCATCCCGGTCAAAAGCACTGCGGTAACATCTATTAACGCCCTGGACCATAGGCGTAGTGCAACCCAAGGAGTGCGTAGTGTGATCCAATTGATTGATTGTTTGATTTTTTCGTGTTTCCGGGCGCGTCAACTGCTCTGGTCATTAGTCCCGTTAGTGTAGTGCATGTTTTTCCTCGGGAGATGGCGGTGATCTTCCCCCGCTGGACGGCGAGATTCGGCGCCGACCTAACGTAGGCGAGTGGGGTTTCCCCCTAACCAGGACTCTCCCACCAGCGGAGCACCGCCCCAGCCGGGACTAGCTCTAAGCTCCCGACCGGTCTCCCGAAGTGTGTGGTAGTGTAGTGCATGTTAGTGTAAGCGTGTGTGTAAGGGATAGGACAAGGAAGAGGAAGGACAGATCGCGCGCGGTCCGTGGCCCGTTTGGTAGGGTACTGCTCCGGCATTCGCCTTGTGTTGATCGCAGAAACCACGGAAAACTACCGATCAGAGCAGCCGGCCTCTAGAATTCTCCTCCAGGCAGCGACTGAATTCGACCTCGCTGAAAAGCAAGTGTCGAAAATCCTGTGGCCGTCAGGTCTCGAACCTAGGACCTCCCGGTAGTGTGATCCAAGGTAGTGCGACCCAAGGAGGCGGACTGCGCAGGCCACGAACGATGGCAATTAGAAACCGAGCGCTCGGTACGGCACACGCGGAGGGCCACAGCGCCAGCACGCGAGCGCTCCGGCCGGAAGGTGCCCCGCGCACGTGCCAAGGAACACGCACGCACACACGCACGCGCGGCACGTTCGGGCAGGCACGAGCGCGTTGCTTCACTCTGCATCGACACGGAAAGTCAGGCGATTTCCTTTCGAAGCCGGTTTTGAAAAACGTGCAAGCGAATCCGTTTGCGAAGTCTCACTCTGTGTCTGGATGCGAAGTGTCTTCTGTCTTTTGATGGGCTACGTCGCGGAGGGCCTTGCCTCCTGCGGCTTTTCATTCAAGGAACTCGTAGGTGTTTGCAGAAGCCTACCCTTGTGGAGAAGTACTAACAAATAAAAACGGCCCTTAGAATAATTATCAAAATTATTAATAATATAATGTGGTTGGAATATTGTTATTTGGAGTCAAGCACTGCCTGCCACAATCGGCACATAGACTTCTCTAGCTCCCTAGTTGACTCCACTTTCGGTGTAGGAAAAGAATTTTATCATTTATATTCTACACGTAAGTGTTTAAAACGCTAATTTTCATTGCTCTTGAAAAGGTGCATGCAAAATGTACAAAACGTGGAGACGCAAATAAATATATAAACAACAAGATTCACATTTCCTGATAACTTCTTGAGGATTGATACTGTATGGTTCAGACCTGCATCAAACGTCTCAT
The DNA here is from genome assembly GCA_011170035.1 of Teleogryllus occipitalis. Taxonomy (NCBI): domain Eukaryota; kingdom Metazoa; phylum Arthropoda; class Insecta; order Orthoptera; family Gryllidae; genus Teleogryllus; species Teleogryllus occipitalis. Next base: position 284,927 of record BLKR01001048.1, read on the forward strand.
CTATCAACACCAATAATTATTATAAAAATAACAGTTAATCATATTTTCTTACTTGAATATATCCCCAAATGCTATGAATTATACCACACTGAGGTTCTTGACATAATGTAATATCTATAATAATCCTCTTTGCGTGAAAGTTGTTATTTCATTCTGCACTAATTGATTTATTTGAATTCAAAAGAATTATGACAGTGTATGTGTATGGGTGAACACTTTTGTATGTAGGCTATGGGTAAAGAGGAATATACTGAGTATTGTTCGATCCCCAAGCAATGAGTTAAATCAATAGATTTGCAGCAGTCAGTGATAGTAAGAAAAGTGGTTGAATACAGTTGAATTTCACATCATTTGAAAATATTTATAAGGCATGTTTAACAAATGAAACGTGCGAAGTTAATTTAAAGACTTATTTGAATAAATGGAGAACATTTTCTTCAAAATTATTTTTCGCGCAACACTGGGTGTACACATGTAATAATTCGCATTCGTAACTGTACGTACAGTCTTCGCTCTTTCTCATTACTTTATAAAAAAAGCTCAGTTAAAATATGTTGTCAATTTTATGGTTGGATTTTTTGTTTCTCCAATTAATTATTTGTTTTTTCTTTTGCAGGTAAGTGCCTTCTCCCTTTTTGAACCCATCAATTTCTGTCGGAGAAGATTGAGAGGTGAGTGAGATACACTTAAATTCCTTTCTGGTCGATTCCGTGTATTACAAGACATCAGTGGTTCAAAAAGTGACACAAATTCTTCGATAAAACAGAGGCATTCAACATTATATTCTTTAACTATGATTTTAGACACTGATCTTAGAAACTAATACTGTTAGTACAGTGAAATACATATTTTCTAAAGATAAATATTCAATTCCTTTTTCTGCCTCTTAATTTTAAATAGGAAATTCCAAAAGTGTCCGCGAGTGTGTTTACTGCTGAATAAGAAATTATCTCTCTAGAGCAATGCACACGTTAAGTGATATCTACAGCCCTACAAAGTTGTATTAACTGTATATGTACCATATTCGTACATCTCTTCTATTCACCAAGAAGTTACAATATTAATATTGTCGTACCAAAGTTGGAAGGATTCCAACAATTCTATTGCTAAGACGTGGAATGCCACTTGATATATTAACTAAACATAGGCGGCAAGTACAGAACGTATCTCAGAGAAACATTTTCGCACTATACTTCTGCGAACCTACGTGGTTAGTCTTTCACAAAACTTCAAATGAAGTCGAGAGCTCGATTTGAAAGATATTAAATTAGTTTGTTTGCATGAAATGTTCTAAATGAGAAAAGATTTATCACCCATGATTATAAAGTTCTCCTTTTTTGGAAAATTACAAGCTGAACACGTGGAAACACAGAGAGAGAGAGAGAGAGAGAGAGAGAATAAATGAAGACGGCACGATTTACTGATCGTTAAAGTAAGTATTTTTTAATAAGAGAAATCAAGACATTAGAACCAAGTCGACACAAAATCTATGTAGAACTGAAAAAGTTACATGTCAATAATGAAAACGGACTAATTTATGTTTCTCTATTTCATTATATGGTAAATCCCTATTTTAAAATAGCCTTGGTCACACTCGTTAAATATCACAAGAGAACGGTATGCAATCATCCAAAGCGATGACTTATTCTAACGAAATACTTGTCACGTATCCATTGGAATTTAACCTTCCTGAGTTACTCCCGCTTCCTGCAAGACTAAGTAGAATCACTTAATGCCATGACATTTAAATACGCAAAGAAGGAAGACTTAAATATAAATTTCCTTTCCGGTACTTTACAGCTTTCGATCTGTGTTAACGTTGATAATGGAAAGAAATTTTTCCTACGCCTCCTTTAAGAAAAGATCTTCGACAATATATAATTAATTTATTGTATGCTTAGATCTTAGTATTAAGGAGAAAGAGGTAAGTTTAGAAAAATATTCTTCAGACGTCTCGTTCTCTCGTTTTTTATTTATGCTGATTATTAAATATATTATTTGCTGGTTTATGGTTAATATTTCGAACGAAAACAATTGAAATTTTGAATGATTTCGTTTGTACAGAAAATTAGTAAAACAGTGTAAAATTATTAACAAGAAATTTCTAAAAACTGAATGTTTCTTTTCTGCGTGGCGTTCCGTACGTGATACGCAAAACTGGCCCGCAGATCAATTCAGCGCACCAAAATTAGGTTCGACTCTATTCTGCTCAAAAAATATTCTGACACTGTCTGCTCAATGGCAGAGGCTGTCCAATTCATTTCTCCCCCTGGAAAGAGACTAGTAAGTCATTACAGCTAATTGAAATGTAGTGAGGTGAAGTGAAGTGATTTGAAGGCTTGTGCGGAGAAATTTTACATCATTTGTAAGTATTTCATTGTAGATCAACGAAGACTTCATGGATATAAACTTAAGATATTCTACCACAAAGTTTCCACACATAATTGCAGAATAAGTAACAAATCAAAATACCCCAGTATTTTTATTTATGTCTTTACTTGGTACATAGGACTGCTGACGTTTGGTAGATACAACCCCTCAGGTCTTAAATTTTATTGTCGCAATGGACGCTTAGAATCAACCCACCTTCTTAGGAGCGGTAGCTTTACCCCTGAAGTTGGTTTTTCGTAATGCTATTATTGGTTTATCACCGCATCGTAACCAAAAAGAAGACTGAAAAGCGTCTTAACGATCAGCGTTCACAAGGACGTATGCGTACGATTTAAAGATGTGGGATCTTAAGATGTAGGCTTTTAACAGGTGCCATTAGTTAAGAACAACTGAAACAAATGAGTTCTAGGAAACGATGGCGAATGAACATAAAGCTTGTGTAGAGGTGGGACCACGGGCCCGCGGCTCCTTCAAAATTTTAATTGAGGCCCCGCCACATTACGTAATAAAACATTTTATTTTCTTAATATTTAATCTCCTTTTTTAAACCAGCAATTTCAGGAATTGTTAAACATGTGAAGAATAGGCACTCCAAGCCCTCTGCTAACCATGAAAATGGTTACGCACAAAATCAATTGTATTTATTAACTCAAGTTATAATGTCATCCTTCTTCTTGAAAGTTTTATTTATCCTCTACTCTATTTGTATGTTTTATTTAATATGGATTCATACATAAAAATAAAGCTTAGTGGAAAATGTGGTTCAGAATAGTTGCCCTTCTCTTGTTTTATGTAGCGCACGTCCATACAAATGAGACTCACGCCAATGCGAATACCAATTTAAATACGATTTTTATGAGTATTTCCTGCAAGAAATTAGTATTTCGAAAAATATTGAACGACAAACAATCACACAAGTAATGGACCCGATTGGATATAATGAACGGTCGGCTACTACCTCTGTTTACAAACTGCATCTGTGTCCATTGTTTGTTCCTATTCAGCACAATAATAGCCACAGCGTGGAAATGATAAAGAGGAGTGACGAGTGAGACCTAGGGCTTTCGAGGACGCCCGGAATGCCGAGTTGTCTCTGGCGGCGTGTAAGTGGGAGGGGAAATGCGGGTGTACGCAGGACGCGGCAGTCTCTTGAGTCCATTAAGATGGCGCGAAGCATTGTAGCGAGGTAGACCGCGCTGCCTCCCCAGACACACAGGCAGGCCCGACTGGAACGCCGCCTACAAAAGGAGAGGCAACAGGTTCCACAGCCTCCACTAATTGCTGAAGCTGCGTTTACTTACGCAGTAAAAGGTGAAAAAGTTTCGTTAGGGAATATCAGTGTTTTTTCAGACAGCGTAAATTGATACTTTTCTCTCTCCCTGAGGCTGTTTCTCTCCTCATAATTTTCGTTCTTGGCAAACGGTAGAAATGTATTCCAAGTGATACGATTATTCCAGAAAAAGTTGTATAAGTAATATACTGTGACGGTTAATAGTACACTTACGATATTATGGAACTTCTTTGTTGCCCTGTTATAACAAGACCTAGAATCACTTATAAACCCACAAGAATATAATCAAATCACTCTAACAAAATAAAAACAAAACTGATACTTTTTGTCTTTTATATGTATTTTCCATGAATATTACATTGCTGAATGTTACGATTCGCCTCGGGCAAGAGACAGCAACTGATTTCCACCAAAGCGAAGTACATCTAAAGCCCACGTAGAACTGCTCTCCGAAATACTCCGTAAATGCAAAACACCGAGTTGTTACAAATGTTAACTGTCAAAAAACTCGATATATGCTACGTGCAGCTCAAATCCCAGCTTCAGAAATCGTTACCGAGGCGACACGAAAAACGAACTTCCATTCCATTCAGTGCAAGGCTTTTGGCTATAAATACTGCATCATTGCTTGAATATTATCAGTTCTAATGCAACATTGGTGTAGTGTTGCCATTATACGATATATTGCATGTATGATCATATACATCATAACATTTTAAACAACTGAGGTTTAATGTCTTTATTGGGTTTGTAATTCGAATTCTTGCTTCCCAGCGAAATACCCGGATAAATAATCGAAACCAATTCTTCTATCACACTTGTTTTTGAAGACTCGTCTCTAGAGATTGCACTTAAATTGGGTTTGGGTTTGACAGAATGCACTTAAATTGGGTTTGTTGTTCGGAATAACTGTTAACATTTATTCCATAGTTTGTTGAAGACATCACACCTGCTTTTATGGGGAGTTTCCCAGACGAAAACTTCACGTTTGCCTTTAGGCATAGAATGGGTAGTTACCAGATGCCGATACGCGCAGAAGCAATTTATCCAGATATTTTGTGGATAAGACTTCGAGGCCCTCTGCACTTGCGGGAAGTGTTGCTCCGGTCCCGGAGCGCGCAGCTAGAACCGGAAACCGGAGCAGCTCATTTATCCCAATATCACCATACTTTCTCTCCGAATGCATAACCGCCGAGCTGCGCTAAGTGCGGGGGAGGGTGCGAAAGCAAGAACGGAGGGGTTGCCCAAATCAGGATGCGCTTCGCTACACACGGTGTTACGACTCCTCGTCACATAACACCTCTTTTTTGTTCGCATAGTCGTTTTTTATATTTCCAGTATTATATAGTTAGTAATTAGATAGTTGAAAGTATTTCGACGTGTTCCGTAAATTTCTATGGTTGCTGGAGGTGAGAGAAACAAATTGTGTTTACCGATTGGGTTGTCTTGATTTTGGTGAGATGGATGACTACCATGGCTTACGAAAGGTACCGAAATTATTAAAATTGTAAACGGTTGAGAAGTTATTAGAAGTTGTGACATTCGTAATTTTCAATGCCGGAATTGAACACCAGTAGTTTACGCTCAAGATTGATACAGAAGATAAAATGTATTTATTTATTTTTTGACGCAGTGCATATATTAAAAACGGACCTCTAGAAAAATTTGAATATAAATTAAGAGCTTGTTGTTTGAAAAACTGAGTTAATTAAAACATTGAAGGGAGGTCCTCTTCATGCTACCCTTTAGCTGATGTAATCCACATGAGCATTTAAGTTGTTTCTGGTGATTGTGTGAAACGTGTTGGGGGCGCACTTAGAAAAAACATCAGAAAGACGTAGTAGTTCGCGCTCTTATCCACGACTGGACCAATGGCCTGGAACGAAGAAAATAGAAACGCTGGAGGGCAGAGGTCGGTTCGTGAACGAGTCCAGATCGAAAGGGTTACGGTTAGAATTGGTGAGAGGGCGGGCGGGCGTTCAACGAGAATGCAATGGAACAAGTAGAGGAGAGAGAAAAGGGGGTACAACGAGACATGATCAGAAGGAAAGAGTGTTGGGCTGAAATGTTGGATAGATAGTAAGTCGGAATGAGAGCGAACGGGCTTGAGCGGACGAGATGTGATGCGAGTGCAAGGAGTGTTGGCTGTGAGATGTTCTTCGTGGACGTATAGAGATTCGGAACGCGCTCTTAATGCCTCAGGACATTTAACGAAATTTGATTTACTTTAATTACTAATTTACTCTATATATTTAGCCGGTCCTTTGGGATGATGATTTCTTGATGTTTACTACATTTCCCTAAAATCTTTTTAGAGGAAACAGTTAATTACGAAGTTAACATACATGAATATTTGATCTGGATAAACACAATAAGCCCAAATACAAGGTCGATTGATCAGTTCTGCTCTCCATCACAAACATGTGAGTGAACATTGTAAACTCCTCATATATTTAAGAAAGTTAACCTTTGCGCTCTGCGCCCTCCAAGAGACCTAAGGGCATTTTCCTTCAAATTTTGTATGTTTCCGTTTCTTACTAATATCAATAATGGTGAATAATGACGTAATGATAGGCACTGCTCAATATGCAAAGAAAGATAAAGTAATAGTGAAATGGGGCAAACAGGAGAACCCCAAGAAGAGCTGCCACGAAAACTGTCTGACGTACTATGGTGAGAAGTGAAATATGTGCATGGTTTCTTGAGCTCTGGGATGTCTGTTCTATCTTGTAAACATATTAAGTTGAATTATGAATACATAAAGCAACGAGTGTTTCGGCAAGAATTTGATCAGAAAAATTCGCTCGAGTGTAATGAAAACTATTTGCAAAGGCAAATGCGCTATAGATTTGAGCTATATCTCTCATCGTGCCCTTCATGAAGGAATAGACTTCCTACTGCGACAACAAGGACAACGAAAATATCAATAATTATATTTCCGACTGAACTGTAGACGACGTGCACAGATAGTGAAGTTACATTTAAGCCCAGAAGCAAAACAAGGAGCCATCTCAGCATTTGCTCAAAGGATCAGGGAAACTGGACGAAAAACCTGATCGAGAAGCCCGTGTCATTGACCCAGAAGCTGGGCTACAATACTTGTTACTCTTTTTGTCCTCCACAAACTTCCACAACGATGGGCCGAGAATTGAATCCTCCTCGTAGCGGTGGGTGAAAGAGGTCAGCCTTCGACTCACAGTGAGGGTGAGAAGGCGCAGGGGATGAGTAGGAACGCGGGAGTCGAAACGCCCCAGCCCCCGCCACCGCCCCCTCTGCGCCGCTCGCATTTCCACTTTCTCGCCCGCCGCCACCACCGCCGCCGCCGCCTCCGCCGCCCTCGCCTCCGAGAAAGCGCGCGCGCCTGATTTCAGTTTTCGCATGCGCCGCCGCCGCCGCCGCTCGTTGCGTCACCGCGGCCCGCAAGCGCCCCGACGACGCCCGGGTGGTCATTTATTTGCTCGTTGCGTGGGCTCTGCTCGGCCGCAGCCGTTTGTGTGTCTAGGTCTCAAGGAAACTGGAGCTCTCCGCAGACGCCGACGAAGTTCCGCCCGGTGTCTGCGCTGCACGCCCAATCACATGGCCATGAGTATCTTTTCCATCGACACATTCATAGCGACTCGTGCGGTTTCGATTCAATTCTAAACAACAGCATGAACCATCAATATTTAGACAACATTCACTGAATGGAAATTAAATAATCCTTTTTATACATATAAGGAAACCTGTTTTGAACGATTTAGAAATCGCCATAAATGCAAACCTCGTAAAAATGCTACTAACGAATACGAAGTTGAAATGATTGAAGGCGTTGTCACCAATACTATTTATTTCAATAAGAGCAACTTTCGATGGCTTAGCCATCATCATGTTTTCTGCTGTCTGGAAGTCACTAAAACGACTACAACCAATCTACCAAAGAATACGAAGTTACTGCCGAGATGTCCATCGAACAGATTTAGGCAGAAAATGCACCATTTTGGATAGATTACGCTACATTAATCGTAGCAAGTGGACATACAATCCACGGTATGTGCTACACCAGCAAGCATAACTCGGCAACGATGCATCATACACCTCTAAAACCTGGTTTTCGGTTTTCAGGACTAAATTATAATTATGTTTTGTTGGGCCTTAATCTACAAAATTAGAGTACTTTGAATCTTCTCTAACATTTTCAACGTTTATCTCTTATGGGTGCCCAACTCCGTTGCAGCGGTGGGTAGTCAGAAGCAAGCAAAATAAATGTATGTTTTATGAAAATGACTGTTCACTAGCAAAATACCCGGCGTTGCCATGACTTTCTTCATATTAAATCCTTTTGAACGAGGGAAAAGATCAACTTTGTATAAATCACAGTGTTTAATATTATTTTTGACATAAGTGGCTCAAATTTTAATAAAATACTATAATTTTCTTTCATTTTATTTTAGAACACATTGCTTTTAAATGAAATTTTTGTTATCTTATGCACCACTACTGGCCTCTAGCGAATAAATTAGGTACCAGTTTTGCTGCAGCATTACTGGTCTCTAGCAGAATATACGAGTATGATGAACCACGTGCTCTAAGCGAGAGGCGAAAAAAGGTCGCGATGCGTCTACAAACATTATTTAATTTATTAATTTTCCGCATTTGGGTTGTGTTAATCTTTATAAAACTCTGCGAGGACATTGCGACAATTCTGAAGAAGATCCTGTAAAAATTTCATGTCTATTCATAGCTACTTTTTGTGGTATCGATGTCGGTTACACGTCGTTGAATTCACTTTTATTAGTATAGATTACACCATAAATTGAGCTCGTTTGAAAGTATCAATATTAGATGAGAAGAAAGAGATGATGGGAATGGAATGAGACGAGACAGGAGAGCGGGGTGTGTGACGCTGGGCGCAAGTGCAAGAGCGGGTTGTGCGTGCTGGGCGCTAGTGCAAGAGCGGGGTGTGTGGCGCTGGGCGCAAGTGCAAGAGCGGGGTGTGTGGCGCTGGGCGCAAGTGCAAAAGCGGGGCGTGTGTCGCTAGGCGCAAGTGCAAGAGCGGGTTGTGCGTGCTGGGCGCAAGTGCAAGAGCGGGGTGTGTGGCGCTGGGCGCAAGTGCAAGAGCGGGGCGTGTGTCGCTAGGCGCAAGTGCAAGAGCGGGTTGTGCGTGCTGGGCGCAAGTGCAAGAGCGGGGTGTGTGGCGCTGGGTGCAAGTGCAAGAACGAGGCGTGTGACGCTAGGCGCAAGTGCAAGAGCGGGGTGTGTGACGCTGGGCGCAAGTGCAAGAGCGGTGTGTGTGACGCTGGGCGCAAGTGCAAGAGCGGTGTGTGTGACGCTGGGCGCAAGTGCAAGAGCGGGGTGTGTAACGCTGGGCGCAAGTGCAAGAGCGAGATGTGTGACGCTGGGCGCAAGTGCAAGAGCGGTGTGTGTGACGCTGGGCGCAAGTGCAAAAGCGAGGCGTGTAACGCTGGGCGCAAGTGCAAGAGCGAGATGTGTGACGCTGGGCGCAAGTGCAAGAGCGGGCTGTTTGACGCTGGGCCCAAGTGCAAGAGTTGGGTTTGTGACGCTGGGCGCAAGTGCAAGAGCGCCGCGTGGGAGCGCGAGGGAGAGAGCGCGGCGCGGCGGAAGGAAGCTCGGCTGCGGCGCGGACGCTCGTGGAATGAGGAAAACCCGGCGCCGCGCTCCGCAGAGGAAAAGCTCCAGCACTCGCCAACGCGCAACCTCCCCGTCTCCGCCTCCGCCTCCGCTGGCGATCCACACACATCGAGGTTTCCAGGTCGATTCGCTTCTTTTTCTCCATTACTTTTTTTGCCGGAGGATGTAGACGGCTGCTTCGCCGCGGGGCAGCGTGGCGGCGCGGGCAGCGTCGTCCGTTTCAGGGGGCTGCGAGTGCGAATTACTTCGGAGAACTCCGAATTAGAACGTACCTTCGGAATTTGGGAGGTTTTGGATTCGAGTTGCTGTGGTTGCAACTTTCCACGTCTGCTAAAATGTTGGGTGGTATTTTTATTTTTATTTATTTCGCATTCGCTTTCGATATTCGATGGTGAAACCTTTAGCTCGTCTACCATCGCTGCTCGATGGACGTCGAACCGGAAGGCCCATTTCAAGTTTGTTCTTTAAATAGTGATTCCGGGCGCGTTAACTGCCGTCATTAGTCCCGTAAGTGTGGCGCATGTTTATTTCACAGTCAGTGATATTCCCTCGCTGGATGGCGAGATAAGCCACAGCTACCGAGGTTTTCCCAACTAGGTATCTCATATCAGCAGGCCACCTCCTAGCCGGTGTGTTAGTAAGTGGTGAGGCAAGGATAAGGAAGAGATAGGAAAGATCGCGCGGGGTCCGAACCCCGTTTGTTAGTGGATACTGCTCCAGTATTCGCCTCGTGTTGATCGGTGACACCACAAAAAACTACCGATCAGAGCAGCCGACCGCCAGACTTCTCTCCCAGACAGCGGCTGTACTCGACTTTGCTATGTAGCTGTGTCGAGAATTCTTCTTCTCTCGGGACTCGAATCCTAGGACCGCCCGGTCAGATTGACATCAATTGTTGTCCTGAACTACCTAAGCTGATCCTTCTTCGACGTTTGGGATGGTTGCTGGTCTAATGCAGCCTCAGTTGCGTTTTCCGCTCTTTAGATAGCAAGACAACCCAATTCTTAATGTGACGCTCATCTTTCCGAGACAAATTTTGGTGAGAATATTCAAGAGATAATGCTACAAAGAGCCGCAATTGCGAAACGGCAGGACGTGGATTTTGTTGTATTGGTTGACGTCACGCTCCGAAATAGAATTCTATACGCCGCGTGCATTAATTAGTTGTTTCCGAGGTTTCCTACGATTAACTTCAAGTGGAGGCAGGAGCAGTACCTTAAACAACGGGCCACGGACTGCGCGCGATTTTTCTATCCCATCCTCAGGGTCGGGAGATGAGCTAATTCCCTTTCCTCAGACGACTCGTATTTGCAATCCACGAAGGTCCACTTGCGCCGTTCGTATTCATATATTTCGTGAGGCACTCGTGTAGACGTAATGCGGTAATCCGCTGTGAACCGACAGAGTACGAAGATAGGAGAGGAGCGGCGGGACTCGGTTAGCTGATACAGCAGACACCAAAGTCAGCTCCACGATGTGTAGAAACAATCATAAAATCGGTAATCGACAATATAATTACGTTAGAGAAAACAGCAGCATAACTTTCCGTTTCTGAGTCTTTCCAAGTTGTGTTAGAACAATGATAGAGAAACGCACGACCCATAAATGTCGTCACCTGCTAGCCTGGTCATTTCGCAGCGTGCCAAAATTACACTTGTTCCTATAAGTCATAAGAATCCAAAAAATTATCAACCATATTTTCTTGCCGTCAAGGTAAAAGAAAAATATACACCATATTGCAATGCATCACGTTACAATAAGGGCCCGAAATCTAAAACAACAAAAACATTTAATTAACCTACATTTATTTGCACCTCACCGATGTAAGTTCTCTTGACTCTTAGAATTTTTACGACTACATTTATGTAGGTTATATTACAAAAGAAAATTACATAAGATATTGCACTGAAATATTTTAAAAGAAACCTTCCTATTCCACACTTCCATCACGTAATACTTGACAGATGTTAACACATTCACATAAAACAGTTTTACATAATTTCATCACATTTCAAATAAAACATTATCTTTTCACTTATATTTCGTTATACGACTCCATGTTTCTCAGAAACAATCACCATTTCTTCAGTCTTATGATCACGAAATATACGTGTAATATCATAACGATGCACATTTCTTCAAAACATTCAATTGCTTTTTATTGAACACTTTGTTAATGTCATGTTCATTCGCTATTCATTTCTACGCATTTCCTGCATGACTAATTATAATTAATGTTAATGTCATGACATTTTCTATTCATGTCTACGCATTTCCCTTTGTGACTTTATAGTCACAAAGAATCGATTTGGGTACAGTTAGAATGTCACAAAATTCTGGGTCCACTCAGATTCATCACCCATTCCACATCCCTTTATCTTCTATTCAAAAGCATCTGTTATTAGCCGCAGCTACGTTTCGAACTCTTGTACTCAATTCAGCTACCGAGGATGGTCCAATGAATCAGAATAGAAGTTCATTGTGCGCCATTCAGACAATCCGAACAAGCGAGAGGCACAACAAAGATGAACACGCCCGATCCGGTCTCTTAGAGCAAGCAGCACTTGCCTCGGCACCTCCATCTAGAAGGAAGGCCGTTTTCTTTCTTAAGAGCTGCGAGCCGAGGCGAACCATGCACGGAACTGCCATTGAATTCTCTGAACGCCAAACGACAATAAGAATGTATTGAGAAACTGGCACAGAATGTACTTCCCCCCCCCCCCCCACAGGAATCGCATAGTTTTTATCGGTTTTTAAATTTAAATAAATAAGAGCTCATATTGATTTGAATTGATGCTGGATAGAGAGGCTAAGATAAAAGTATCAATTCTTGAGAAAATAGTACGGGTACAAAAAGATTTTTCATAATTCTATGTGTTTTTTCAATAATGCTTTTCAACAAGGCAAATTATTCACAAAATCCTTTTTTTATTTCTTGTTCTTGTTCTTTGGCTCAACAGCCCGCTACGGACCGCCGACCAGCCGTGACCCAGCCTCTGGGCCATGGGATACGAAGTTCGTGAGATTAGCACGAAGACATCCCTTCACCGTATATACTGGTCATCATAACGTTAGGGTAGGCTTTCTCATCAACACACAGCAATAGATACGGGGACATTTGTAAGGAGAGCGCACAGGTATAATTTGCCTCGACCGAGAATCGAACCCAGAGTTGCGCGGTGGAAAGCGAACCAACGAGTCACCAAGGGAGGCTTTCTTTATTTCATGTCAGCATTTTTTAGACAAAAACAATCTAAAGTGTAAAATGCAATATCGCTCTGGCTCGCTGCGATTAGGTTTTCTCCTACTCTGATTCTTCATCCGCTGCCATTACTCAGTAGAGCTGGAAAGGTGCAGGTGCAGGAAAGATTAATGGCCTGAAACTTCGACCGATCGGCCTTTCGGAATGACGCATGGACCGCAATTACGTCACCAAACGGTCGTTAAGCAACGGATGAAAAATCACACGCGCGACTTCCGAGCCACATCACGCCCACTCGACAGCACGCAGGCGCGAAGCACGCTCGCCGCACGCTCGCCGCACGCTCGCCGCACGCTCGCCGCACGCTCGCCGCACGCTCGCCGTCTACATTTCTTTCTTTTTTAAATTTATTTCTTCCCGTTCGACTTTCGTCTTTCGGGGATTTTGACGGGTACAATGTTACATACAATGAATTTACTTGGCCATCCTCAGGCAAATGCGGGTCTCAGTATAACCCTTCACTATTTTTAAAATTTCATATTTGTATAACTTGGCTAAGGGAAGTTTGCATTTATTGTTTAGAAGTGTAGGGGTGTGTTTTGTGGGAAATTGTGGCGAATAGATTCTATGAATTAGAGAGGACGAATGAGGTCTTTGGGGAATTTGGATCTAATGCGTGAAGATCTTCTACAGTTCAAGCAGCGATTATTTGATTTTAACTCCGATTTCATCGATTTCGGTTTCGACAGTTACATAACATTGTGATAACAAAGGGGATGTTAGAGCATCTAAATAAAAGGGTCAATTGACGACTGGATACTTTTATTTTGATTCCGATAAGATTGGTATCGGGTTCGATGTTTGCATAATATTGTGGCAACAAAGGTTAAGTTAGAATAAAAAATAAACAACATTGAAATTATTGTTTAACACTACTTTTGTTAAAAATGAAACAAATTATAGTTTTTGGATTTCGGAATGTTAATCAGCATCACCAACCTTGAAATTCAAATGCAAAATTCATCTACAAATATTAGCCTACATTTAGCCATTCACTACGTGATCTAGGTCTGCAGAATATGGCTCGACACACGGATCTACGAGGTAGGGAAGCTTTAATGAACTCACACTAATGGTCCAGCAAAAAGCGCAAGGGCAGTCAATTAAAAGGCTCACAGAATTTAAGATTTTAAAAGCAAAATATTCATTTATATCTTGTTTCTAATTAGGTACAGTCGATCATTTTCTCAATATTTTATTTTTCATCAAAACTATAAAAGCATGCAGTGATATAGCAGATATATATCAAAATGTTCTTAGAGGAAAAGTTTTACTCGTATGAATGTATGTATTTGACATTTTAGTGTTGATTTAATCAGACTTTTGCCAGCTAGTGGTGTTTGCAGGACGGGGCCCGATTTTTATTTATTACTCACGCCTGGGGTAATGGAGACAAGAGGCGAACATGACGTATTTCCACATCCGTACCTAACTTACTTGGCCTGCACGAGCATTTTTCTTCCGTCACACAGCTATAGAAACTTTGTATTAAAAAGCTACAGCTTGGTCCCGAACTGGAACTATCTGGAAGGGGAAACCCTCGCGAGCTGACCTGTAGCTCAGCACCAGATCTCAACGTTCTAGCCGGGAGAACATCGCCACCTCCTGAGATAATCCTTGCATTACACTTATGGGATTCATGATCACAGGGGTTGTCGCTCCTGGAAACTCGATATAATCAGGGTCTGAGTGAAGTGAAGTGCAGTGAGGGCGGGCGGCGGCCTCGAGGTGAACCCCCTTTCCCCTCCCCCTCTCCCCCCTCTCCCTTCCCCTCCCGCGGCTTCGAGCGCAAGGCGGAGGCCGTGGCATCTGCATGCGCGCGGGGAAGCGGGTCGATGCGGCCTCCGATGCAGCGAAAGCTGACACTTCCTTCATTACTGGTGGCGGCGGCGGGGTGGGGGAGGAGGAGAGGGGGGCGCCGACGCGAGTACCGGGTGTCACAAATGATTCTGCTCGCGCTGTGCGCTTGCGTGTTGTCACAGGAGGATGGGTTGGTTGGTTCTTTGCGATATTTTCGCTCTGGTGAACAAGCGTACGCGACATTCCAAGGTCGTAATCCCGCCTCTTCTTTGATACGGTCGGCATCAGTATCGATACGATTAATGGGATAATATTGTTATATTTATTAACATTGCAGTTGAGCCAAACCCTTTGATACATTTTTAGTCACCCACAGATAATTATCACGAAATCACAAACGTAATAGATTGTAATTATAATGAGGAAAAGGATACGATTTGATGTTTTCAACATTCCTTTTTCCCTTCGCTCGCATTGAATATTCACATCTGAAACGAATCTGAGACTGACGCGTAAAAGAACGATTAAACGTATGTTCAAACATACATATATTCTTGCCCTCATTCCCCTTCTATGTCACCAAAATCTAATAGTTACAAAGGAAAGTAAAATATTCAACAACCTACAGATAAATTGTGATTCGTAACTTAATCTCTACGAAATAAGTTATATGTCGACGGGTTGTCTAAAAATACTTATATATGAGCACTTGTTTCCCCTAGAAATGGACTGGACGCTTCAAAATAGATAATTTAAATACAACGCGTATGTATGAAATTCAATTTTTCCCAAAAAAATAAATCAAGATTTTTATTGAAAATATTAGGTCAATTTAAGTATTTATTTTATATACTCGTAGTAACGTAAGTAATGCGACGTTCCTCTAGAAAAAATATCCCTCCCTCCCGGCTCCTCTTATCACAGATCTTCAATATGGATATGTTTATATTATTTACTTTCAAAGATCTGTAAGGAAGTTGCCAATTGAAAACCTTTCCCTGTCAGGTATACGTACCAGATCTCAGCCGACCACCAAATCCTCGCCGTCGAGTATGAACTCTTGAAACATAATTACTCGCAACTTTTCAACTCTAGCCCCAGGATCGCCAATGGCCCCGTAATATAACTCGTTCCTCAACTTTTTTTTTATTTCATCACCGTTTGGGGGACCTCACGGAACGGATAGCCCACATGTAATCCCCAGCTCTTCATTCCACGCGTCTCCGACACAGCCTTCGGGCGAGTTCCTGTCTTTCCTTTTCCCCCGGAGGCCTCATGCAACTCCTCGGCGGCGCCACAGACAGGCTGCGCAGCGTCGCGTCGAGTTGCTTCTCCGATCCACAGTGGGGCGCAAGCCAAAAAACTCGCAACGAAATTTAACAATAATTAACCGATAATTGAAATTAAATATCTTACTATGATTCATGCATTTAGAATATAGTATATATGGTCAACCGTTGCTGCCTTAAATTGTAAAATAAATCATTTTAAAGATTATTACACCATTTCGTTCTTAAACGTTTACAATAAGTTTCTCGCATTCTTATAACCGGAAACATGATGTGCCTCCGATCGAATCCAGTATTCATTTTAGCGGATTCGACATTCTTACACTAGATCCGATTTTCTTATGCCCACATCCGATTTTTCGAACACCAGATACGGCATTTTTAGAAACAAATCAGATATTCTCAAACTCAGGAACGATATTACATTTTACACCAGAATCAGATATTCTTACAGCTTGATCTGATTTTCGTCCGATCGAAAGTGATACTCTTCCAACCCGATTCGATGTTCTTCCAATCTGATGCGGAACTTCCTCAAACTAAAACGATATTTTCCCCTTTTCTGATTCGTCTGCGCGCTGTATCAAAAGAAGTCCATCTGAAATATTGTATAATATTAACCCGACTGTATACATAAAAATAATCACGTCTGAAAAGAAGCGCTCTTAAAATCATTTTTTTCGTGTTCCGGAGCCCGACCGCCCGACCGCCCGACCGCCCGACCGCCCGACCGCCCGACCGCCCGACCGCCCGACCGCCCGACCGCCCGACCGCCCACTGTCATTAGCAGCGTTTCGTATCTCTGCGCGAGCAGGTCCTTGGCGCTTCGGATGCGCGAGGCGGCGCAGGTTTACGAACTTGTTTACACTTACGCAAGGCGGCGCCCGCGTCGCGTCGCGTCGCGTCGCATCCCATCGTCTGGGCCTCGACGCGCAGGCGGCGCTCGCTGCTTCGCGGGGGGAGGGGGCGGCGGTCGCGCCTGCCGGCCCCGAAGGTCAGCGGGCGCCTCCATGAATTTAGCCGCTGATTTGGCTCCAGAAGCACGTCCCCCAACGGCGGCGGCGGTGGAGGCTGGAAGTTATTTCCCACTTCTGCTGCTATGGCTCCGCCTGGGTTTCTAGCCGTGTGAGTGAGAAATACGAAACGATGAGATATACGAAAAGGATTTGTCACATTCCCCTTCAGTGTCTGATAGAACCGTAAAGGAGTACGTGTTCGCCTCTTTTGTTTAGAAACCTACATCCAATGCGATTATATACAGTTCTATTTATATCGATGGAAATTGTGGTGAATGGGGATTTGAAATCGTGGCTTTTAAAAACGAAAATACGTGATTTACATTTGTTCTGTTTGCTTCAAGTATGATGATCTACCCCATTTCTTGACTTGTTCAATTCTTGCATCTTTCACTGAGTAAATTATCAACTTTTGATTTGTTTTCACGTCCTGCCACTTGGTATGCAGTACTTAAATCTTCAACTTCCGTCTTAATTATTGATTAACATGAAATACGTAACAGAGTCTGTATCACATTGTAGATCACAGAGGAGGGCTCGAAAGCAGAGCCGCAACGAAGAATTTAGAAGGATCATGAGTGGACTTCTACAACTTCTTAAATAATTGTTTATAAGATTTTAAAATAATAACGAGAAGTCCTTCATAATAATGTCTGCCATAACATATCGTAAAAATTTGTAGGTATTCATGCGAAGTGCACGTGTAGATGCAAATGTAGATGCACAATACAAGTATAGATAAATCAAGTTCATTTGCCAAACGTTGCCTGATTTTACACATGCTCGGATATATTTATTTTTAACGTATTTGCGATTCTATGTTGTTGAGCTCACTAAAGTAATTAACGATTTAGCAATGAGGCTTACATGTATTAAAGAAACCTACGAGGGGCGATCCGCGAAGGCAGACAATGCGCCTCGACCCACGATTCCAAACCTGGTCTTTGTGAACTTGCCGATGAACGAAACGGGCCTGCAGGAATTTCTTTTGACTTTTCATGCTCCTCCTACCATAGCGACCTTCATTAATCATAATTAATAAAACCACGGTTTATACAAAACTATCCATTGTATAGGTTCAAATCAGGTAGGAAAATCAGACAAAGAAATCAACTCAATCAGACAGCGTAGAAGAAGGTAGTTTTGTCGCGGGAGCTAAACGGGACAATCTGTCACCTTATTTTCAAGTCGCATGGTTCTCCTGGGTGTTCTCATAATCCGGTATTGATGTTTTCGAACATTCCTTCCCCCAATTCACGCTTGACGATTAGTGATGACCCATATTTCTGTCGCGTTTTAGTCTTCTTGACATGGGCCACGCGTGGGCGCAACATCGATAATGAGGCCATCATCAATTTTATGTACGGTGGGAAGGTATTTCCAGCCATCCACATTTTTACGCTAAGGTTGATAGCAGTAACAAATGAACACAAACACACTGACGAATACACACTGACGTGCATGCACCAGGAGGGATTCGAACCCGCAGCCTTTCGAATTTAGATAGTTACCTTAAAGACTTTTATACGACTTTTCTATATTACTTTCTCCCAATATGACTGGAACATGCATGTTACAAGCTTACTGTTCCGGGTTCACTAGTACGTAGTCTGACGGTTTCGCTAGTAGTTCTGCTAATGTGAAGCAATCAGTTTGAAGCACGTATCCTCTTTTTTTTTTTTTTTTTTTTTTTGAAATGTATGTTATGTCGCCTTAGAAACCGATGAGGTCATTATCGAACATTATTACCTTATGTGCAAATTTAATTCAAAAATTTATAATATACGTATAACAATTATTTACAATATTTTTCACAGTAACTTAAATCAACGTCAGATGCAGTAATTTTTAAATATTGTAACAATTTACAACCTTCAACTTAATGAAATTGTCGTATAGATTGTTCTGAATTCCATGAGTTCTTGTAAAAACAAACAGTTTTTTCCTCTCAGCCACAAATTCCACCTTGTGTTGGTTGGCTTGCTTGGTTGTCAGTGAATCCGGGCGCGGCAACTACAGAGGTCATTAGTCCCGTAAGTGTTGTGCATGCATTTTCCTCGAGAAATGGCGGTGATTTTCCTCCGCTGGATGGCGAGATCCGGCGCCTACCTACCCTCGGCTAGCGAATGTTTCCCCAATTAGGTATCTCCCACCAACAGGGCACCACCCCAGCCGGAACAAGCTCTAAGTCCCCGACCGGTCTCCCGACATGTGTGGTAGTGTAGTGTATGTTAGTGTGAGTGTGTGTAAGGGGAGAGGATATGACAAGGAAGAGGAAGGACAGATCGCGCGCGGTCCGTGGCCCGTTTGTTAGAGTACTGCTCCGGCATTCGCCTGGTATTGATCACGGAAAACTACCGATCAGAGCAGCCGGCCTCTACAATTCTCCTCCAGGCAGAATTCGACCTAGCTGACAAGAAGCTAGTGTCGGAAATCCTGCCGCCAACGGGACTGGAACCTAGGCCCTCCCGGTCAGAGGCACTGAGATTCAGAGAGCCACCTCTCCCAGTTGTGTGGGACCGGGGCAGCTGCAGTGGAAGGCGTGCAGCCCGACCGCCTTCAAAGCAATCCCGCCGCGCGTGGGGAGCGAGGGGCCGAGGGGGTGAGGGGCGAGGGGCCAGGGGCCAGGGCTGCGGGGCAGTGGAGCAGGGGCCGATGGCGCCGCTGATAGCGCTTCCGCGGGCGCCGCCCAACAACAGCGCCTCATGAATAGCCCTGCGCGGAACAGCCTTGGCACCCCGACCCCCGCCCCCGCCCCCGCACAGCAGCGCGCGCAAGGGAGGAAGCAGAGGAAACACAAACAGCGTTGCAGTCGATGCTCTCGGCGGTGGTTGCTGTAAAGTTGGTAGTGGTTGCTGTGATTGTTGTCATTG
Source organism: Teleogryllus occipitalis (assembly GCA_011170035.1). Classification (NCBI taxonomy): domain Eukaryota; kingdom Metazoa; phylum Arthropoda; class Insecta; order Orthoptera; family Gryllidae; genus Teleogryllus; species Teleogryllus occipitalis. The sequence goes on from BLKR01001048.1 coordinate 304,477, forward strand.
TTGAAGTTGTTGTGATAGAAGGGCGCACATCTTTTGGGTTGTTCTTGTGGTGGTTGTTTCTAATCTATCAACCCACCAATACGGACTTAATGTTGGCAACAGTGTATACACTCTCTACAACGAATTACAAAAATCCTGCGTTACGAATTATTTGTGATTCCTCCATTCTCCGTCAATATTGATAACGACAATGAGACAATTACCTAAAGGATCTATTATTTCATCTGCTAGGTCTTATGCAAAAAGCTGAAAGCCTCATTTTTGAAAAGAACTCTGCTAGGGATAAAATACAATAACATTTTCATTTTATCAATTTAAAAACAATAAACATTGTTTTTAATCCCATTTCTGATACAGTATTTCATTCTATAAATCAGTATCTTTGGCAGACTATTACAACTGACATTGTCACTTTCTTAAAGTATCAGTTTGTGTTTGTTTGCTTTTTTTATTGTCATCATTCCATACTTTCAAAAGCAACAAAAGAAATATTAACTATTTATTACGACTTTAACATGCAAAACACCTTTCTTGATTAACTTACTTGCTAGAAAAACATTCCATAAAAACGTCTAGAAAAAACGGAACATGAAAATTTGTTGCAACACGTGAAAACGTAACATAATATTTAGAAGCAATATATTCTCCTTGATTATGGAAATTGGCGACGTTACCTGTCATTCATCACTTTTTAAACCCTATTAAACAAGTGCTTAAGCCATCTACTTCGCTTACAAACCAATTTATAAATCAGCATAAACTACTCGCAATGAAAACACATTTCGCAATGGCACGAAGTTACATAACACAAAGTGATATCGTGTAACGGCAGCGGAGCATCCTCGCCGGTTGGGCGAAGCGAGCAGTGAAGGGGCCAAGTAGCCTCGGAGGAATGCCCCGCGCCTCTGCCCCTCCCTCGGAGCAGGCGGACGGGCACGTGGGCACGGTGGCACGTGGGCACGCCGGGCACGTCGTCGTCGCGGCAGCATCCGCTGGGACGAGGGAGGTCGCGGGTGACGTAGCAGAAGACGCGAACATCCAGGCATTCAGATTGATCGATTGATTTTTTCGTGTTTCCGGGCGCGTCAACTGTTTGGTCATTGGTCCCGTGTGTGTGGTGCATGTTTTTTTCTCGGGAGATGGTGGTGATCTTCCCTCGCTGGATGGCAAGATCCGGCGCCGACCTACCGTCGGCTAGTGGGGGTTTCCTCCTAACCAGGACTCTCCCACCAGCGGGTCCCCGCCTCAGCCGGAACAAACTCTAAGCTCCCGACCGGTCTCCCGGAATATGTGGTAGTGTAGTGCATGTTAGTGTAGCAGTGTGTATGTAAGGGGAGAGGATAGGACAAGGAAGACGAAGGAAAGATCGCGCGTGCTCCGTGGCCCGTTTGTTAGGGTATTGCTCCGGCATTCGCCTGATGTTGATCAGAGAATCGTCCCTATCCCGTTCCTTTCCTGAAGACCTAACGAATAACTCCTCCTTTCCGTTCATCTTCCTTCGGCTCCTCCCATTGATTCAGAAATGTTCGACAATCGTCGAAGGGCCACCAAAACTGCATACGAAACTCCCGAAACACTAAATGTGTCCCATGGTGGGGGAAAGAGGAAAAATAAATAAATATCTGAACATATTAGGAGTTTAGGGTTCCCCCTAATCTCCTAATATGTTGTCATATTCATGCGAGTTCTTCGTGCAAAAGGACTTTATGAATGTGACGAGACTGCTAGCGTCGCGCTCTGGCGGAGCGAAGCAAAACGAGCGGAAGAGTGCGGGTTGCAGCGCCTTCCGGCTTGGGGCATCCCTCGCCCCCCTCCCAAACACAGTTCACATTTACTCATTATGCTTTATTACTGACATTTGATAATTAAATATTGCAACAGTGACAATGCCCTACTCAGAATACTATCTCTCTTTAATACAAGTATTTAATCCTGAACGTCTAGGCGCGTCAATCCGTTCCAGGAGGATTTGTTGAACCACGCCAGTGCGGCCAGGAAGCCAGTGCGTTCCAGGAAGATTCGTTGATTCCACGCCAGTGGAATGATAGACCGGGGATCGGGAGAGGTAGAGCCACTGGACGAATAAAGATTAGGATGCGCTGTTCAATCGGGCGGGCGGTCAAACTGACGGGTACCTTTGCAATAGCGCTAAACACGTGACTGGCAAAGACGGACGACGAATTGCCACGTAACACGAACGCTTACGGGTCCCTAAGCGATAAGTTCTAAAGGTTGTCATCCTGGATCAAGCGCTTCCAACTTCAAAACCTGTCGTTATTCGAGTTCGTGTTTGCCAGTCACGTGTTTAGCGCTATTGCAAAGGTACCCGTCAGTTTGACCGCCCTTCCGATTTAACAGCGCATCCTGATCTTAATTCGTCCAGTGGCGAAATCTCACTTGATCGTGGATGGGTGTCATCCCAAACAGTTTCGACCCCCAAAGAAGTAAGAGGGGAAGTGAAGATCGCTTGCCGCGCTGCCCAGCCCCGCGCCTCACCACGTGGCCGCAAGGAAACGCCCGCCTGCCCGGCCGCCCCATGAAAATAAGACGAAAGCGACCTTCTTTCAACTTTCGTTCGAGACGCTGAAAGGAAAAGTGGTCGTAAGTCTTTTTTTCTCCCTCGCAGCCGCCGCCCGCTCCGCGCCGAGCCGGGAGAGAGTATTAGCGTTTCAAATGGGGATTACGACGTATGACATCGACACATCGCGTTGACGGGTTTAATGGGACACGGACGCTTTGGAGTGCGAGATGAAAAGGTAACTGAAATCGCACAGCGCAAACACGTCGGGCACTCTGCAATTTAATTTCCCCCTCGGGTTCCTTATTTTACGTTTACTGCATTTTCTACAAATTCATATTTTGATTTTATTTTTTGATATTTATTTCATTTTTACTTTTGTGTATTTTTGGTTTCGACAACGTACTAAATGTGCGATACAAAATGACAGACTCTTGGATAAATTCGTAGTCTGTATCGAGAAATTCAGGAAAAAGATATAAAGAAATACTTGTTTCTGAAGACTCGCGAATGCTTCGCCTAATTTGATGAGACTTGTTGGAAACTGCTGTTTAAATGAACAGGTTGTCCTTCAGCCTCTAAATACATCGACGGAGAGAATGTAACTGTCACTGGGAAATAAATGACCCTTATATTTGATAACAAAGGCATTAAAAAAAACACTTTCTATCGCGAGCAGAAGGATTTTGTACACAATTATTCAATGAATTTTTGAAAACAGCAATTTCTTGAAACTGAGGGAAATCTCTATTCTATACTGCTGCACTTATGAATATGCGGATACAGATAAAAATAACAAAGAAGAAACTCTGGAATGGCTTATTGTACGCGAACTATCTTTCAATCTCACTTTTACTTGCTTCGGACCTATCACCTACCGCTCAGAGTCCGGAGAAAGTGAAAATCGTGGAATCGCAATCAAAACAAATCGTGATGACCGAAGCGTACCTTCCAGGTACTCATCATCTTTCGAACGGAGCTTGATTTTGAATGAATACGATATTTGGTATCAATACCAACAATACTTTAAAATCTTTGAATATCAACAAAAAATGTTCAATAAGTAGAAAATATATATTTTACCTTCACTTCCGCACACTATTCATAATTTACTTCATAAATTGCACGGTGTTACTATCCAAATTTAATTTCTTTACAGAATATTGTAAGTATCAATCCCTCGATTAAGGGGGAAAATCATAGTGGGAATTTGTTGGAAGTAAAGAAACAAATTGTTCTTCTATGATAGAAATAGACCGCTAAGTGCACATCAAAGAGGGGTATAAAAACGTCTGTAATCTGTAAACGTATATTAACAGAGAGATTGATAACGTAAAGAGATTTTTTCGATAAAATGCAAGTTCGGTATCGAACCAGTCTTTTTTTTTATTTCCGACATACATGAGAAATTTCACAGACTTTCCAGTTGCCTCTACTAATAACAAGCCAAGCATCAGAAATATCGCGACGTTGTTGGGCGTGACTCCCGAAATAGCCGTACTCGGAAGAAAGCGACCGGGCGGTGGGAAAACGTGGCGTCTCGAACGCGGCGCGGGGAGGGGAGGGGGGAGAGGCGATCTGTTTCCTAATCAATTTCGGGCGTGGACCGGGGCGCTCCTTGCCCGTCGCGGCGGTCCGTCGTTGAGTGGACGCGCCCGCTTTCGCAGCCCGGTCCCTGCCCCCGCCCACGCCCCCGCCCCCCGACACCGCCCCCCGACACCGCCCCCCGACACCGCCCCCCGACACCGCACCCCGACACCGCACCCCGACACCGCACCCCGACACCGCACCCCGACACCGCACCCCGACACCGCACCCCGACACCGCACCCCGACACCGCACCCCGCCCTCTGGCGCTGGCCAGGAGGATTTCGACAAACAACTGCAGAGAGTGATAAACAGACCAAGTGTGGAATGCGATTTATGGTGGGTGGTGATTCAAAACGCGCCTGTTAAGGTACTTCACTTAAGAAGATTTAGCAAAAACATCGTCAATGTAATCAGGCCAAATTGACTTGCACATTTCCAAGTCGACGGAGGTTTGAGTCTCTAGCCTCCGCGATTAACATAAAACATCCTTCACTGCAGCCAACGCAAAATTTCCTATGGATTTAACACTAAATGCAGATGTCTTATCTTAACTCATAGCTGTCGCGTAACTACGTCTCAAGCATTTCCACTTAAATACGAGTTTCCATTTATCCACAAGCTTTAGCTGCTTGACAAAAAAATGAAAATGAAAGTAAACTCGCGATTCGTCTGTACGTGCTCCTGAGATCAAGACCGGTATCACTCGTTGCTCATAATTCTTGATTCGGGTGCACTTACTTTCTCCCAAAGCAAGCAGTGCAAGGTGAAGATGATGTTGGGCGAAATTTTGCTCTAGTTGGATTCAGTAGGTGTGGGTATGATATGAAGTGCTGCACACACGCCCAAGAGAGCAAGACTAGCTTGTACCGGTTTCTTTCCCTGTCCCCATTGTTCCTACAGAGGAACACTGTAGACGGTACCTATTGCTGTACTAGCGTTATGACTCCCGTTTTACTAGGGGTCGAGTCCTTTACTCGTAATCCCCGAGTCAGGAAGCGTTCACTCGCAATAAAAGCAAGGACAAGGTGTTGGGGCAACAACTCCGGTTTTGCTTTCGCTTTAGAGACACGACGTTAGAGAAGCTCAAAGAGATCCCAGAACCGCTGCTATTGCTATTCACAGCAAAGTCTGAATTTTTCATCACAAGCCAGCTACTACCTTTTCAGCTCGAGTCCGCCCGTTGCGTCACGCGTTGACTCCAGCTGTCTCGCCCCTCAAAGGTGGCCTCAGCTGCTAATCCTGGTGTCAGAGCGATTTGACACGCGCGAACGGCAAGGACAAGTGTTGAGGTAACAAAGCTTAATTTTCGCTTTCGTTGTTTCGAAGGAAACGCTATTACAGAAACTTGTAAACGCTGCTGTTGCTGCTATAGTATACAAAATGATTATCATTTTATGTTAAATGTTTTAATGCTAAACTTATGCTATGTAATATGCTAAATAAAACTCGAGTAAAATTGAGAATTGTTTAAATGGTTAAATAATTTTTTAAGGTTTATGTTGTACTTTGGAATTCTTATCATTTTGCATTTCTTGACATGTCCATTTCTTGTATACATACAGAAATAAAATACTCATACAACATATATTATGTAATCTAATCGCCTCAATATACTATTTAATTACGCGATCGGATTACTAGATCAAATGGCTCACTATTGCATCCAATATATTAAAAGCTTCCTTTACTAGATAAAATAAATTATTATTACATCCAAGGCAATAAAAGGTACTGCCGAAATCAAAGTAATACCATTCTGCGTAAAGGAATCTTCTTCTATATTTTCTTGTGTTCCCCAAATGCAATATCCCTAAGAGGATAAGGCGTCCAAGAATCAAAAACTGATTGATGCATACATGGAAGTACTTTGCTTTTTGAGGTAACATTTTTATTTTTATAAGGTTATGAGATACGCTGTGCCCTTATGAGTCAATCACATGATTCCTGATTGAATAATTGGTGTCCATTCTCCATTTTTTGCGGCCACTCTTGGCTTCCACTCCCTTTCCGGCGAAGTCGCCATGAGGCCGGGCGTTGGCGTTGGCGTGGGCGTTGGCGTGGGCGTTGCGTTGGCTGAGGGCGTTACACGCGGGAGCGTCTGCTGGCCGATGGGCGACGCGACCGCCCGCCGATCAAAGAGCCCCCGCCGCCAGCTCGCCCGCCACGCACGCGCGCGCATGCGCAGCCGGAACACATCTGATGGCCGCTCCTGGCTCCGGCGCCCGCCCACTCACCCGCCCGCACCCAGGCGCCACGCCCCGCTGGGGGTCTCTGCCCGCCCGCACACACACAAGCACCACAGACAGACAGACGAACACACACACCACAGACAGACAAACACCCACACCACAGACAGACATACAGACACACCATAGACAGACAGACAGACAGACCACAGACAGACAGACACACACACACAAACCCACACAGACATACACACCACAGACACACCACCCACACCACAGACACGCACACACACACTCACACACACACCACGCACACGCACACGCACACACACACACCACCCAAACACACACAAATAAATGCAGCACTGCGCCGGTGGTTGGGCTGAAGTCCCTCGAGGTGACCTCCTGCGCTTTCCCCTTCGCTTAATTCACCATATTTGTAGGACTCTTCCACCAATCGGTCCTTTTCGCAGTAATAACTAGTAGTCAGCAGCAGCGTGAGCAAATCCACACAAAATAGTTTCCAAAAAGTAGTACACACAAGTGCTACTTCTCTTACAAACTACTGCAACAAATTAAATATTTCGACATAAACACTCTTCACGAATAATGCAATGTAGTGTAGTGTAAATGCTAGCGCGAAGGGAGGAAAAGTAAGAAAAAAGTGTCCAAGGCCTTTTTATGCCTTGGATTGTCTCATTTGCCTCCACACCGCTTACCTCAGTGCGCTAACACCTAATTCAGTCCCATTTCGATTCCAGCCAATGCTCCGCCGTGAGTCGTTTCAAGGTTACTTCCTAAATGGGAACTTTGCATTCATCCTGTAAGACACGCCTTATGGGAGAACACAAAGTGAGCAGACACGAAGTTAGGTAATAATGATAATGCTCAGAGATATCATATCATTCTCATTTACTTCAACACAAGATATGAATGAAGCATTTTATGCTACGAGTACGAGTAGTTGATAAAATCTACATGCTAAAGTTTACAACATTTATTCGTGACCGTAATGAAGTTGAAGGTCATATCTATTTTTATTACTTGCCTTCAATAGTCAGACACTTCTGATAGGCTAGTGATAACTCATTTCTGAACAATGAAGTTGCATCATATATGTTTTACGCTTTCACATCGAAGCAAAGAAACCCTTAACCAACGTCAAGTGTGTCTATCCCACCTTCGAAATCTGTGAGGCCAAGGTGAATCAAGTGATTGTTTATATAATATTATGGATGCTAAACTTTAAGTATGGCTTTTTTACGATGATTCAGGTAAACACCTCAGGTAAGAACTCTACCACACTTTCTCTGGTCTGTAAAAAAAACTTAGGCTAGATAAATATCTCATTGAAATCGAACAGTTTTTATTCTACACACTACGAGATTTAATTTTCAATGTACGTCCTTATTAAGTATATTAATAAGCACTGAGATAATAAAACCGTTAGAAAGGGTTAATAGGAAATACAATGTAGCTCCAATCGACTTTCTTTCCTGTTTCTGTGTATTTGACCTTTAAAACTGAACCTGAACCACAATATCGGATGATTTTAGATTATTATGATCTGGGCGAATAACTAGAAGCCCGAACAACACGAATTCAACCGTCAACAATCATTCGCCACAAGATGAAAAAACGGAAAGGTCTGAGCAGAGATTCTCGATAATAAGCTTTCTACCCCACCACCACCCATACTCCCTCCACCAAAACAAAATATATACCAACACACTGACTGGGTCCAGCGCGTTCAAAGTTACCGTAAAAACAGATACGATTCAAAGATACCGTAAAAATAAACAGCTATTGCACTTCGTCTGGCACTAAAGTGATGGAAGAATATCACTTTGTGAATGTCTGGTAATAAAAATATAACAATTACAGTAATAATAATACACACATCAATTTTGGTAGTATTATACCCGTCAATTGTGAATGCGTTTTGCAATAACGTTGTTACGCATTCATCAACCATTACCACAAAGGCAATACATCTCATTAGGAGAAGTAACAATTCCCAACAGAACATCGGGAACGTGTTGCTTTAATTTCTTCCTATGCCTCTGCTAACCTCGATTGCCGCAGGCGATTGGTCCCGAACACGCCGCCCGCTAAAGGCCACGCGTGACGTATCGCGCCCCGCCCGAGAGCGCGGGGATATTGTGCGGCGCGGCGCCGACCTGCCCCGCTGGCCGATTGTGCGCGGCGCTTGGCGAGCCGCTTGGCCAAGTCGCCGACCTCGAAAAGTTGCTAAACCGCGTTCTGCGCGCGGCCACGGCGTGGCGCGGCGCGGCGCGGGGCGGGGCGGCCTGCATTCCGACTTCGCCCTCCATTTGGGGCGAGGGCGGGCGCCCAGCGGTTAAGGGCGACGGGGGGTGGGGATGGGTTGGGCAGGGCGAAGTGGGGGCGGAATGATATCACGAACCGTCTTCGCTCTGTTCATTTGTTACGATTTGGATTCCACCATAAACAATCTATATACTTTCAGAAAAATGCTTTGTGCAATAAATCAATGAAGTAATTGAATTAGTTAAAAGGAAGAATTAATAAGAATTAGTCAAAAGGAAATATTTACTATGCATGCATTTTTCGTCACATTCAATTCAAACATCCAACCCCTGGGGCAAAAGACTGACGGTCGCGTGCTGAAGTACGTTGGTGGAAATTGTGTTTAGATGACAGACGGTATTTCACATGACAATTGTGGATGAGTTCATTCCCTATGATCTATTTTATATTTGATGTAAATAAGAGAAATTAACTATATATTAATAAATAATTCTTTCAGGAAATTGAAACAGTTAAAGTTCAGAACATTTCAAATATTCTACCATATGCAGTGAAGTGCTGAATAAACAGAAGAGTCGTGTGGGACAAGACCGGCGACAGGAGAGCGTGGAATGCAGCAGTCGGGCGACAGCTGAGGAGCAACGAGCGCGGAGGGGGCGTGGCGGGTGGCGAAACAAAGCAGGGCAAGGCGGAGAGCCATCGGAACCGGGCGGGGCGGGGCCGGGTAAGGCGGGGCACGGCCATGCAGGGAGGGGTGGGGTGGGGCGGGGCGGGGCGGGGCGGGGCGGGGCCGGATGGAGGCGGGTGGAGCCGGGCGGGACCGGGCGAGGCGGCGGTCTTGGATTATGGGCGCCACCACGTTCACTTTCGGTGTAACGGCGAAGTGAAACGCCGCGCCGCCGGTCGCGCGGAGGACGCGGGGAGGGGCGGGGCTCGTTGTGGAGCGAGGGGGGGGAGGCGGAGGGCGGGCGAACGCTCGGACGGGCTTTGACCTTCCGCTGCCGCCGCGCCATGTGTCAAGTTTACGAGGCCACCGAAATTACGGGCGCTGTGTGTTGTTCTGGCTACTGCCGTGGGGCGGGGTGAGGTGGGGCGGGGCGGGGCGGGCAGGGGCGGGGCGGAGCGGCGTGTTGGGGACAAAAAGCCGTTTTGACAGGCCGGATAAGTCGGCGCCACGGGCACCCGGCGGCCCGGAGAAAGGAAGAGAAAATGGCCAGCGCCTGCGGAAGACTCGCTCGCTCGCTGGCGCTCTCTCGGGGCGTGGAATGCGCCTCCCCGCTCCGCGGCCACAGCTGAAAGCGCGGGGACGATGTACGGGAGCGCTGCGGCAGCGCTGTTTGCATCGGGTATTGCCTTCTACTTTGTTGGCAATCCACAGGCTCGCATTAAACTATGAAAATAATTAATAAGGTAAAAACTCAGAGGATAAATAATAATTAAAACCACTATAATAATAATAATAATAATAAGAAGAAGAAGAAGAAGAAGAAGAAGAAGAAATGTTAAAAAGCTTTCAACTATTTTTAGGACACGTGCTTTCAAAACAAAAGTACTATAATGTTATTTGTTCATTTTGAGACATTTCATTATCTTAGAAACAGGCAAGCGTGAGTTGCGAGAATCTAGAAGGCTGTACCGTTAAGTAAGTAAGAAACTATTTTTTTCTCCGTTTAGCAAACTTTAAACTTAAAACCATAATTCATCAAGTATTACAGTTGAACCATGTAGATATAAAGCGTCTGTTGTCTTCCCATAGCATTTCGATGGAAAGCCCTGCACTTCCCTAAATCGTGGGCTACTGCCCTGCAGCCGGCGGTTTCTTCCGCGCCGTCGTTCCATGCGAACTCTCCCTGCGTTCGGTATCTGTGACAGTTGATGCTCCTCCAGCGCGATTGCACTACACGCATAGGGCGCCTTTCGCTTTCAGCTGCTGACCGTTACGCACCCGCCCACCGTCTCGCCCAGTGCTTGACGCGCGGCGACGTGGAGAGATGATAGAAACAAGCTCCGCCCTCAAAGAGTCTTTTTTTAACTTTACGGAAAATTTACAACTGCGAACCTGCAACTGAAGCTTCGTCAACTCGGAGGATCTAGATTCAAATCCCGGGAAGGCGGATGTGCTAAATGAGCAGTCTAGAGGTCGTCTGCTCTGATCGATCGTTATGTGGTTTCATCCATCTACGTCCAGACGTATGCTGGAGGAGTATCTTCTCTTCAAGCACCGCGCAGCAGGCGCGGTTCCCCCTTTCCCTTGCTTACCCCCCACCCAGTCCCAAGGGCGGACTCATCCTCCCGACGACACAGCTCGAATTAGGCAGAAGAGCCATTCAGAGATAGGAACTGAAAACTACTCAACTGCTCACGTCTTTTTCACATTAGTTTTTCAAGGTTTGTTTGTTACTCGCACCACATTCTCGAACCTCACTCTGTCCATCTTCTTGACAAATATCATCCTTCTCCATTTCCACATTTGAAACGCGAATGGCATTTGTATCACTGTATACTTCAGTCATTTTTATTTATTTATTTCTCTTTTTTAAAATACCAAGTTTGAATAAATTTACAGAAACTGGAAAGAAGTCCTTTATTTTTACTTTTAAGACATTGCAGAGGTTTAGAATCTAAACTTTAGATCGTCCCAAAAGGTTGAAAAGAAAATAATATCAACAGAAATATCGGACACGAAGGAGATGCAATATTGAACTAAACTCTCACAAATAGTAAGCTACACATGAATAGAATGTGCATACAGAAACTTCATTAAGAGTATTAGTATTTTCAAGCAGCTTTAAGCGAAACTATTAGTGCGCTAAATCCGGGTTTTACTTTCCATATAAAGAAGACCCTCAATTTCTTGGCGTGACTAAATTGATTATTATACGACTAAAACATTACCTGATTTGGCAGGATTCCAAAAACCTGAATGTTTTACATCGCCTGGTTGTTTAAAGGACAGTGAGCGTCCATAATTGGGGAGAACACACACTTTAAGAATTTTTATGGAAAGTAAATTGTTCTGGAAGTAATGAAGCCGTCCTGGTAGCTATCCTCAGCCAGTTTCAGTTGAAAATCATTCTCGATCACAAATCAACCTTTGTGATCTACGTAACTTAAAAGCAATACACAAAAGAATCTGAAAATTGAAGTAATTGTCAAGTGTTTAGAATTTTTCATTCAATCCTACTCCTTTTATTCGAATCTCTTCGATTAATTTCATACATTGACGGTACCAATATTTTTACGTACAAATGCTAAAAAACGGAAAAAGATAATTTGCAATTCGGAAAAACATGTGAACTTGAGTATTTTCTTATTTACGGACTTAGAATGTACCTGCAGCTCCGCAGCAGCCGCTGACTCAGAGAATGGTGTAAGTCATGATAAAGAAAATATAGCAATTGAAAACAATTAAATTCGTTAGTATGTTCGATTAACCTTTTGAATTAACTGCTGCATTGTTCATTCTAAGAGAAAGCAACGAATGAGAATTTCGTCCCACGACTGATGTAGCCAACTCTCCATTGGGCCGTTCTCCATCAAAAAAAAATCCCCTCGTTTTCCTGCAGCCCAAATCTATCCCTACTGTAACATCCGCATCCCTGCAGTATTGTGGGACTCTATCTAGATCGCAAGGGGTCAGTGCACCTCCTGCCCAAAGGATGGGGGGGGGGTTAGAATCGCGAGCATCCCTTCGTGGCCTACTGGTTAAGGTACTGTTCCGGCGCCCACCTGACATTCATTCAGTAGCGGATCGTGGGCTCAAATTGAGTCAAAGTGCTATTCACAATTACGTATGTTATGCTAATAACCCCTAGAAAAAAATCATAAATTTTTTAAACAATTCTGTGTATTTAAGACGGTTTTAATGCGATAATTACGTAGCCATATATAAAACAAAATATTATATTTGTCCAATCTTACGAGGAACGAATATTATTTTAATCTAAACAATTAGGTTTATTATATTGATCGTTCTCGAATCGATCAGAAAAAGTTACTAAATACATCTTGCGACAGAAATATTAACTGTCAGCATGCTATTATGGGTTGTGCTGCTATCGTGGTGTATTATGCGTAACTCTCAGCTGACGCATTCTGACTTCTAGCACGTGTGACGAGTTTGGCCGCCTCATTTCTCAATCTATCATGGATGCTACAGCGACCGTCATTTTATCTCGCTTAGAACAGCAAGCACGTGAAGATATTCGGTAAAGACCTTGAAACGCTACACATTGCGCAATGCCGAGGCTGAACAAGGAGATAAAGGTATGCTCATTACGAAGCCGTGAAGACGCAAGCGTAATATAATTGTCGTAGGAAAAAGGAGAATAATATACACGTAAGTTTCCAAAGCAGATGTTATTCGTACGATATTATAATTTGCCACATTTAAATTGACATTTATAAGTGAAGAGTCATTACACGTGCTTCACCTGACGGACCGTGACTGAACTGACGGAGGACATCACGGAAGCGAGTCATCCGATCATTACCAGCGGTCTGTGGCTCCAGTCGAAACGCATCGTAATCAGTAGCATGGCGTTCGCGGGGACCTCGGCATGAAGTGAGAAAGTTGCCACTCGCTTTCGGTAGCTGCAACAACAGGCGGTCATATCGACGGCCTCGAATACAGGTTACCCGCATACCTTGCACGTGGACATCGATCCGAGTAATCCGGCAAGGTGCTTGTACACGCGGGCAGCGTGATTGGAGGAAGAAAGCTGCCGAGTCACTGCTGGTGCCAGGACCGCTTCGCGCGTTGAGGAAAAAAAAGTCCCAATGCGTGAACAGAGTTTTCTGACTAACTTATTAATGTCTCTACTTGGTATCCAGCGATTAATGAATACATTGCCGCCTGAAATATGAACAAAGCCGCCTGCACAGAGCATACTGATCCTATAAATAAAAAAGATGTAAATACTCGTTTTCACTGAGGAAATATTAGAGATCTTAAGCAGGATATTAATCTATGCATGTCCTCGTTACATTTAGAATCCCGTTTGTAAGATTTCGTCACCAAACTTTCGATCCCGGGAAGCCAACTGAGATTCCCAGTTTTGGAATAATATAAAAAATGATATAAAAATATTACCGATAACAGGATATATTTATAGCCAGAGTCACTGCATAAAGAAATGAAATCATTTTGTTAACATTTTCAACATCAACGAACATTGGGCTGACGTTCCAACAACATTAGTTCATTTCGATTAAATTTTAACTATGCATTTTACAGCGCTACGAATCCTAGACATTGCATATTTCGATGCTTCCTTTAAACGCCTACATGAAGTAACTTACTGTGGCATTCAAAATAACGTCTACCCAAAGATGTCACAGCAACAGACGACAGAAGTAAAATCGCAGGGGAAAGCGTAATCACATTATATCATTTGTCGCTGCTTTTTATTTTCTCCCCGCTCAATGGGAAACGAAGACGATAATAGTGTAACTGCAGTTTCGCCGTGTTCACTTTCTCCTCGCTGAGTCGGCTGCGGTCGTGTTTGGGCGGCTTCCTGAGCGGAGCGGAGCGGTGCAGCGCAGGCGGAGGCTCCTTCGGTTTCCGGCCGAGGAGGAGTCAAAGGCGAGACGCTCTCCTCACGCCCCGACTCCACTCCACTCCACCCCACTCCACTCGACTCGACTCCACTCCACTCCCGGGGCAGATGCGGACGGGATTACTGCACACGCGGCTCTCCGGCCGGTTTAGCTGGTTTGGCTCCGGCATTGGAAATCCTGGGAGACTGCGAAAAAACACCTGTTGCTTCTTACCGCTTACAATTAGAGGCAAGATGTGTATACTCTCCGCCGAATATTTGACTGTTGAAATGAACTTTCCTGAAGGTAACTGTTCTGTAATTCATAAAAATTATGTACATAAATGATTTACATATCCTTTGCAATATGTTACTGCATTTCCGTTTATGCGATAATATTGTGTTTAATTAAAATGCTTGCTTTTTACTTGTTGTTGATTTGTAATGTTAGCTGCCATAAACAACAATGTGTTGTCTTGATGCCTGTAAAAAAGAGTTGAAGGACGCGTATGATTACTATGTTGATGTCACTATGTTACTTCTCTCTCAAGACCCTGGCTGGTACGATAGAACAATAAAGACTGAAATTTGAAGACTGAAAAGATTACATTAGCCTTCGCAAAAATGCCAAAGAGTTAGCTTCCGAAGGGACCTTAGTGTACTTCGCCCGGCAAATTCACTGATAAAACTTTCATGTCCAATTAGGAGTATCTTATACATTCTTCCCCTGCAATTCTTCTTTGCAATGAAAGGTGTTAACAGATTTACTAATATCTCTAAGATCGCTTATTCATCAGAACGACTGAGTTTTCTTACTCTGAAATATCATTTCGATTGTATTTTCATTGAATCATTGATTATCACTAGCTAGACCCGTTCGAAAATTTCGCACATTCACACAAGTGAAAGGATACTGAAATATTATAAATTTAAACCTACATTCCGTTCTTGAAGGTTCTGAAGTGAATTTAAAGTTTAAGAAGAATTATTTTGAGTCCATTAGATCACCTTTTTAAAATAACTGATTTTTTGTATTCTTGTGTCACAATATTTTGAATTAACAACAGTGGTGCACCAACTGAGGATTCATGGGGCTTCTTTCCCCTTCCACATGGCTGAGAAATGCAACGGAAACGGGTCTCGTAACTTCTAAAATATATCATTCTGTGGATTAGGTAATTCGCATTGTGCCCTTAGGGTAACACAAATCTGTTGCTAAGTCTCTAAAAGGCAACGTTTCCGAATTACGCACAATAGTGGTGTGCTGCAGCGTGTTACGGGTTGTATTTGCACGCTACATTGTTTTATTTAATTTAATATATTTGTAACACATATTATATACACTAAATTTTAGATTTCTGCACTCCTCATCCACATACACTTTAACCATGCCAAATCTCACTCTCTTTTGTGCGTGCATTGTGCTTAAAATGGATACCTACCGTTTTCTCTTCACGTATTAATATTCGGATAAAGATATACGCTGAGATTGAGAAATAATGAAACCATCTGGTGTTTTAGTTTATTCCGAGATTCCAAAAATTATTATTTCATTCACGGGCGGACATAGAATCGGAGTGGGGTCGCTGTCAATTAAATAATATTAGTGCTACAAGAGCACTAAAGACATGTTTTGGATCGCAAATTTGTGTGGGTAAACCAGAGGTTAACCAATTTTGTTAATGGGTCCAAATCAAATAGGTTGCTTGGTCACGCAAATTACGTTAGTGCATTCACCAAATGTTCATTTTCACGTATATTTCAAATGTAAACGTAGCATGTATTGTTCATAATTGAACAGATAGTGAATAAACACTCAATAAAAGTCTATTTCCCTTTCCTCTTTGCCAAATAATATATCTTTGACCCCAGTGAATAATCTGATAAGTCAAAAAAACTTAATTTTACAGCTGAGCAAATAACAACTTTAAACTATTGCTGTAAATCAGGTATTAATGATATTCAGACAAAACCTACACACAAATAGTTCCGTTTTCATATCACCTTCATTTGAATATCATTAATCTTTGACTTGCTTCAGATGAAAACTGTTTTTTTCTCCCCTGTAAAACTAAGGGTTTATGATTTATCAGCATATTCTCCGGGATCAAACATATATATTTAACACAATTTGAAGGGTTGAAAATATGTTCCCCCTGGAGTGCACCGCCTCTTTCCGCCATTCACACGGACATTCGCTTGATTGATTGATTGATTTTTTCGTGTTTCCGGGCACGTCAACTGCGTTGGTCATTAGTCCCGTTAGTGTAGTGCATGTTTTTTTACTCCGGAGATGGCGGTGATCTTCCCCCGCTGGATGGCGAGATCCGGCGCCGACCTACCGTTGGCTAGTGGGGTTTCCCCTAACCAAGACTCTCCCACCAGCGGGGCACCGCCCCAGCTGGGACAAGCTCTAAACTCCCGACCGATCTTCCGGAATATGTGGTAGTGTAGTGCACGTTAGTGTAAGTGTGTATGTGTGTAAGGGGAGAGGATAGGACAAGGAATGGGAAGGACAGATCGCGCGCGGTCCGTGGCCCGTTTGTTAGGGTACTACTCTGGCATTCGCCTGGTGTTGATCGGAGAAACCACGTAAAACTACCGATCAGAGCAGCCGGCCGCTAGAATTCTCCTCCAGACAGCGACTGAATTCGACCTAGCTGAAAAGCTAGTATCGAAAATCCTGCCGTCGTGGGGAGTGGGAACCTAGGACCTCCCGGTCAGAGGCGCTGCAGTGACATCAGTTGATGCACTGAGCTACGGACATTCGCATTGGACCTTATTTGGACGGGTGACCCGAGGCTGCGCCGGCGCCCCGTCGGCGAAAGGCGCGAGGGGATTACGTCGCGAGTGGCAGACGGCGAGGGCGCCCCGTGCGTCCGTGGGCATAAAACAGCTAATTGTGCAAGAGGATGCGCGAGAGGCCGCGAGCGGAGACGCTGCGAACTGTGGAGCGGGGGGGGGGACGGGGCGGCCGGGCAGGCAGACAGCGCGCGCTCACTTTCACTGGCGGCGCAGGGGCAGCGCGGAGCTGGAGGGGTGGAGGGGAGTGGGGTTGGGGGAGGGGAAGCGGAGGGGCGGGATGCGCTCGCTTTCTACGCCGCTTTCTGCGCCTACCTTCCCCTCCCTTTCCGCACACAGTGGGACTGCTGCAAGAGTCCGCGCTTTGGTTTTAATTAGCTAATCGAGTTCCAAGGGCGTCGTTCTTAGGATGGGAAGTTAAAGCCGGTTGTCCCTTGACGTAGATGTGCGATATGTGAAAGAACAAGAAATGTCCTTTTTGAGCTAATTATTAAATGTGCTGTTTGCCTTAGTAAACTTCCGTTTGTCACTATAGAGATTCAAGGTGTTGTTTCCATTAGTGGCATGACGAAGTTAAGAAGCTGTATGAAATTAAACACAGTTGTGCGCATCACTTATCACCAGCCGTCAGCAATGTTTTGCCTATTTTCAGACTCCATTCTTGTCGGCTGAGATTTTAATAGTAAGAATCAAAATTACTTCTTCACAACAGCACATCAATTGTTTGATATTTCTTCTTGCCACAACCAAACACATAAATACACATTGGAATTTGAATTTGGGTACCTGGAAGCTAAGCAACGGAAAGTTAGCACTTTTTACTCCGCCGGCCTAGGAAAAGGATTTTATTATTACGATCCCCAGCCTTTTCGGTTCGGTAGGTGATGATGAAGGCGACGATGAAACGCTTTGAATAATGAGCAACGGAGAATTGAGGCGCAAAGGAAACGTATGAACCGGTTTTGTCCGCCCCAAATGCCTCGTGGGCCGCCCTGGCTTTCAACGCTCAGAAGCGGAAGGTGAGGGGTTCGCAGCTGTAGCTATACTGCGGTTTTCACAGACTTGGACCTGACGTTTCGTCAGCTGTTCACTACATATAGCGACGCGTAAGCTCCCGATTGGAGAACTGTCACAGCCGGCCGAACACCTGACGAAACGTCAAGTTCAACCGTGTGAAAACCGCAGCATGCTATACTGCTGCGTAGCTATGTGCAGTTTTCACAGACTTGGACCTGACGTTTCGTCAGCTGTTCACTACATATAGCGACGCGTAAGCTCCCGATTGGAGAACTGTCACAGCCGGCCGAACACCTGACGAAACGTCAAGTTCAACCGTGTGAAAACCGCAGCTGTAGCTGCGCTTGTGGCCGCGTGGCGCACCGCTGGGCCACTGCGAACGGCGGCGGCGCGCTCCCGCCCCGATCAGCGATTCCGCGCCCGCCACCGCCGCCGCCGCCCGGGGCGATGTGGGTGGCGGGGAGGGCGGCGCGGGGGCGGGGAGCTTCTCACGCGGTGGGGGGGTGGGGGCGCCGCGCGCAGAGAGAAACGTCGCCGTCGTCGTCGCGTGCGAAGGTCGCGTCTGCACACGTGAGTGCACGCGCCCGCTCGCCCGTCCGCCCGCCCGCCCGTCTGCCAGCCCCACGCGCCGCGCCGCACCGCGCTCTTCCGCTATCGACGCACCCCCCCCCCGCCTGCTGCAACTCTTAAGCATTTGTTGCTATCGGTGTGGGATATACCGCATTGTCGAAACGATGGTGACAAGAGTTTTTGCTTACCATAGTGTTCAGCAACCACGCGACCAATAGCGTATGAAGTCCTACAAGAGTTTTTTGCACAACGTTTAGTTCGAAATGGAAAAAGTTCCTACAGAGACGACACTGTGTAAATTCCCATAATGGCACATCGTCTCCACTCGCTTTTGTTCGAGTAGAACTGCACAACAATCACCTGCCTGTATGTGTAAAATAATGTAATATTAAATAAAGGAAACTATTATTAAATAACGTAAACAAATAATTTTATTTAAAGATTAATGCCACCAATATGTTATTGCATCGTGAGAACATACAGTTAAGCAGCACACACTGTCGCCATAATTGACAACAAATTCAGTTATAGGATCACCGAACAATCGATTAGCACCGGTTGTTAGACGTTCGCTTCATCCGGTGGAATTACGGTCTCCGCTATTACTTCCTGTTCGACTTAGTGTGAGCGCATGCGCAGAGGCTCAAAACTGTAATGCGCTAAAATAATATGCTTCATGCTATGCATGAAGTCTCTATTGCTTCATCGAACATTACCGATGCTATGGATATATCGAACGGATGATTTAGATACAGGCAATCTATGGTATCGATACAGTGCAACGTTACTTATATTTGGGATTTTAAGCATAGCGTTGCGTACAGCAATCGACAGCGATCTTAATATTTTGTGCATGCGCAGATGCTCGAAAGTGGTATAGGGTGGTGGAGATATTGCTGTCGATTGCTGCACGCTACGCCAACTTTACGCTGCGTGAAAAGTTCCTATTATTTCTGAAGTCTTCGTTTCGAGAGCGACGAACGATACCCAGTGCTAAACAAAAGTTGTTTTTTTTCGTTGCGAAGATTAAATTTTAATTACTATTATGAAATTAATTAAAAGACTACCTTTCTTGTTTTGTTTCTTTTATTCTTGGAAGGTCCAATAATTTTTAAAACATTCACAGTATAACAAATTTTAATAATGACCTTTTAGATGTTTATAGACCGAATATGAATATATAAATAATATATCGTACATAAATAATATATAAATAATAAATAATTATAGATCTATAAATAAGTAAAAAGTCATCAATAAACTTTGTTGTACTGTCAATGTCTGCCTTAAAAATTAAAGGACTTTCCAAGAATTAAAAATACTAAACGAAAGTACTTCATATGCATGCCAACTGAGTAGTAGCAACTTATAAGCACGATCTGCTGGGTCTGTGAGTTTCAAGATTTGATATTAGTATTTTTTTAATTGTAGGAATTAAAAGAACAATTAACCAGAAAACATCACAAAACTACACGTCCCTTGGATTGTTTACCATTATTGTGTAGTTGTATTTCCATGAAGCCTTTTAAATTTCAATGAAATATTTATTTGTAAATTTACAATGTTTAATATCACCCAATCGCCCAATGTTGTGGTGTTGTTAAGGATTCACATTCCGTAATTTTAACTTTGAGATTGTTTCTCTTTCTAATGGGCAGAGCGTGTGTATCAGGGCCTTTCCATTGTAATACTGTGGTTAAGAAAAGAGCGTAGGAGTATGTGCGTGTTCTTCCCAAATTAAGGTTTTCTCATTCAAAGTGTTCACATGCCCGTGTATCAGTTTCTCCAACTATGTAGGGTAACATTAAAGAAGACATTATATGAATATGAAAACATTCGTCACATAAATGCGATACTGTATAGAAAGAAACTTACATGTTTTTCACGCGTGTCAAAAATTGGAGAATTCCGAATCCATTAAAACACGATTTATCCTGTCCCACTAATACATCCTGAAAGATCGTTTTGACAGAAGCTGCTTCGAGAAAGCTCTACATGAAAAATTAAGGACAAAAAACATATACCTTTTCAATCAAAAAGTTACATTGTTTGCTTCATTTGCACCATAACAATTTAGCTCATAACCGCCTAAAAATATAATTATTGCTTTGGTTTAACCAAATAATTGATTGTGATAATATATTCACAAAATACAGATTGCCTGTGCCTCATCATACCTTCAAGATCAGTGATGGCGACAATTACTCGTTACATGACAACCTTGATGGGAACTACAAAGAGTGCCACCTGGATGCGTAAATAATCTGCGTAAAAGAGAGAATGACAACACCGTTGATCATCATTTGTTTACGTTCGTTGTTACAGTGGTAGTCTCAGGAAAAAGACACAAGCTCATAGAGCCTATAAACACGCGAATACAAAGACATTGTGTATATGTAATGCAAATCCCTTTGATGCATACACAAAGTGTTTTCTTAACTACTGTATCTTAATTATTAACACTCACCTTCATTTCATTGTTAATTAAATATAATTAAAGATAATACTTATTTTCTAAACGATAATTCTAAAGAAACTATGAACTCTGAAGGATAGAAAAAAATCAACCTTAAAATTAAGGTTGTAAAAGTTGATGAATAATAAGCGAGTAATCTAGTATATCAATACTGAGACCCGTATTTAATACCGTTAAAATAAAATTAAATATTCGGAAGCTGATCTAGCTTATACCGGAAACTGACCTAGCATTACGGGCATACTTTTGTCCGTCAGAATTCAGACAGATAATCAGATGGCAGTGGTAACTTTTTTGAGAAAATAGTGTACGAATCCTGAGTCTCGCACCCTCACTCCTGCGTAGGCGTCCGCCACACACGAGGGCAACCCTAACCAAGGATTCGGATGCTGATCTAGCTTATACCGGAAACTGACAGAGCATTACGAGCATATTCTTGTCCGCCAGAGTTCCAAAATATAATCAGATGTCATTGAAAACTTTTTTGAGAATATAGCAAAGGAAGCCTGTGCCTCCCACCCTCACTCCTACGTAGACCTCCGCCACACACGAGGCTAATCCTAACCAAGGATGACTGCTTTTCCCCTCGAAGACGCGCGCACGCAATTTCCTGCTTGCGCGGGCGGACGGGCGGGCGGGCGGCCGTCGCGTTTTCGCACGCGTTAATGGCGCTCGCGCTCCGCGGAGGAGGTTGGCGCCGGACGCCCCCCCCCCCCCGGACGGGGGTCGGAGGGAGGGGAGGGGAGGGGAAGGACGTAAACGACGTAATGGCCACGCAGCACGCACTCGCACACGCATTATGCGAATGTTATGCCGCTTTGCAACGCGTGCAGAATGGCGGGATGAGCAGCCTTCCCGCTTCTGCGGACATTGCAATGTTTTACAAATTAACG
The DNA here is from genome assembly GCA_011170035.1 of Teleogryllus occipitalis. Lineage (NCBI taxonomy): Eukaryota > Metazoa > Arthropoda > Insecta > Orthoptera > Gryllidae > Teleogryllus > Teleogryllus occipitalis. The sequence goes on from BLKR01001048.1 coordinate 326,355, forward strand.
CAAATGGAGGGAAATGGTAATTGAATTTTTTTGGGAAACAATGAGGGGAAGAATTATCATATGACATTCGACGATACATATCAACATGTATTATGTTTTATGATAGAAAAAGCGAAGCATTGAAACTCGTAAGACTGAAAATACTCATCATAGGGACTAAAGAGTGAATATAAAAAAAATAATCTGAAAAATATTTTGTAATCTACTTCTTTTATCTTATACCAAAGTCTTCATCTATGAGCTCTTCTTCCTAAGTTTTTGTCAATTCGTGAAGCCAGTCAATTATGCCCATATTTAAATTTTACCTGTAAGGAATTTCTTGCTCAAGTGCTCGACCACCTGCGTCGCACGCCTTTGTCTGGTCGCGGATAGATGCAGCGGCGCGGTTTGGCGAAGCGGATTGAGATGCAGGAGGCTCCGTTCAAGGCGGCCGCGCAGGGAGTTTGCATGGCCGACCACGGCTGCACTTGGCGCGGCCCGCCAGCCCGGCGCTGGGCGTGGCCTTCGTAAATATGTATACAGCGTAGCCCCCTCCCGGAGGAGCGCTGTTCAGATTCCCACCGAGAGAGTTCAACGCTGCCGACAGACGGACGGCCCCGCCCGCGCCATTGCCCTTGCCGCCGACACCGCCGCCGCGCCCTCGCCAAGGCAAACCCAACGCCCGGGGGCGAACTTGACATTGCTTAGGGCCCGACGCGACGCGACGCGACGCGACGCGACGCGACGCGACGCGACGCGACGCGACGCGACGCGACGCGACGCGACGCGACGCGACGCGACGCGACGCGACGCGACGCGACGCCACGCGACGCCACGCGACGCCACGCGACGCCACGCGACGCGACGCGACGCCACGCGACGCCACGCGACGCCACGCGACGCCACGCGACGCCACGCGACGCCACGCGACGCCACGCGACGCCACGCGACGCCACGCGACGCCACGCGACGCCACGCGACGCCACGCGACGCCACGCGACGCCACGCGACGCCACGCGACGCCACGCCACGCCACGCGACGCCACGCGACGCCACGCGACGCCACGCGACGCCACGCGACGCCACGCGACGCCACGCGACGCCACGCGACGCCACGCGACGCCACGCGACGCCACGCGACGCCACGCGACGCCACGCGACGCCACGCGACGCCACGCGACGCCACGCGACGTCACGCGACGCCACGCGACGCCACGCGACGCCACGCGACGCCACGCGACGCCACGCGACGCCACGCGACGCCACGCGACGCCACGCGACGCCACGCGACGCCACGCGACGCCACGCGACGCCACGCGACGCCACGCGACGCCACGCGACGCCAAGCGACGCCACGCGACGCCAAGCGACGCCACGCCGCCACGCGACGCCACGCGACGCCACGCGACGCCACGCGACGCCACGCGACGCCACGCGACGCCACGCGACGCCACGCGACGCCACGCGACGCCAAGCGACGCCGACCCGACCCGACCCGACCCGACCCGACCCGACCCGACCCGACCCGACGCGACGCGACGCGACGCGGGGGCAACGCCCGACCCTGAACATGCCGGTGCGTTGAGGATCACCCACGACCGCGCACGCTCCCCGCACGTCCCCCCGTGCGCCACGGCGTGCCTCACGCGCTGGCACGCGCACCGCCCGGGGTTCAAACTCCGGTCACACGGCGGCCACGCCACGCGCTGCCCTGTCGCTGCTTTGTGCAGCCATGCGTCGCATTCCAACCAGCTCTTCATTGCGCTCGCGTTGTGGGGGAAGGAGGATGTAGGCAATGCCTGGGTGACTCCGGCTCTCACCTTCGCCACGCGCCTCTTGCAGCGTCCCATGCCGTAACGGATTTATGATGAATAAACAATAATCAATCGTTCATTAGGAGTGGTCTTCATCACCCTATTATATTTCATTCAGTGCAAGGCAAAGACAACCCACTGCCCAGGAAATGACAGTGTGTCGAGTACACTACCAAAAGAAACATACCAGTTTTACATTTTATAATTAGCATTGGTCATATCGAAAACCATAGGAAGAAACAAACACAAAAAACGTTTCTTCCAACTTAAAATTAACAAAAAAAATCCGTCTTATTTTTATAGACATCACACACCAAGTACAGTAGCACTCTACGCCAATACACACCTCTCGCCACGGTGTACTTTAATTATATCAACACATCGACCCTTTTGGAAGCCACTGGCATGCAGAGAATATGAGGATTTGCAGAGCTGAACATAACCCTACTACTCTGCGTGTACTCGTGCAACAAAACGGAACGTCATTTACATTGATCTCTTTTCATATGTTAATTATTGCTGCAGCATTTCCTGTTTAATTGCATGCCTTTTAAATCAACAGCCTCATCTGTAAATACAGTAGTCTCATAGTTTTCATTGTTCATTAATTACATATTCATTGATTATTTTGATATGATTAGGAACGAAAGAAATCGTGCTAAAATATTTGTTATAATACTGTGACACATAGATGTAATGTAGATACTAATTATGCAAAGGAGAAAAATATATTGTTTTGAAAAATATCATTACTTTTAATTGCACAGCAACTGTCGAATATAAATATTTAATTTTTGATATTACAACTGATATATTTAAAAAATCGTGGTTGTATAGATGAAGCAATATGTACAGAAACAAATATTCTTACTAATAAAAATCCATTAAAAATAGAGTACACAAAATAAATAACTATCATTGTTTGCGAAAGAAACAGCTCCGCTCAAGATAAAACTTTTCTCTTGCCAAATTCCAACATCTGTTACGTGTTACTTTTCACGTGCATCGACAATGTCTGAAGAGTGGACTTGTTCTCTGAAGCATCGTCTTATAAAATCGATTGCCTCTTTTTCCTCCGTAAGTGCAACAAAACCTCAATGGCGCTCCTATCTGTGGGCAGCACCGGGTCATCGCCCCTGGCCCGCAGACCGGCTAACACGATGAACCCGTTCCTGGGCGGCGGACGCGCATCGGGTATTCAAATTTCAGGGAAAACTCGTGGTGAGGACCTGCTTTGGTAGCTCAGGGCAGCAACTGATATTGCTGCGGTACCTCTGATCAGTAGGTCCGAGGGTTCGAGTCCAGACCGTGGCAGGATTTTCGACAAGATAGCTAGATCGAGCCGCTGACTGGAAGAAAATTCTAGCGACCGGCTACTCTGATCGGTAGTTTTCCGTGGTTTCTCTGATCAACACCAGGTGAATGCCGGAGCAGTACCATACGAAACGGGCCACGGACCGCGCGCGATCTTTCCTTCCTCTTTCTTGTTTTATTCTCACCCCTTACACACGCACATACACACCACACTTACATGCACTACACTCATATGCTGGGAGACCGGTTGGGAGCTTAGAGCGTGAACCGGCTGGGGTGGGGGCGGTGCCCCGCGGCTGGGAGGTACCTGGTTGAGGGGAAACCCCAACCGACGTGTAGATCGGCGCCGGATCTCGTCATACAGCGGAGGAATATCACCGGTACCGCTCATGATAAAAACATACCCTACACTTATGGGAAAACCTTAGCAGTTGACGCGTTCGGAATCACTAATTAATTAATCAATCGCAGTAATGGCGGAGCGAGCGGGTGTACGCGCACCTCTCCAATCCCTTTGGGCCGGAAACGTGGTCTACGCGGTCAAAATTAGTCATTCCCACCTTATTTTGCTAATTTACATGCTTGTTTACTCATTTATTTATGTACTTATGTTGTATTTGCTGTTCATCAGTATTCTTCAAGAAAAAGCCGTTACAACAGATTAAACAGTCTCTATTTCAGACTTGAATTTCGTGTCGTCTCCATTCACAGCGTTAAAACAATAGTTACACTACATACTGTACTGACGAAGAGGAATCTGAATATAACTTGAATTAACTATTTAAAACATTTCTAAGAACATTTTAACCAAAACATTGAAGTTGAAGTTAATTTTATTACACGAGAACTTGTTCTTCAAATGCATTATGCTTGGAAAACTGTGGCTTGTAAGAATTCTCAGTCGTAAGTGCAACTACTAATCGCTCTCGTGCTTCGGTGGTGATAGGAGACGAAATTAATACATTTTCGTAGTAGTTAAAAATGTCTCATTACTTTACAGATTTTTTTTAATATTATGATATGTGTAAGGTAATGTGCTGTTTCTTAAATTAATCAATGTTTTTCTTTTGCAGGTAAGTGCCTCCTCTCCATTTGAAAACTTTAACTTCCCTCGAAGAGGTTTGAGGGTGAGTAGGCATTTAATACTCTTTTGTCTCTAATGGTAGTTTCGGGGCTGTATATACTTGTACTACATTGTTTAGTAGAGAATAATAGGTTTCGAGTAAAAGAATTAAAATTTAAAACTATGACCTAATATAACACATAAGAATGAAAAGTGGGTTAATAAAAAGCTAGTTCATTGGGTGTTAATGAACAAATCAGTACGTTAACATTCATATTATTCGATGCATTATTTTTTTAAAAATTTAAGGTCAAATGAACTACGAGGTCATTAGCGACCACTATTGATTTCACGTCAGGGGTGTATGCATACAGAATGAAGTAATGTAGTGCTGATGAGGGGTGCAAGAACGAACACAAATACAAACAAGCCATTTTTTCAAATCATTTAAAATCATTCATTTTTTCTGAAAATGATATTACATATTACTTTTGTGGTAAGCATTATACTTCAATTTTTCTATAGTGGCCGATGGCATTAGATCATTGTTACATCTCCTGCCTTATAAAATGAATCTTATTAATTAATTCGCGAACATCCCTAACAACGGGGCTTTTGGCCGCAGAAATGGGCTTACCACTGTAAGAAAGATTCATTTTATAAGGCAGATGTAACAATGACTAAATGTCACCGGCCACTATAAAAAATCTAAATCTTTGAAAACCGTCTTGAATGATTCGTGATCGCCAAAAACGTCTTTGCAACCAAAAGTCTTACGGACAGGCTGTCGCGGTAGAGGGATACTCCTCTCACAAAAACCTGATGTTCACAGGTTTTTCGAACTGTCACTTGGTTCTTGTCTAAGCGTTGCGCGCCTGGTCAATGGTGTAATCGCCGTTTGCACCTCCTCCCGCCAGCGACCGCCCCAGGCGATGGCAATGTCCCGACCCGAGCCCACCGCACAGGCGACGAAGCAACGAGGAAGCGCGCGCGTCGTCCAAGGAGAAAAACGAATGGAAAAAGATGCGCTTCTTAGTGCGACAACTTTCACGATGCATCAGACACAATGCCCGCGGCCAGGGCGTGGGAAGAGGAAGATCACAATCGCTCCAATGCAAGTGGACTGTCTTCATGACCGCACCTAACGAAGAACTTAGTTATACATTTATCGAAGATTATTATATAATGTCAGTTGTAGTGTGACAACATAATACAGTTAACTCTTGTTACAGTGAACTACTGGGGCTTAACAGTTTTGGTTCATTATATCGGAAGATATCAAAATTAAATAGAATTTCTCCATAACGATTGAATTTGTTAATATAGAGATGCATCAAAATACATTAACAGCATGAACTGAACATTTTAATATCTTTATTTGTTCTTAAAAATAAATTATTTTCAATTGTTTGCTTCGTACTTTTTCATTAGTAATTTCTCAAGATCCTTCTCTAGAGTTCGTGTTCTCTCTATATTTGATTTTGCGTTGTCCTCTGTGTCGAAGTATGGTAATGCAGTTATGACTTTTGGCCGACGATATTTTTTTTCAATTTGCCAAGTATTGGAATTTGTGGCACTGAAGCGATATATTATTTTCCAGGAAGGAATTAATTTCCAGGACGTTGATTTTCCTACGTTTACTGTAGCCGAGGTTCAGGTTCACTATAACTGAATCTTCTTGTACTTGTTTGTAATGTAAGTGAAACGGGACCAGTGACTTAGTTCACTATAACCGAGGGTTCACTATATCCGTGTTCACTATAACCAGAGTAGACTGAACGTTAGTTCTGCATTGTGTATTTTTATAACGTGCCTCCGGGTAGCCAACCGTGACTGCGCTAACTTATGGTGCGCGGTGTTTTGCGTCGAAAGTGGAAACAATTTGAAATTATTTAACAATGGTGAGTTCCACGATTCAAACGGCATTTACTTAAAATGAAATTAATAATAATAATAATAATAATAATAATAACAAATAAATTACACAAAAATTATCAAAGAAAACATATTCTAAGAATTATGAATAACCTACTTTTTGAACATTTGTTATAGTTTTCTCTGTGAGAGCTCATAATAGATTACTGCACTGAAAGCAGAAACTGGAAGTAGTACCACACGGCATATTTAGAATGAAACGCTTTCATCGCCGAAAGTAAGTACAGCTTCTCCAGCCAGAACAAGAAATGTGTTTGAATGACATGTGTACAGAAGAGCTTGCGTACTCGCTAACGTCTTGCTTTTGCAGTTGGCCGTTTCCTTTTTTGGAAGAGTCACTGCTCTCGGTGTTGACGGAAGAGTTCTGAGCACTGTTTGAACAAGTGCCTGATTCCTTCGACGGCTCTCGTACCGCTTGGGTTCTCTATTACTCTTTGAACACTATACAGGACGCTGAACCTGACACGTGTGATTAAAAATGTAAAATAAAGTTCAGATTTTAGTGAGAATTGCATTTTATGAATGTGAACAATAGAATTGTAGCTATATTTTCAGTTTCACTTCTTTTAACACGTCTCTTTTGGGTAGGATATTATTAACAAGTCGTTAATAGAAAAACAACGCTAACACGACAGAATGTTTTCTATGAAGATCGATAGTTGTCCTCAATTGAAAAAAAAAACCTGTGAAATGAAACTCATCAGTACATTGTGAAAATTGGCCCGGACATTACTTAATTGCCTACATGAAAAAAAGAACGAAATAAATAAATTATTGAAATGTCAATTGCATTCGAAATGTCAAACGCTATCGTCTTAAACTCTTTCCTCGTGATACAACGTGAGATATTGAAATCTCGGATCGTTTTTATTGACGTACCAGCTCTAAGATGTCATTTGAATAGAGAATTCACATTCTTTTTGGTACTTTTAGATCGTTTTCCCCCTCTTTCTTCCAAATTCGCTCGTGTGTGGTGGAGAAACGTAGCGTGCTGTGCGAGCTGAAGGCGTGGGCAGGCGCCTGGTCACGTGCGCACGGCGGCGGCGGCGCGCTGAGCTGCGCGTGGGCGGCCGGGGAGTGGGGATGGGGTGCGGTGGAGGAGAGTGGAGGGGGTCGATGGCCGCGCGGGGCGTCGATCCCGGGCCCCCCGCCGGCCACCGCCCCTGCCCCCGCCCCGCCCCGCCCCGCCCCGCCCCGCCCCGCCCCGCCCCGCCCCGCCCCGCCCCGCCCCGCCCGCACATCCGTCAACGCCAACGCCACGCCCCGCCACGCCGCGCCGTGCAGGGCAAACACTTCGCTTCCCGGGTCGTGGGTGACGGAGCGATGGGAGCAATGGCGGAGGAGGGAGAGGTGGGAGTGGGAGCGGTGGGAGTGGGTGGGGAGTGGCGGGGACGGGAGCGGTGGCGGGAGCGGGAGGGAGGTGGCGGCGGGAGCGGCGGCGGAGCGGGGGTGGAGGTGGGCACATAGGTGACGGCGGAGGCGGGGACGGCGGCGGGGCGGGGATGGAGGTGGGCACAAAGGCGGCACAGCGGTGGCGGCGGAGGCGGGCGCGGCGGCGGGGCGGGGATGGAGGAGGGCACAGAGGCGGCGGCGGAGGCGACGGCGGAGGCGGCGGCGGAGGCGGGGGCGGAGCCAGGGTGAGAGGCGGGGACAGAGGCGGCGACGGACGCGGGGACGGGGGCGTGGGCGGGGGCAGGGGTGCCGTTCCGGGTCGAAGAACCTAGCGCATCGCGATGCTCCTCTCTTCCGTGACATGCAAATCAACTCTGAAAACTCCCGTGTGGCTTCACAAGCCCCTCTACACTTGTACTTTCATGTGTAAATACAAATAGTCAGGCGGAAGAGCATGACCACAGCCACGGCTTTTAATAAAGACCTTATTGTACACCGCATTCCTCAGCACTCTGGGTTCGAGCCCTGCCCGAAGACTCAGGACCCCTAGAGGTGGCGACGAAGGTTATAAGCGCCCGTTACTGTATTGTTTTTGTTCTTTATTATTATTATTATTATTATTATTAATATTATTATTATTATTATTATTATTATTATTATTATTATTATTATTAAATAAAAATTTCAAGAACGCAGCAATAAAATTACCAGTTTTTCTCCGCACGATGAGTTAGACAACCTTCTCAAAGTGAAGATTGTAACGTCTGGAATTGACTTTGAAAATGCAACTCCTGTTAATGATTAGCAAATTACGTACTACACAATAAATACATATTGTATATTAATGATTGCTCCACTTGAAATAATTTATTTCTCGTTGCATTAAAATTCCACTTTGCTATAAAGTTCTAAAATGAAGTTTCTTTTCGTTTGTTCATGTGTATATCTTTGCGAAATACGGAACTAGAGAAATATTTTGTAAATAGGAATTTAAAACAAACATTAACGTTTAATTTTCATTTCAATCGCAAGTCATCTGCTGTTCATGTAATTGAAAATGTAATTCTTTGAACGTCGATAATCTGTATTAATTGGGACCTGACCCCTTCCGGATTGTTAAATTGCCCGGATTTTTCAATTGAATGAATACGAATGCCCGTAAAATCTTAAACGCTCGAAAACATTTGCGAAAATCGTTCATAATTCACTTCTGAACTATTTAACCCTTTAACAGCCATTATGCGTTAAATACTAATTAAATGGAAAGTTATAATATTTGAAATCACGTAAACTTTTAGTTATTTAATGACTGTCGCAGCTCAAACTGTGAAATACTGCAATTTTCAAACTGCGGGTCTAAAAATTTAATTAGATCAGTACATTTTCCGGAATTAAGTTTGTTGTTATGTGTCATGCTAAGTGGCAGGGGTGGGACAAGTCCGATTTCGGATGCAGTGAAGAAAATAGCTGTTTATCATAAAGGCCTACATCATTCGAAATTATATCAGATTACTGTCCCGAACTCTATACCGGAGATATAGGAGCACGAAGAGTGCTCTACCCTTGCATTTATTTATGACGTCCTCCATTAAAAACGTTTCTGTCTGCAGGCCTAATATTTTTCGCCTGCGGAGCTACACATATTCTACAGGTAGATTGCATCGCCGATTAATTAAGATGAAAACAAGTAATATTTTGAAATCAATTAAATTGTCAGTTCTGAAAATTTCTTTACTTTTCAACATCAATTACGCAAGTTTCATGATAACACTTAAGACATGGATTTAAACATTACCCTTTACCCCTTTCGAAAATCGAAGTTTCACTCTCATCCCTGCGCCAACGAACCGTGACCCTTTCAGCAAAGGTCTCGTCTTATGTGCCTGTCAGAAGCACCTCTACTTCCGCCATCGGAAGGGACACGGCGTTCGCACAATGGGATAGAATGTAATTCTAGTAGAACCAAAGTATAAGAACTGAATACTTTTTCTGAACTGTTGACGCAATTCTATGTACGTCATACAAAGGAAGCTAGTAAAATTTGGCGTATCAAATGGGTGATTCCCCATCAGACTGAATCCAAGTAAAACCTGCAACTTCTTGAATTTCCGCCAACTACAGTCGACTCCGGTTATAGTGAACTCGAATATAGTGAACCCTCGGTTATAGTGAATTTAAGTTACTGGTTACATTACAAATAAGCTTGAGAAGATTCACATATAGTGAACCTGAGCCTCGGCTATAGTGAACTTAGGAAATACAACGTCCTGGAAATTTATTGGATGGCGTATGTTATTAGGCGAGTGTAAGGATCTTTGGAGATTGGGATGGTGTTCCAACAGTGAAAGAGGCATTGAAAGGTGTCAAGACTGCATTATGAAACAGACGACAATGCTGAATCAAGTATGGAGAGAGCAAGAGCTCTGGAGAAGGATCTAGAGAAATTGCTAATGAAAAATGTACGAAGTAAACAATTGAAAAAAATTGATTGTTTTAAGCACAATAAAGATATTGAAATTTTCAGTTCGTGCTATTAATGAATATTGTTGTATCACTATGTTAATAAACTCAATCACTGGGGAGAAATTCTATTCAATTTTGACATCATCGGTTATAGTGAACCTCTGATATAGTGAACCAAATATGTTAGACCCCAGAAGTTCACTATAAACGGAGTCGACTGTATTATGCGTGTCTCCTTCATCCATATGCTCGAGCAGTGTGTCGCCTGGCGGGTCGCGGATTCGATTGATTGATTGATTGATTTTTTTCATGTTTCCGGGCGCGTCAACTGCTTTGGTAATTATTCCCGTTAGTGTAGTGGATGTCTTTTCTCGGGAGATGGCGGTGATCTTCCTCCGCTGGATGACGAGATCCGGCGCCGACCTACCGTCGGCTAGTGAGGTTTCCCCCTAACCAGGACTCTCCCACCTGCGGGGCACCGCCTCAGACAAGCTCTAAGCTCCCGACCGGTCTCCCGGAATATGTGTAGTGCATGTTAGTGTAAGTATGTGTGTGTAAGGGGAGAGGATACAACAAGGAAGAGGAAGGAAAGATCGCGCGCGGTCCGTTTGTTAGGGTAATGCACCGGCATTCGCCTGGTGTTGATCGGAGAAACCACGGAAAACTACCGACCAGAGCAGCCGGCCGCTAGAATTCTCCTCCAGACAGCGACTGAATTCGACCTAGCTGAAAAGCTAGTGTCGAATATCCTGCCACCGTCAGGACTTGAACCTAGGACCTGCCGATCAGAGGCGCTGCAGTGACATCAGTTGATGCACTGAGCTACTCGCGGGTTTCAGTTCCGGCGCCGCGCGCACCTGTCGCGTGATGGAAGGCCCGGCCCGGAAGCCGCCACCGGAGCGGCCCGCGGACCGGTCGGGCCGGCGGCGCCCGGCGTCGAACTCGGAACTTCCACGTAACGAACAACGACCACGCCCCCGACTCTCGCCCCTCCCCAAGAGGCGTCGCCCACTCGGTCTTATGAATTATAAATAGCTCTCCGCCAACAGCCGATCACTGCATTTTACTGCTGAACGACTTCTGGTTGATGAAGTTATCTCCCAGGATATCCTGCTTCGTCGTTCGAGCAGAGCTCTGAAAAGGTTAAGAGGATACAAGCTGACGTGGACGAAAATTTTTTCTTATGGACTACTATTGTACAATTCTAAAATAATGTCAAAATAAAAGATGTAATCTCAACAAATCCATGAATCATATTATTGCCATGGATATACTATCTGGCTATGTCCTTTCGAGCCAAAAGTACGAATGTACATTGCATTCATTTCCAGAAATTAATGTGCCAGATAAGAACAAGTTCTCGACAATAATGAAATGAAACTTATCATTGCTATTAGGTACACATAGCGTGGTAATTTAATGAAAAAGATGAGTGAAACTAATTTACATGCAAGTGAATCGCGTGTTCCCCAGTCGGCAATTCAACTATCCATTAAACCGTACCACACGTGAATGTATGACGCATTACAGAGAAAATATTGAAGTTCTAGAAATAATTTGACATCAATTCCGAATAAAATCAGTTTAAAAGCTCTTAAAATGTCAAACCAAAACTCCCTTTAATTTAATATCTATTAATATTTATCTAGTATTTTTTGTTCATTTATTTTGTTTTATGGGCTTTTCAACTAGTGAAGTCATTGATATTCATGAGTGACGATCTAATGGATACACGAACGGGAGAATGATGAGAAATATGATGCATAAATTTTAGAATAATCGACAGAAGAGGGACAACCTCGAAAATAAAACAGTGAAGAGCTCGCCTTCTCCACCACAGTGTCCATGGATTGCGCTTCTTCGGCTGTCGAAGGAAGGCGTATGCACTAGCTATTACGCTATGCACCCCCGCTACGTCTAAGGCCGAGCTGCCTTTGAAAAAGGACGATGCATGAATTCCTCGCTGGATGCAAGAATTCCGAAAGCCCGTGAAGGCTCTGGGCTGCCCGGGTAACGCCGCGTCAAGACCATTGATACCGACGTTTCGATTATCGCATCGTGGTCTTCACTCCACTGCAGCACTCCAGCCCTGAAGAAGGCCAATATATGACGGACTAAACGTCGGCAACTCTGTCCTCTTTGCTCACCCAGACAGCACCGGGAGCGGTAGCTCAGTGCATCAACTGATGTCACCGCAACACTTCTGACCGGAATGTCCTAGGTTCCAGTCCTGACTGCGGCAGGATTTTCGACGCTAGCTTTTCAGCCAGGTCAAATTCAGTCGCTGTCTGGAGTGCTGTCAGTCGCTGTCTCTAGCGGCCGGCTGCTCTGATCAGTAGTTTTCCGTGGTTTCTCCGATCAACACCAGGCGAAAGCCAGAGCAGTACCGTAACAAACGGGCCACGGACCGCGCGCGATCTTTCCTTCCTCTTCCTTGTCCTTTCCTCTCCCTTTACACACACACACACACACTTACTCTAACATGCACTACACTATCAAGCGTGGGAGAGTCCTGGTTAGAGGGAAACCCCACTGGCCGGTGGTAGGTCGGCGCCGGATCTCGCCATCCAGTGGGAGAACATCACCGCCATCTCCCGAGAACACTACACTTACGGGTCTAATGACCAAAGCTGTTGACGCGCCCGGAAATACGAAGAAATCAATCAATAAACTCAGACAGCCGGCAGCCTTCACATGACTGGCCGCGGAAGCCTTCGATTGCACTGAGAGCTCGTCCGCCCGCGCCGGCGCGGCCCCACGTAGGGCCACCGCGTAACGGCCGCCCCTCCATCGGTTTCCGCGCGTGCGAGCGGGCGCATACACGCGTGCCGTTTCGTAACCGCCACGCGCCCCTTCCGCCGTTCGGGGTCCGCCCGCTGGCCCGCTCGCCCGCATTAATTAGCGCATGCGCCGAGCCTTAATCGGTGCGCCGCGCCGGCGCCAACTGCCCCGCCAAGCCCCGCCAGCCGCTTCCGCCTCGCCCCGCCCCGCCCCGCTCCGCCCCGCCCCGCCACGCCACGCCCCGCGCCGCACTTCCCGGACGGGGAAGTCGCGTGCGCCGACAGGTCGGCCCAAGTGATAACGCGCCAAATTGCTGCCGCCCCACACCACCTCTGCCCCGCCCCTGCCCGACTGCACCACTGCCCACCAGACTATTTATAACACCATCTGGAACCACATTCTAGGTGCGGATTAGAGGCGCGCATGTAACCCCTCTTATGACATTATACTCAGAGAAAGGGAAGTAAACTTTAAAAACAATAAAACAACTGTTGTCTGTATGAAGATTTGCTTTTGCTCTCTAAACTTGAACGGAAACCAAAGGCGGAACAATTGGAGGTTTTCCTTCTTGTGAAGTGATGAATTGTATATTTAGAGGTTTTGTATGACATGATATTTCGTCAACCGTTCACGGTCTGCAATTAAAAAAATCTATCTGACCCATGCAGACACATACAAATGGATTGCAAAGTTGAATTCGAAATCACGCATCCCTTCAAGTATCAACACAAAAGGTCCAAATATCGAAACGGGTGCCTCTTTGTTCAAATTGTGTTCGGCGCGTCTTAATTGTCGCAATGAGAGTGCCTTTAACTCCAGAGAGGAAAAGATCTTCTGTCTTATCACACCATCAAAACTTTTTTAAAAAAATTATTTTCACTACGAAACCGGGCGGTAATTCATGAACTCATTTTCGCCTCAAACATTCAGAATAGTTTATATTGTTTAAAAAGCTGGAAATTATAACACTATCTTTTATTTAAGAGCAATTAAAATATTGAATATAATACAATATTATTCATGATTTTTCTCACTTTGAGTACCTCTTTTACTTGAGGTCTGTGATTGTCCGTGTCACCAGAGGCGCCCTCCTTAACCAAAGCCCGTCTTCTTCTAGATCTTTAAGAAACGTCTCATGAGTCATCCAGGGCTGGGCATTCCATCAGTCTCCCAGTTCTTACACCTCATAAAACTTACTACAGTTCATGAGACCTTGCTGTGACAGTTCGTCTTGGCTCTTCATCTTTCTTCACTGCTGTATTATAATGCTCTGTGCATGTGCAAATGTATTAAATGTATTAGTATAAAGGCTTCAATTGCCGCATTCTATTCTTCCTTAAATCAGTGTAACTGAGCAATACATTGTACCTAGAGCACCGAGCACTGAACACTTTCTCATATTGACTTCAAAGCCCGATGCAACTATGACCCTTTGAACGGAAGATTAACTACTATTACTACTATTTCCTTATAGTTTTTTTTCTTTTTTTCATATTTTGAAAGGTCTTGTAACGAACACTAGTCAGCAGAATGTTGCTTTCAAAAATTGTTTCGAAGTGATCTTCCAAGTTGAGTAGATAGTATTATCTGTCAGTACTCATAAAAGGCAAAAATTCTGATTAGGAAGAATCATTTTAAGGTGATATTTGGAGCACTAAGTAATATTACTGAATTGAGAATTGCAGATTAGAGCATATTTCAGAGCTTTAATATTTTTTTTCTATTTCGTTCTAATAGGAATTAGCAACCCGCCATTAATCCCTTTATTTGCTTATTCTTTTGTTGATACACAACCTCTATGGCTAACAAAATTATTGTTCACTCGTCCATCTCCCCGTTAACATATACGGAGAAATGTATCTGTTTACACCAAGAGACAAATTTGTTTCAAATATTTTGAAGGACATTTATAGATATTTAATACAGATAATTTGTTATTCTTTCTCATTTATACTACTAGGGATCACTTTTTTACTCAACTGTTTCACTTTCAAGTACTACAATACATCAACATTCTATTTCAACGAAGCCTGAAGATATGTCATGGTACGTTATAAAAAAGAATTAGGTGTATCTAATGATGAATAGTAGATACAACTGACGTGACGGAAGAGTTCTTCCTATTCCGTGAGAAGCGTTTTCTTATGCAGTTTCTTTAGCACAAACTAAAAACGTCGAGTGAATCGTTGATGAGACTGCACTAGGTTTGGATTTTTTTTCTGGTGAACTTAAGAAAGCTCAGTAGAGCATTAGAAAAATTGCAGTAAGAGCGCATTCCCATGCTCCTTGGCGAAGGGTCACTGCATCTGCCCCAATTTATCGACTTCCTCGGTTCCCGGTGAGTGGCACCTTTCTGCAAGAGGAACAAGACGGTCCAGGAAGGAAAGTGTGATTGCCGCCCTACAGGTGCGGCGTTTAAAATGTTCGGCAGCCGAGGAAATAGGATTCTTCAAGATGGCGGCGTAATGGATCAGGAAGTATTTAAATGCGCATTCCAAAGATAGAAATTCCAGCGCATAACATAAACTTGTCAACTTCAGGAAGAGGTTTTCATTCCGATCGTGAATTTTAAATATGAGAGATTAAAGTTACGTCACAGCTACTTGAGACGGCCGAGTCATACAAAAATATCGTTTATCAAGAACTTAATTATTTCATTTCGTGTCTTCATGGTTGATAAAATCTATAGAAAAGTGTATTTAGGCGAAGATGTTGCTCTGAGAGAATATTTCTTAGAAGATTCCATAGTTAAAAAATCTTTTAGCTAATTTTCGCGTCGTTTACTCTTTCAGAATACGCTTTGCCCTATTACTGTAATAATTATTTATGCATACACGTTGCTGAGTTTAAAACTAACGATAAACCAACATGCTATTTTTATTAAGATCATATCAATTGTAAAGACATAATATTCTTAATTGCCAAATATATTTCCAAAGACTCCATTTCCTGAAAAACTGTTAAAAATTAATATCTACCAATCAATATTCATTAATATCTGTAGTTTTTGGTCCGAGCTTGATAATTCTAAAATCACTTTCAGTTGCAACTCGGGCTATGCCACCCCATTTTTGAAAGGATTGGAAAATAATTTGCTAACAATCAAATCGGTAAACAAATTCAAGGAACACATTTTTTTATTTACACGATTATATACAGTTCGTTCATTCATGAGAAGAATAAGTAAATTTGTGGACTAGATAATTAACATTGATTGAAGAAGATAGGTACTCAATAGTATCTCTCCATTAATACAGCTGATACACGTATAACTATAATTCAAAATCTGAAGCAAATCTATAGGCGTGAATTTTTTAAGATGTTTTATTTTTAAACTGTTATATAATAAATTTATGGCTAAAGTATTGGGATGGCATTCTATTTTTAAGTGTATTTATAACTATAATTTTTTATTTCTTCATTAACTGTTGAAATTTTAAAATCAGAGTGAATTACATCGTTTCGAACATTCTGTTTGCCAACTACTGCATTTGGCAATGTTTCTTAATACTTTGGATTATAATCTTTTAATGGTTTGAACATTGAATTTGATACTTGTGGCCCAGAGCTATATGCAGTATGTTTAAACGGGCTTAAGAATGATTTATAAATGAGTAATTTATTGTCTGAAGCTAACACTGAGTTTCTACCTAACTACCAATACAGTTTTTTGTAATTTAAATGGAGTTATTTTCGTTTACACAGAATGTCTTTTCTCACGGGAGTCTCGTATCAAGATAAACACCTAAATATGTCACTGAATCTGCCTGTGGTATGTTAATTCTGTTCAGTTGCTCTGGGGAAGAAATTCTTCTCTTCACGGTGAAAGTAATGTGAATTGATTTGCTTTCATTTGCTCTTATTCACGAAGTATTTAGCCTTGTTTGTAGTTTGTTGAGATGTTCTTGAAGCAATATATAAGCCTCTACTGGATCACTGTCTGAAGAAAGAACTGATGTATCGTCAGAAAATGTAGCTGTTACTGTTTCTTGGGTTGTAGACTAGTCAGAAGTGTGTATTACATGTAGCACAGAAGCCAGCACACTTCCTAGGGGGCGCCAGATAGGATATGGTAAAAGGAAGATGGTTAACTATTATGCATAATTTGGAAGAATCTAATACTTAGGAAGGATTTTAATAGGACATCATAAGGGCACATAAGGTGTTTTTTCAACTTGTAGAATAACCCTACATGCCATACCTTTTCGAATGCCTACGTTATGTCCAGAAACGCAGCCGAGCAATATTTCTTTTCTTCCAGACATACTAATGAAGTTTACCACCCTGTGCACTTGCTCAGCTGCAAAATTTTCTTCGGAATCCAAATTGATATTCATAAACAGAATTGGCAAGTTAGTTTCAAATCCGTTTATAAATGTAATAGTGTGCAATAGACAGAAAGAGTGTAGTTTTCGAGTGGTTTTGACCATATACCAAAGATATATCAAGTTTCTCTTAGATTCCTGGCGTGCGTAAAGGCGAGGGCAGGGGGGGGGGCGTGCCCCCTTGAAATTTCATTTTCTACATAATAAAATATTTTTTCCGTAAATAGAAACAATTCCTTATTTTCCCATTTCCAAGCTGAGAATTTGGGGAATCGGTACACGATATTTGTGGAAGAGGCCCTTCAAACCATTTGGCAATCTTATAAATGGTTCAAAATAAGTTCAACCGTATTAATTGTATCACTAAAGTTATAATTATATACTCTGGGCCCAAAAATTTAGTTGGACCCTTCTCTCGTTGTATGCTGCGCACGCCTTGCTTGTATTATGAAGTAACATTAGAGGAAACATAACGGTAACAACACGGTATTCAATAGCGTTGCTCGATTATTTTGGAGCAATAATTTTGATCATTTTAAGCCATTATATATATATATATATATATATATATATATATATATATATATATATATATATATATATAAACGCTACAACAAAATCTCAAAGCTTAATTATTCTTTATTAATTATATTCAGAAAATTAATGAACAGACGACTTTAAACTATTATACCAATGCGAGTGATTAAATACAAACATATTTTCCTTTTTTAATTCTATGCACAATTGAATTTGTAGTGAAGTGTCTTGAAGAGAAGCAATTAGTTCTACAGGTAGCAACTCGTGGCAGGCGGGGCGAGGCTGTGCTGGGCTGGTGTTTTTGAAGTGTTACGCCACACGAGAAAAACCGCACGGCGCTCTGACAAACAATCCAACTCGAATTAGGCGCGCCGTGGGTGGGGGAGGGGGCGAGCGGGGTAGAGGCGAGGCTACCCTCATTGTGCAGATTCCTAGCGGCGCGCTGCGCTCCTCCGCTGTTCCTGGGCAGACGGCGCAGCGAGGACATTGCGCAATTCTCCGTATTCCTTTCCGTAAGCTGCGCACAGCAGTGTTGCAAACATACGTCATTTTTAGGGCTCGAACTTTCAGATAAAAACATATTTTCCCCTTTAATCTTGAGCGGTTGAAGTTGGGTGGAAATTTAGTAAGCGCCCAATGGTTTTCATATACCAAATTGCACATCAACTAAAAAGTAAATATTAAAATACTAATAAATAAATAAATGTTATTACTAGACATCGGATGTTTAGGGAAATGCCTATTTTGTTCTAAAGAACTTATTTAAAGGCTGATAATATATGTCCACGAATCGTGACAAATGATGACATTTGACGGAATTTTATAATGCTTATTTTTGCTTATTTTAGCATAAATGCCTATTTTTTGCATAAATACCTTTTTAAGGACTTTTTTTGCCTTTTATTTATTATATTTATACACAATGCTAAGATATCGGGAAATCGGCGATGGTCCAACGTGACCATTCATTACGAAACCTTCAGTTCACGTCTTGAAATTTAAAATTACGAGAGAATTCCTGAAAGTATACCAACTGATTTTCTCCATTTCCCTATTTCGTAAATACCAGCCATGATCTGAGAACATGGAGGATTGACGATACACCGAGGGAACCGAAATTTTAAGTGGAAAAAAATATAAATTCCCAGAAGGTTTCAGTGTTGCTAGTGTTGGACTGCTAAAATGTATGCCAGTCACATCGTTCAGATATCCTTCTCCGCATTCAAACTGATTTTGTCTCCCAGTCGTCGCAAATTTGAAATTGTGATCCTTGAAAAGTTACTAGTAATATGTAAATATTACTGGTTAATGGAAACTATTAAGAATAAGATGTAGAAGAGTTGTAAATATCTAGTTTTACATTAAAATATACGAACTGGTTTTGTGCATTTAAGTTTACAAAATAATATACACAAAAATTACAATTTCCCATTTTATTGTGTAACTTATGACAGTGCCTTTTTTTCCTTATTCTTGACTTTTCACTGCCTTTTTAGGCGCCTAAAAGACGATTTTTTACTGCCTAAACATCCGATGTCTAGTTATTAATTTTTATATGGATAAATTTATATTTTGAGTATTTTCACGTTTAATACGTTGTGTAAACACGTAATAAATGACGTTTGATTACTTCCGATCACCGTAATTCACTGCACACTCGAAACAAGCTCATACAGAACTTGTCCACGAGGCATACCAGCGTACGCAACTGTGCCGTCTATTTTCTTAATTTCATATACCTCGGTGCCTCAAAATCCATCACGAGTTTGATAGGTGCTCCACCACGTGTTGGTGTTGCGAATCATTTGCATCACAGTAGAAAGAGTATGGGATAATACTAAGAAGAAGTTCGACTCGTATCGTACGCCAGGGCACCCGGTTGTTGTAACTGAAACCCAACTCCCTCGATGACATCAGCTCTCGGTCGCTCACTGGGGCCTCTCTTCGTCTGTTGACGCTTATAGATGAGAAGTTCATTCGAAGATGGATCACTCGAACGTTATTAAATTGATTTATTTTTAATATTAACGTGTCAAGGGGCATTGGCCAAACATTTCTGGTTGTTGTGCAACACCGCAACCATGCCGCGAACCGCCACTGGCGCAGCATCGTGCAAGTGTATTACAGAACTGTATGATCGATTCACTTAATCAGAATTCAGCTCAATGAAATATTTCCCTGTTCTCATCAATCACGTTCATTCCAACTATGCTAAAGTTCGGAGTTTTTCTCACTACACACATTCGTTACTACATACGACCCATGATTTTCCTGTATAAAATACGATAACAAAATACGAAAGTTTTGATCGACGTTTAGGGCACCGTCGACACATAACTCAGTGAGTAAGCCACTGGTGGATAGGAAAGCATCGAACAGATTGAAGGCGAAAAACGAAGATTTAAATTATTCTTCGAAGAAATCAGGCGAACATATAAATACCTATTAGGCTGCAACCTTAACTCTTAAGTCGAAAACTGGGCTTTCTTGAATCTTTAAACCCCTTCATCGGACCCAGATTGTGCAGGTTATGTTTCTTACACAGTTATTTGAAAACTAACATCTTTCTGGGTTTTCTGGAAGAATCTGGAGGTTTGAATTGAATTGAATTGAATTGAATTGAATTGAATTTGCCTTATTTTACGTGGCGAGACTCAGGCCATGAGGCCTGCTCTTCCGTCTGACCACGCAAATTCCTAAGGGGTTTAACTTTTAGCTAAGTAATACGACTAGTCAGAAAGTCAAATTTGAACTCTATGTAAAATAAAATAGGTGATTTGATGTGGTTTGCAATTAAATCGTACGGGTATTTGTTAGTAAACGCTTAGTAATATTATAACGTTCACCAACACAGATTATTGTGCCTATATGATGTAACACAAAGTCTTGGATCAAGTCGTTTGGCATTGGGTTCCAGAATGAAGGTATTTCGATTCAACAATCATTTACGAAACGTGGACGTTATCACAGATCCCACTAATACTATTACTATTAATTTATTTATTTTTCGTTTATTTAATTAAATAATTAATTTGTTGCACCAGCAAAATCCCTTTAAGAGGAAAGTCCTCCTGCTTCAGCAGAGTGAAAAGTTGGTTTTCACGTTTACATCATTTCGTTGCAAATCCGCAACTGAAAATTCATTAGAGTCTTAATTTCTACTTCAGACTGTCGTATGATATTCCAAAGTGCTAAATAGCTAGAACCAATCCGATCAGAGTGAAATATTTAGACAAAACAATGGGGAAATCAAAAACAAAATCATTTATAATGTTTTCATAGTATTACATCAACCTGCTGGTCAAGTTTTCAAAGAAAACAGTATCAATCAAAAACGTTTCGACAGTGATTCGATTAGTGAAAGTCAACCCGGCTCCACTGCGCGTGTTACAACTTTTGAGCGAGGACACGAAGTCATGACGTTTGCAGAGGCAAGACATTTACTTAACGTGACACCTCGTAAGACATAAGGCGAGATGCCAAAGTTATCCTTCATCTTTAAAGGATCTTCGTTTTGACTGGGCGTGTTAGTAAGAGGATGATTAATCCTCTCAATTAAGA
Organism: Teleogryllus occipitalis; assembly: GCA_011170035.1. Classification (NCBI taxonomy): domain Eukaryota; kingdom Metazoa; phylum Arthropoda; class Insecta; order Orthoptera; family Gryllidae; genus Teleogryllus; species Teleogryllus occipitalis. The sequence continues at coordinate 347,519 of BLKR01001048.1, forward strand.
TGTCGATTTATGCTAATTCATCGATAAACAGAAACTCGAGCCAAATGGAAATCTCTGGACCGTTCAATGCAGCAGAACACGGAAGGAAATCGATTTAAGGAGTATTGCTGTAGTGGTGACGTCATTTTTTAAATAGTACTTGCAGAATAATTCTAAACTTAGTAGATATAGTACAATGTTAGTAACTATCCTTCGAAATGCTTATTTAATGGCTGAAAACGCGGCAAACCTAAGAACATCGGTCATTTTTTCCTTCTCGATTTCTCACTTCCTTCTTAGCCCGCCTTTCCAGCTGCCTCGAAGACATTAGTTCACCTCAAACCATTTACTCGCTAGGCGTATTAGAACCCCCCTCCCCACAACATCTCCAGAACGACAATACCCCTGCCAGGAAGCCCACACTCGTACAAACGACTCCATTCAGAAAACCTCCTGGGCCGGAAAACGCCCTTTACGAGCCGCGCCCGCGGAAACGCAGACGCTGCTCCTCCGAAGCGAGCGACGAAAGCGACACAGGGGATCATCGCGAGCAGCGGGAGACAATTTGGCGACGCGTGTGCGAGGCGCGGGAGGGGCGGGGCGGGAGGCGGGGGCGGAAGGCGCCGGAAGGCGCTGCGAGGGCGGAGCAGCACGACGCTTAGCGCCGCGACGCCGCCGTCGCCGCCGCCACCGCCTTCGCGCGCGCGGTGAAAGTGCTGGGCGCACGCAAGAAGGCCGGGTGGCACGACGCGGCGCGGCGCCGCGACGCCCGCTCCTGGCACCCGCCCTCGACTCACGAGCCTCCAGCGCCCCGAGCCCCAAATGCCAAATTTAATGGCCGAAGCCACGAGAGATGAGCGTCAAGTAAAAAGCCCTTCTCCCTAAATCGCAAACCCTATGCCCCGACACCTCAAACCTCTAGTCCCGACACCTCAAACCTCTAGTCCCGACACCTCAAACCTCTAGTCCCGACACCTCAAACCTCTAGTCCCGACACCTCAAACCTCTAGTCCC
>BLKR01001049.1:0-10000 GCA_011170035.1 Teleogryllus occipitalis
AAAATAGGGAGGATTTTACCATGTTTCCAGATATTTGGGAAAATGCCACATCTTGAGGATCTGTTGAAAAGAAGCCAAAGTGGATATGAAAAAGCGGTAACACAGTTTTTCACGAAGTAATTGGGAATGTCATCTGGACTAGCATTCTTGTTCGCATCAAGCTTTACAATTTTATTGATAATAGTTGATTTGGATATAAAATATGTCTGGTGTAAATGAGGAGATAATATACTTATTCACAGTAACTAGTGTAATGTTAGAAGTAACAATAGAAGAGTTAACATCACCAAAAAAGTTCGCAAATAAATAAACTGATTCCTCTAATCCACAATTGGTGCTCAAGTCATAGTGCATATTAAATGGATAATCATCTTTTCCAGATAATGATTTAGTATATTTCCAAAACACTTGCATATTCGAAGAAATCGATTTTGCAATATTTCTCATATAGCTTGAGTAGCAACTCGATTGCTGGAATTGACAATTAGTCCTCAATCTCGAAAAAGTAGAATAGGCAATTTGTGATTTTGTTTGTATATATTGTTTATGCGCTTTTTTCTTCTCGTAAATACAAGCAATAAGCTGCCTAGAATACCATACAGCATAGAGGGAGCAACACAACGGCGAGGTACATACTTATCAATAATTTCATATAAGACATCTTAAAATAGATCAACATTTACATTAATATCATCATCACTCAGAAAGACATCCCAATCAATAGAGTTCAGTGCACTAATAATCAAAGCCATGGTCACCTTTATAAAAATCATAAAAAGGTAGACTGTCTACTCCGAGGCTGATACATAATGCCTGGTAGTTTAACAAGCAACGGAGGATGATGCATATCACATGCGATGAGGGGGTCAATGGATTGCACAATATCAACAATATCACCGTTAGGAAAGTACAAGGTCCAACAAGTTACCCTTGACATTTAAAATGCCATTTTTTTTGTACAACATTCACTACCAGTAAAGCTTCAACAATACAGAGAGCTGAATTCATAGTATGTGAGGGAACTGATGTTGAGTAAGTGCAAACAGGCTCTTCCCCTGTCAGTATGGTCCAGTCAAAACCAGGCAGGTTGAAATCATCAGTAAGAAGGAATTTGGAATCCAGAAACTGCTCTAAGATATCTTGAATATCATGTCCATAAATCTTGTACATGATGTACCAGGTTTTGGTGGAAAGTACTCTGCTCCAATAATGAGGTTGAGATCACCCAGAGTAACATGAATAAGTAGATGTTCAATCAGATTTAATGTTCTTAGCTTATCCGACAGAAATATATCTCGAGCAGCAATAAGTATCCCACCCCTCACATTACAGCTTGAGGTAATGTTTCTGTCATATCTAGGCATATGATATCCTCAGAGACCAAATTCACTATCAGCAATACCACTGTGTAGCCAGGTTTCAACCAGAATAATATCATCATACACCATACCAGCAGCATTAAACAAATTAATCAGCTGGTAAGTCTTTGTATGAAGCCCTCTAATATTCTGGAAATGTACAGATAGTGTGGGCGAGCTAGGAAGGATACCACCATTTATCAGTTTTTTCAACGCTCTGTAATCGTAGAATTGCCCTTAATGTAGTGACACAAATTATTCTCATCATTTGCAATCCTGCTATTCAGTTCATCCCTAAATTTTGACAGATTAGTTTGTTGCCTAGGGTTTAAGTCATTCCTCACTTTAAGACCATACCCATTCAATCATTTATCATTTCTGAGAACTATTTTCGCATCAGAGGGATTAAAAAAGTAAATTTTAATCGGTTTCGCTCCAGCAGTATGAGGTTTACCCAAATGGCCAGCTGAAATTGCTGTGGACATGCTCTCAACTTTAGATGTCGAACTATTGACAGCCGCAAGATCAGAAAAGGAGGCTCCTGCAATGTTAAAGGCAATAACAGGATGTGAAGAGAGTGAATCTCTCTCCTCCATTTCACCAATAAGTGTCTCATTAGCTGGTTTATGCTCTAGGACAGAATTAGCAATCCTATCCTCAACAGATTTCAAACAAGTATCAAAATTGTCCAAGCGGCACTCTTGTTCATCCTGACAGAGCTCAAATTCATCAATCCGACTCGTCAGAGATTCCAAAGAGGAGGATATATATGTTCCTTAAGTTCATTTTTCAACTTGTCAGTTACTTTGATGAGCAATTCCTCAAGGTCAAACTTGAGGTAATAGATTGATAGCATTTAACAAAAGCCCCATTTTGTAGCATCTTCAGACAAATAGCGCAACTTGGGTGATTAGGGTGCTTGCACAATTTTGTCACAGAACTGCCCACAGCAATGACTGGTGCAACCCGTACACCAGATGCACCGATAGCATCAATTTCACCAAGAGAGATGTCATTGGAAGCAGATAGGTTTGCTCTAGGCGAAGACATGTTCACAGCCATGGGATAATTTATAATATTGGTTTTTTCCCTTGTACTTCACTGCAGTCACCCCCTTCCCCAGTTACCAGATGCATAACCCCATTAATATGACTCGAAGTTTTGCAAATACTGTAGGTCAACCAAAAAAGATGTCTGTCTGTGAAACCCAGGGACCGAATGGTTTTGCCACTTCAGACTGCAATGTATCTTGCCAGGTTACTCCTGATGACCTGATCGCAGACACTAAAGCCCCTCGAACCACATCTTGACCTTTAGAAAAATAGTCTGTGTCGACCTCCATCTGCCCACAGTCATCCTCAGGTGTCCAATCCACTTCTAAAGAATGTTCACATGGGTCCCACCCATAGGTGACCAGAGGTAAGGAAGGAACATCATCACAGGCGACTCCCTCAAACGGCAGTCAAGATGACTACTGCGGAGGAGGAGTTACACGAAAGTGCTATCAACTCTCATAATACCACACCTAAATATCGTGGCTCTCCTCTTGTGGAATCCCAATGGCTTTCATACTTGTTTAGATGAATTGAAGTTGATTATCTCTCTATCCCCTTATCTACCTCCAGGAAACTCATCTTCTTCCTGAGCATTCCCTCTCTCTTCACAGCTTTTGCTCTTACAGACAAGATGTTGATGATGGCGGAGTCGCTACAGTTGTCAGAGACTGCCTGGTGTCCAAAGAAATAGATGTGCAAACCAGTCTTCAGGCATCTTGTGTTCATGTAAATTTCCGTACTATCATGATACCCATTCGCAACATTTCTCTCTCACCCTGACAAGCCGTGTCGCAAGATGACCTTGTGACTCTCATCTTGCAACTGCCCCCACCTTTTCTCACTCTTGGAGATTTCAATGCGTAGAGTCCCGTCTGAGGTGCAGCAAGGTCTTGCCTGAGGGGTATCTTTCTTGAAAATACTATAGACAGATTCAACTTGATTCTTCTTAATACTGACTTTGCCACTCATTTCTCCCCGGCATCAAACACCTTTTCCCATATCAATATCACATTCTGCTGTCCATCATTACTTACATTTGTAGAATTCAATGTCCTAGATGACCTCCATGGAAGTAACCGTTCTCCAGTCCTTATCCATTAAGATGTGCCCAATCTTCATGTTGTTTGCCCACTCCAGTGGTCAATCCAGCATGCTGAATGGGCCAAATACAGTAAAGAACTGCATATACCCGGTCCAGTGACCTAGTCACATTGATTGTATGGCTGCCCACTTCACTGAACCCATTGTTGATGCCGCAAACACGCCATACGGAGAACAACAGGCCAACCAGGACATCCTCCTGTACCCTTGTGGAATAACTGCACCACCGCGGTCCATGAGTGGAAACAAGCATTGGCAAGGTTTAATAGTTTCCCTACAAATGAGAATTAATTGAATACAAGAGGTGTAGTGCCTGGGTTAGAAAAGTCATATGCAAAAGCAAAACCTCTTGAAGAGCCTATCTTTTTCTCTTTCTTGCCGTACGCCTGCTTAAGTGGTAAGACGAAAGGTCAGTGAAATTGGGGGAAGACTTCCCCTTCCGAATGTTTCAGGGTTGCTGGTGAACGGAAATCTGATTGCCTTTCCAGAAGACGTAACACAGCATCTGACTTCATACTATAAAAACATCTCCAATCACTTGCAACATTCTGCAGGGTTTCTCAATTATAAGAGATGGAGAAAACATGCATTGGATTTTTCGAGTGGCATAGAAGAGGATTGTAACTGTCCCTTTTCTATGGAGCAATTATTGTCCATTCTCACTCTTTTGAAAGATTCTGCCCCAGATCGTGACCAAATCCATAACTAAATGTTAAAACACCTACCCAAGAAGGTGTGATCCTTCCTTCTTCACCTCTTCAACCGCATTTGGAATGAACATTCCGTTCATGAAACCTGGCGCAAGACTATTCCTATTTCTATTCCTAAGAAAGGAAAGAACCAAATGATTCCCTCGAGTTAGCACCCGATTTCACTTGCTGCACTAGCTGCGGTTGTGAGCTTTTGGAGCGAATGGTTAACCGTCGTCTGGTCTGGCTCCTGGAGAAAAAGAAACTTTTTAACTCCAATTGAGTGTGGCTTCAGGAGGCATCGGTTTACATTGGATCTCTTGGACACTCTTGCCTTGCAGATATACACTTTGTTCGTATTATGACAACACATTATAGCTGTCTTTCACATTGAGAAGGCCTATATGTCATTACTTGGAAGCACGACATATTTCACACTTAGCACGCTTAGGGACGGTTTCCACTGTTCCTTGTGAACTTCCTCTCTTGAAGATACATACAAGAACTACCTCTCTTCAACATACAAATTTTTAATGCTCCTCTGAATAGAATGTGTAGAATAGCAAATAAGCATAATATTGATTTTGCACTGTCAAGGAGTGCCTTCAAAAAATTAGCTAAAAGAATGATTTTGATAGACTTTGTATAGAATTTTGTTTTGTATATTTGTGATTATCAGTTGTGAGAGTTGTGATAATTTTGAGAGACTTCGTATGTTTTATTTTATTCTGTTTTTAATTTATTTGTGATGTGATGTGATGGTGTACATTGAATAATTTTGAAGAGTCGTAATGTGAGTTAGTTGCAATGAGATTGGTTTTGCCAGTGTATGTAATCTTGCATTTTGCTATTGCCTGTTGGATAAATTATTAATAAAAATTTGCACAAGCGTGCCAGCTGGGAGGTTAAACTTACTTTGCACCCTTAATGATACCTCATCTTGTACCGATCCTATATATGTCTCTTGCAGTTGTTTAGGACACTTATTCAATGTTTTGGACTATGGCAGCATTATATATGGCTCAGTGTCACCTTTACAACCTCTAAATACTATTCATCATGCTGGGATCCCATCAGCACAGGTGCCTATCTCACGAGTTGTATCAAGTCCCTCTTGGCTGAAGCTGGAGAACAGTCTCAAAGCCAAAGGTGGGAGATTTTGATCGGTTCGTATGGTGCAGAAGTGTCAAAGCTGAATGTATCTTCTCGGCGAGCATTCTTGCACCCATGCTACCAAACATCACACATACTGAGACCATCTTTACCTTAACCGCCTCGTATCCGCTCTCACACTTTGTTGCAGGCGCCTAACCTGAAACTTACTGCTCCTGTGAAACCTCCAAAAAATCTGGTCCATCCTTGGAAACTTCAACCTCTAATAGAACTCAGCTTGTCCAACCTCAAATCACCAACTGCACCCATAACATATCTCAAACGCTTCAATGAGTTAAGAGCAATTTATCCTTACCATTCTTTCTTGACAACTGATGCCTCTGCCATCAGTGACTCTATGGCATGTGTATTTTACTGTTGAACGGCCATGCAGTTATTCAAAATTCACCCACGCTGTAGCGTTTTCTCTGAGAAGTTCGCTGTACTGCAAGCCCTGAAATGTTTAGAATTAGGTGTATCATGATGATTAGTTATATGTAGTGATTCCCAAATTGCACTCTTGTTATACATCTGTTTCACACTCTATTGTCTCACCACTATGACCTAGTTTATTGGGTACTGGGTCATGTGGAAATTGCGGCAATGAGCTAGCTGACTAAACCGCAAAAACAATGACTCAGAAGTCATCTATTGACATTCCTTATGTCCTCTCAGTAGATTCGAAAGTATATCTGAAATGCTCTATATTCACTGTATGGCAAACAGAGTGGCACAATACAACCTTAAAATTCAAGGCTGTGAAAGATTCTGTAAGTACCAGGAGTTTCTCGAACTATTCTGTAATTCATGAGGAAGTAACCTTAACTGGTCTTCTGCATCAGTCATTGTCTTTTCTCACATTTCCTCCAGGAAAACCTCTGCCCAGTCGCAACACATGTGAAACTGACCTCTCTATGGAACACATGCTCCTTCACTGTAGAAAGTTTGTTGGCAGCCGATGTAGACATCATCTGGGCAACTCTTTTCGGGAGATCCTCAGCAATGACGAGTCCGTGCTCTAGGGCCTCTTGTCTTTTCTGCAGGAAAGTGGAAATATAACATTATCTGTGAGGTTAGGACAAGTTTGCTGAACTTGGAAACAATGCAATCCAGGGTCTTCAAATTAGATTTTCATGTCCTCTAAGGACACGAGTTATGTTTTATACAGTAATCTACAAAATAAGAACTTTGGTACATATTTTGGAAGTTTCCCTCACCTGAAGCACTGAGCCAGTAACATTGGAATTTGGGTTCCAGTGTGAGGCTATTTTCACTTTAAAGCAATGATTCAGAAAGTACTGGTTTTTTGGAGATTGCAATTTTTAGGTACATCTATTGGACCTTTCTATTACATTTTGGGTGTTTTTGCACTATGTGCTGGCATAATATTTTTAAAAAGTATTTCATTATTAAAAAGAACTTCAATTATTTGTTTTAAATTTCAGGTTAATTTTCAGATTAACATGTGAGGGGGAAAATGCAGTGAGCATAAGGGGAACACGTGGGGGAAAGTGCAAGAATGTTACCATGATGTTGCTCTATTAGCCTTGAAATAGTAGATGTGGAAGAATATTGCAAAATGAATTTAGAATGAGGAAATCAAAATGAAATACCACAGGCTGCTATTGTCCAATAAAAGGCTGACAAACCACAAACAAAAATTCACCCTCTATTTTTTACCTCTGTCACAAGAAAATCAGCATGCAAAGGAAAATCATTTAAATACCACATCAATAGCAAACCCTGATTATAAATACTCAACTACAGACAACCATCATTAGCCTTGAGCCTCTCCAGCAATTATTCAAAACGCCCAAAATACTATTGTGGCTGCAGTTGCTGAAGACCATCATCTCTGGCAGCATGGTGAAGCAAAAACTCACAGAAATTTATTTGTGTCGTTTTCAGTTGAATCATTGCACAGGGGATGTCACATTGTCTGGTTTATAGTAATTAGTAGATGTCACTGTAAATCACATTTTTATACTGTGTGCCTGCCTGGGAGGTTGTCTAAGAAAAACTATTATTACCTTTTTATGAGTTGAAAGATGGTACAGATGTGTCAACTTCACCAAACCCCTGCTTCTACCTTCTTTTGTCTTCATCTGATCTGGGGTGGGAAGGGAGCGGATGCAGCAGGTGAAAGTTGACTGGCAAAATCACAGTTAGTGCAATCCCGAAGTCAATTAGAGACTACTTAAAACGCTAGTTTTATGTAGATGCTAAAGAATAATAGCTGTAGGAATTTGGGGGAAAAATTCCTCTTCAATGTGGGCTGCTTAAAAATGCAAGCTTTCTGATGCCTACAGATGCACAGAGCGTTAATCACATATTTAATTGTGAAACTTTCAATCATTTGTCAATGTGCAAGAACTGTGTGGATAATTATTTCTATAATAGCTGAGAACCTAAATCGAAAATCAACAGTAATTACTGCTGTCTGTGTGTTTTAATCATAAACCTTGTTTTTGGGTGTTGTCTTGAATATCTTCTTGATGCTGGATAATTACTCTTTATTACGTAACATTTTAAACCTAAATAATGCTAATCTTTTGGTTGGACTCTAACTGCAGAATAGAAAGTTCAATGTAATTCATTTTTTTAATCTTTGCTTTTCTCTTTGTGTTCCAGATTTTAACAGACATGGAGGATTCACAAATATCTGTACTTCCTCCAGATCTGGCCCAAGAGGCACAAAATCTGCGGCGTGAATGGGAAGCTCGAAATCGTCAGCTCATGCAAGAAAGGTTTTTTAGCCACGTGAGTCATAACAACAGTGCTCTGTCATCTATTTTAAGGAACACAGGTAAGCAATGTGCAAACTTGAAGTTTCTTTGTTGTTTAAAGAGGGCTGAATTGTGTATTTGTGTGATGAAGGAATAGACACAGAATCATCCTTTTGTTAATCCCTCTATCAAAACGAAGCGCACTTGTTGATCTTTTAAAAGCATTTGACATCATTGACCATAAAATTCTGCATTAAAAATTACCTTTGTGTGGAATTTGTGGCACTGCCATAGATTCAGATATCTTCCCACATTAAACATCAGTTTCAAAGAGTAAAAATGCTTTGCTGGCATGAAAGAATTTTATTTCTCATTTTTCCAACAGTAGGTCTTGGGGGCCCATAGGATTCAATATTAGGTGTTTCTTTAAGCCTTTTCACTGCCAACGGCGCCTATAGGTGTCCGTCCAGAGTCTCTTTTGCTGTGTTAAAGACGCCTTTAGGCGTTTTGTACTTTGCTTGCCTGTCTTTTGCTTTCCTGTGAATGGAGAACCTGAAGGACATGTGGCAATATTTGATCGATTTGTAAGGGTCCGAAGTTTAATTTGAACACTCTAGAGAGTGCTAGAGTGCAAATTCTTCTTGCTGCAAGTTGCAATGTTTATAAACTGGTAGGCTGTCCAAGCCACCTGTGAAGGGTTGGCGCACAGCCAGGAGGAGGCCCTTTGCTATTGACCACAATAAAACTTTCTTTAGGGTTTTCTGGTATGAAGTATCACCCTTACTTTGTGTTAAAATTTCTTGATGTGAGGTGGTTCTTGTTCATATGCATAACTACATGAATATTGGCTTCTTTCGCGGACGAAACGGAGCTCTATGAAGGACGTTCAATTTAGATTATCTTGCGTTTTTCACGGAGTTATCAGTACCATTCATTGTTAATGAAAGTAAAACATTTTACGAATACGTACATCATTATCACTATTTAAATGTACACAGTTTGTATTAAAAAACAAAATCATTTGATCAAAAATTAAATTTATTTCACTCGTATATAACTTCCTTCTGTTGAAATTATTTTGAGATATGCCATGAAATTTGTGATATTTGCGTGTCAGTGGTTAATCCAAGTTCCAAATATGCCATTTGCTGTATGTGTGGTTGTCCTATTCATTACGATTGTGGCAGTATTACTTTGACTGAACAGCAGTCTGGAACTAAAAACTATTAGAAAATTTGAGTATTTCTGCCCTCATTGTGATGGTGGATTGAGAAAAGTATCTATTATGATATCTGTTTCGATCCTCAGGACTAGCTTGACAATCTGGTGAAGTTGGGTGAATCCTTGGACTCATTTTGTGAGAGAGTAGAGTCGTGTCTCATAGCCATTGTGCAGACTAGATAATTTGGAGGCTGTAAATAAGAAAAAAGATGATGGTTCTGTCAGATTATGACAGTATACACTTTGAATTGATGGAGAGGCGGTGTCATTCTACCAAACTGAATTTTTACGTTATTGCCAAGACTGAGAGTGGTGTTCTTGCTGAAAGGCTTACTCATGACAAGAATCAGATAATGAAGTTTCTGGAAAACATGATGCTATCTGATGTGCAATGATCTAATACTTGTAGATGGAATCATCTGTAAATAAAAATCGTGGGGTATTCTCAAAGATTGTGGTCATGCTTTTGCTGTTCCACTTTCTGTCATTTTTGAGAAAACTTTGGTTTCTTTTACATTTCCCAATTATTAGAAAATTTGTTACATAAAGTCTGTTTATAAAAAGGGAAGTAGAAATTTGGTAACTAATTAGACCCATCAGTATATTATCAAGTGCAGCTAAGGATTTTGAGAGCGTAGTCTTGGATAGTCTAAAGCCTTTTATTGAGTAAGATTATTTAGCAGCAGCAGCATGGCTTT